>JAYGXS010000008.1:16772618-16845688 GCA_036362985.1 Ligula intestinalis
TTTTTTAAAATATTATGCATCCCTTCAGCCTGAAAGAAGTTTTTTTTTTAAAGCCATCTATTTGAGATGAAGGAAATATTTTGAAGCAAGACCGCATGATAAGTCATGGTGAAACCAAACTCAAGCAGAATTTTAAATCGAAAAAACAACATTTCGGAGTTGCTAATGGCATTTTATGGGCTAAAGAATTTTCAGGTTTCTTTCACCCCATTATGTACTGCGTGTTTATTTATGCAGGATGTTTTTGGCATTCAGTCCAGAATCTTTCATATACCTAAAAGTTAACCGAACAGACGAGCGTGTCTGTCATGCTTGCATAATTCATTCGCCCAAATGGTGAAGAGCCTCGAAGTCATCGATGTGTTTCGAACCAATGATAGCTAGGGTGGTTAGAATAGTGACTTTTATTCAAAATAACTCCTGCTCAGGCTTTTAATCTCCAGAGAAATTTATTTCTGTTCGCGGTATATATCAGTATATAAAAGGTATATAGGCGTAGACGGAAATTGTCAGTGTATATTTGTGTTAAAACCCGTCAATCACAATTAAATATACACTTGCTGCCACAGGACAGTCTTAAGAATTATAAATTGACGTCAATTACTCCTGCTCTTGTGGAATCAAATCCCACCGATATCACTGACTTAGCCATAGTTCGATCGGCAAAACAAATTTTCTGAAGAGAGAAATACATAATACAATGCTATGATGTATATGTATATTTTAAATAATTTATTTTAGATAAACAGACCTACCTATTTTGCGGGTTTCTGCTTGAAAGCAGGTCATGCGTCCACAGTATGGTCAGGTTTTCCTCAGCAAAGGACGTGTCAGTTACGTTTACAGCTGCAGGTGGATGTTGTGTGTCGAGAAGGATGAGTCCTATATTTGGGACTTCACTCAACACACCAAGGTCTTGAGCCTGAAGCAAAACGTAGACTTTTGCGTTTATTTCATCAACAAATGTTTCGGTTACAGAACATAAAATAGCATATTCGTTATCTTTTATGCAAGTTAATTGTATGGTAAAAGTTTATACACAGAAAGCCGCACTACCCTGAAGATGGCCAAAATGATATTAACGCTAAATTTCTTAAAAGTATCTCTCGGAAGGTACGCATCATAACGCGTTTATTCTGCCTGTGAGTGTGTTGCCAGTTTCTGTGGTTCCACATACATAAGAGTGGTAACCACGCTTTAAAGACAATACAAAGTAACCAAAAAACGTCAGTTTTTTTTCCAGAAAAAAATAACAGTCAGCTTAAGTGATCAGATGCTGAAAAAAATTGGACGATTTAAATTCTGTCGAGAAGTTTGGTCGTTATAGCTACAGAACAGGACCGAACTACGCTGCTTGATCAAAATTTTAGCAAAATCTGGTTAATAACTATCATAATTTGAAAACATTGGACTCATCTGGGCAACATTACATATAATGAGCTTTTTTGGTCATACTTGTGGATGTCATGTACCATTTTTAACTCGGATAGTGCTCTCGTTCTAATCAGAATTCAGATAAATGATTGTAATTTTACAATTCTTATCTTATATACATATGCGGTTTATATTTAGCAGGAACCACAATATTTTGCTATTGCCTAAAACTCAGACTGACGAGAACCATTGATCCTGCACAAATGTGTGCGTATAAGTGGGGATTTTAGTCAATAATGTTAGTATATACTACTTCTAGCTGAATAGAAGATTTTATATTCTGAAACGGCCCTATGCAGTGCTCAAAACACTGGTAGTTCAAGCTTTATATCTGTTCAACTACGGATATCAACTAAGTTTTTATTGAACATCCAAAACGAGCTTTCGATTATAAAGGTATAATAAAGAAGACTTTTATCATTTTCTTACTTGCGATTTTATATCTTAATATATCAGGCATGCTAGAATGTCGGCTCTTGAGTTCTATTCTATGCAGCTATTTGCAATAACAAAAATTAACTTAGTTGGTATGTATTTTTTTCCTTTTGAGTTGAAATGCCTATAATAATTGCTACATATGTTTTAAGAAGTGAACGTAATCGTTTATTTTTGAACAGTTTTTTTAATCGCGAATTAAACTGAGCTCGGTCTGCCTCCTTATTTGCGCAAACGATTTCCATTCTACGAGCTCAATACTTGCTGTTTGAAAAAGATAAATATTACTTTATTCAATTTATATGAGAGCACAGAATGCTCATTAAATTTGGTGGTGAATTTTGATTGCGTTATGTATTTCTCAAGTTACACTCGGAAATGAACGATAACAATGTGATTTTAATTGATGTTGCCCAGGCTTAAAAAGGTCATCAATAGTAACTTTTCTAAAGCTGAAATATAGACATTGTTTGATAAAGGATACATGAGTGCATTTCAACGTAGTGAAAATAGGATACTTTGACACCTTTTCCGATAAAATATATGTGAATATATATGACCATCAAACATCAATATAGAACGCATTCTTCTTAACTTGTCATTTGTGTACCGAGTGTGAATTCGCAGGCAATCGAAATATATGCAAAATATCAAGGGATTTTGCCACCCATTAGGTGATGCTACACCCGTATATACGTTAAAAGTCTCAGTGGAAAACCATTCCAATATTGCAGTTAACAATTCGTAAGACTGGTCATTAAGCTGGTGGTTGTGGATGTAAATCTCTATCACCATCTTGGGAATGTCTGTCTCAAGGCGCCAATCATAAATGTAGCTGTTCAGTTCAGTCCACCTGTTTCTGAAATTCTATAAAAGAGGGCTTAATATGGTAGCACATTCTTGAATCAAGTTTTACGTTGCTGCTGGTGTAATGAACGCTTATCGTATGTCTGCATCTTCTTCATCGTCTGGTTCCAAGTGAAGATTCGAAATATTGGGTGCAATGAGTCTGCAGAAAACATGCTTCTTTCCTAGTCACCGGCAGTACTTCCGACACGCCAACAAAATACAAATTTACAAGCGGGCACCGTAGCCTAGGCCTCGCAAATGCTTTTGTTTCTCTGCGCGAAATAACTTTTAGGAAAACGTGTTTGCACGGGAATCGTTGCTTGTGAAGAACATTAGGTAATAAATCATTTCAGATCTCTTGTTTTTCTCTTCACCTCATTGTTAACAATGACTCTCACAATCTAACCACAAACAGTCGATTAAAAAAGCGAGGTTCCGAACGAAAACTACAGGGCACTCGCAAAATGAACCACATTTTTACAGTAGGCCTCCATAACCACCAGATACACAAGAAGCTTCTTTTGTGTACTGCCATCCATATAAAATGTAGAAATTACAGTATTTTGTTTAAACATCAGCCTTGAATATCCAGGTCATATTTTTCCAAAATATCTGGGATTGGGAGTCAAAAATACTCGGAAAGCGGAAGAATATAATTAATAAACTCTTTTGCTTCGAAATTGCCCTTTGATAATTGGTCAAATCTCTAGTCTCATTTATCGAAATGAGTGCAATTTAAAAAATTGTACGATATGATGCAACCGGCCGGGAAAACTCGAATGGAACCGAAATTTCTTTAAGACACGAGGCATTTTGGTTCTTGTGAAAACTATATCAATGCGATCAAAGACGTATTTCTCTTCGAAATTGAAGTAGTTCTGGATATATGAAAGCGCGTATTATCGATCTGCCACCCATTTTGTAGACCATTTCGATAATTAACTGACGTGACTCCTGTCATTATTGAATGTGTGTTTAAGCGTTTTAACTACATTGGCTTCTGTTAATTGTCAGCGTTTGGTGGTACATTTAGGCACGGTTCATTTATGCTGCCGAGCTATACTACCACTTTGCATTCCTAAAGGCAAAATATGCAAAGTACTCTGCAATCGCATAAACTAATATTTTAGCGTTAATGTAAGCTTCCATTATTTCTAAACTAAACGCTTGTTCATTCCCTAACCTACATTTGACTACATTTCACTCATTAAATTTGCATTTTTAGGAACCAAACCTGTCACATACGAAGGATTTCAAAATAATGCAATCACATTTTTTATTAGCAGATGCTCGAAAGCAATGAATGTTTTACCGTATTCCCGTTGCAAGTGAAATCCCGTTGAAATGCGAGGAGAATCAGTTTAGTCGGATTAATAGGGGACATCCAGTAAACGTTCGTGGCATCATAGTCGTAAATGGCTGAAGTCAAAAGAATAACGTTGATGCACAGCAAAATGTTCATTGAATGATGCACTATGTTGCGAAAAAAATACATATAGCCTCCGACAGTTAAATTGGCTTCATTCTTACCTTTCATTTCACAGGTTATTTTCTTTGCTTCAGATTTCTGAACTGTAACTACTTTTTGTACAAAAGAATGAAATTTCTTAACAATGCATTCAGACAGCAAAGGAATTTTCTATTCCTAGGATTAACGAACGATAGAAATTAACTGAAGAATAAATTTTTTTTTCATACGGCAAAGCACAGAAAATACAGGCAGCTTACCTAAATAACGGGAATGCGCCTGACCGTAGATGAATGTTTTGGTGAAATTGCAAGTGAGGCAAATGAATCCAAAATTGAATGTGTTTATTGAAAGACGCTTGGAGTAATATAGATTGCCTTCAATGGCTGCAACCTACACAAACGAAGGAGAAGAAGGTTTTCAATAAAAATATCATACACTGTCTTTAGAGAATGTAATGTTAGAACACAAAAGCATATGTTTTACATTTTTTATACCACGAGTGAGAAACATATACTTTTCATCTAATGCATGAAATGTGCCTAAATTAATGGAAACTCAAGAGTCAATCTAAAACTACTTCGAACGCATTAAGGAAAACACTCAATACTTAATAACGAACTCTATATAAATGGCAACAAATCGAATTTTTACGAATAATATTTCACTTATTATGAAAAATAGATTCAATTTGCAAAGTCAGAGGTTCAAAACCCCAAAATAATGTCACATGAGTACAGTAGGTACCGTAGGACAGAAAGTCAATGAGCTTACTTATGCAGAGTCATGATCGAAAATGTACTTGGTACATTGCCATAAGTTTTGCCTCTTTATTTTATCTGATGGTGGCTTTGGTCCTGAGAAGTCTTTTTTATTAAGGTAAACTGCATTTTTAGTGCAGCTTTTTTAGTGATAACTAGCAGAGTATTTGTTAAAATTGGTGGTTGCTTATCATCAAACATATTGTTTACGCTTAGTAGTACAACACAACTAGATCTTTCGTTTAAAGTCTATAATTAAAACCTTTTCAAAACCAATGAAAAGTTTTCTGTGCTTTACATTGCCACCATTACCTGAAGCGGGATAATCCCCAGATTGAAACCAGGCTTTGACAAAACAATTAAAAAATATATGGAGAAGAAGATGCGACCACTGGAAAAAGAGTTTTGCATTCCTTAACGTTTTGGATTCCGTCAGGAATCCTTAATCATAGGTAATGGTAGGATGATCGGAACCGTTCGTAGATAACAGATATATGTTTGTTTTGTTTTATTTTAAACAAAGGGAAAGGTATTCCTGGGGCCTTGTGCTAGTTTACATAACTGCAAAGGTTAAGGTTACAGCTAAGTTAAGCATCTTCATTCATGTTACAGTTATGTTTAGATTGCGGTCAAGATGTGAATGAAGTGAATGGTTAAGATTACGGCTAAAATTAGCATTACCGTGAGTGTAAGTGTTGGAGTTAGGACCTGCTAAAATATCGCCTTTTTAAATTTCCATAAGGCTACCTTTATCACCCGAGTCTGTTTTTCAAAAACATTGACATTGGAATTATTGAAATCATGCACAAATGACAGCCTGTGCTCATCGGTCACGTAAATCAGCGTGGAGCATATTATAGCGCTAGGCAATTATTTATTTACCTACTACCAAAAAGGACGCAGGTTTTTTCACGTCCTGTTTGCCCCAATTTTGATAAATAATTTAAAATAATTTTATTGCCACTGGGTAGCGAGGCAACTTTGCTAGGGTTTTCAAACTCATAAGGAAATTCTCGCCAAGCATTACACACACAAGACGCAAATTAGATTAGGTTTCTGCGCTTCTGCTTGCGTAAATTTATTCTTAAATAAAGTTTTTCTAAGCGGGCGACATTAGCTGAATTAGGTTTTATGCGAAAAATATTGACCTAAAGTTCTTACTTTGGTAGAAAACCTGAAAAGACAATTCTCGCAAAATAATTTTGATGGGACATGATCAGGCGTTTAAAAACCAAATAACAATAAAGTGAATGATTTACTTACCATTTCTGTTCCCTGATTTGCCCACCGTATGAGATTGGCAACTGTCAACCTCTCATTTGAAAGGACAGTTAGGTCGAATCGCTCCACATCGAAATTGTTCCTAAAAATACGAAAGCACACATGATAGAGCAAGCGGTAATTTTTCACAAAATATTTAAAGCATCTGAGGTGTAGAGAAAAACTACTAAAGAATCACTCGGCATGTGTTTGAACGTCGGATTTCTGGTCTGAGATAAGGATATTGCTGACTGATAATGACCTGTGAGCCAAAATTAGTTATTCTATGGCCATGGCTTTGACTATCAAGCCTACTCATTATTATCTGCTGTTTCTGATCAATGCGCGCCTACCTCCTTAGACTTCATTGTCCTTTGTGTCCACATTCATCATTCTCATCTGAAAGCAGATATTTTCAGCTTGATATAAGCTAACGACTTTTGCGTGACAACGGACTCTTAGAGGAAAAACGTGACGTGCTTTTAGAAAAGGTTGGCTTTATCTGCAGAAATACTGGATTAGTTAGCAGAACTATGGAATTGTAACTCCAACTGGCATGCGGATGTCCTTAAACTAAGAACCAGGGAAATGAGGTGAGGAGTAGTTTAAGGACAGTTGAAGATGAACTCTTCCTTGAATTTGGCACAAGGTCATCCGTAATGTGGATGGTTATTTCTTTTCGTGCGCTACATTGATTATTCACCTGTGATCCTTTAAAATCGTCAAGAAACCTAACTAAAGTGAGGTAACGATGATTAAATAGTAACGTTTTGTTTGAATTTCATTAATAATTCGAAAATCACACGAGTAGACCACAATCAATTAGGCAATAATATGTGATTTCTCCTCCGGTAACACTCCATCGTGCCGGTACAGATAAGCTCGGCCATTGTCATCTCGTTTTTATCAAATATTTTTAAACTGATTTATTTTGAAGTCACCGGCAGCGCAGACGAAGTCAAAAAGCACCTGAAACATAAATTGGGCATCAGAATACACGTTGTATTAATCACACCGCCCGTTTATCAAGAACAGTATGATAAACTTTGATTGAAGATTACGTTAAATGCGGAAGACCTGACTGAACTGTGATATTACAGCTTTTTTATGTCCTCCACAAGATACTCTATGCAAATCATTATATTTAGTAAAATAAAGGTTTTTGGTTCCAGTTTCTTTCTACTGTGTCTTCCTCGTCTTACGAACATGTCTTTTCTTATTATAAAATATGGTATGTATTTGTAAAGCGAAAAAAAACAGTCAACATGCATGATGCCACAACTTATTAAAGTGGCGGTACGACGTTCGTCTATTCCTTAAAACTGGCTTAGTAGGAATTCTGAGAGTGCTGATATGCATGTAGACGTATTGAAATCCGTGATCAACAAGTGAGGAATTGGAAATGTGGTTGTCTAGACGCTTTGACCTAACAATGTCAACTGGCGTTCCATGATTTAGACACACGTCTTTTACTATTCCCTGTGAAAAACTTTGACCATAATGAACAGAGTATATGCATAAAAAGAACATTTTAATGATCCTTTCTTGCAACGCCTTGCAAGATTCACCACTTCAGCTGCATTCTAAATAGAAAAGGTCTCAGATGTCGTAAGCTTTAAGTTTCTCTGACATCCACACAGATGAAGGCAAGTGGTGTAAACTAACTTTCGATGACAAACTAGAAAACTTTTGGGTGCTTAAAACAACCAAACACGATACGAGATAGTTAACTTAACAGTTTTTGCCGCATTGGGTTGCTCCCAAGCATAGAAAAGAGGCAATCATTTACTTTGTCTACTGGTGCACATTTGCAACATACCAGTCATGATAGATGGCCGATCACCAGCCCAAAGTTTAAGGTTCATTATGCTTTCGCTCATGGCTGACAGTAAACGAAACTAAAATAGTCGAAGCTGAGGATAATCAGCTCTGAACTAGTTTTCGCTTTGTTTTGCCGATATCCTGTCGACAAGTTCGCATTTACTAAAATAATGTTTTGTAATAAGAAACTTTATTATTTGGCGCTGGCAGCTGCTACTTAAATGTTTAATGGATTTAAGCGAAACTCATTAGCTTTCGGAGGTCATCCTTGTCTGTTCCTGTTATTGCTGGAGTAGTGTCATTCGGAATTAGTGGGCGCTTACTTATTCCTGAGACCTAACGCAAGCGCTGCCCTCATTTAGCTTAATACATTATGGAGACATGTGTTCTGCCCTTTGCCTCATGACGACACGTGCACATATATTCTATAGAATGAAGAAGGCATTGAAACTGAGCTGGACATATTACTAATACCTAACTCTAAAGGAACAACTCTCAAAAGTGGTCATTCCAGTGTCTTTGTCTTTTTTGATAATGTGCTTCTGCCTATAATATGCTAACCTTTAAGTGGCTGCTGGCGGGCGCGAGTACAAGTTCGAAGCCCCAAGGGAACGAGTGAGTTTAGAACTCATTGGTAAGCGTCCTTCTACCACTGTGTGTCTTCCCGATCAAAACCGGCAAGTAAGCGTGTCCGTGGCTCAATGGTTAGAGCGCTGGACTTCTAACGAACAGGTTGCAGTTTCGAGCCCCTGGGGTTGGGCATGACTGGCTCATAATGGCTGATGATTCACAAATGGCCATTCTTATTTCCTTTGTCTTTGTCGGGAAATACTTTTCGCCTATAGATTTATATTTATTAATAATATGGTAATAAATATGTTGGCGTACATTTCTGAAACTGGTCACCAGACTGGTCGTCAGACAAACAGGCTGTACAGAAGGCAGGTAAATGATTTCTAATGCAAGATTCCTTGGCGATTAAAAGAACTTTTACCGCGTTGTGGTTAAAAAAAAACTAGTAATTCGGTTCATTATCAGACAACTGTACACTCAGCTATCAGTCTTTTGTTTGGCAGTAGTTAATTTGTACTTAGTTCCATAAGATATCATTATCACACTAAGGTGTTATCTTTATACCCAAAATGAACGCGGTTTAATTGCTCACCTCGTCAAAGGAAGCATTCTGTTCAATAATTCAAAACGTTTTTTTTTCGGAAAACATCAGCCATCCTTTTTCTTCAACCCAAAAAACATGATAAAGTAGGTTTTCTACGACAAAATTCTGGGACTCGAGGGTATAAGGTCCGCTACTTAAAAAAAACATACCTATACATCTGTCCTATTTCAAGGTTTTGCAAAACACTAAAGAAAGAAATGGAGGACATTTGACCGAACTTATCATATTCAAAACGAAAAACTCACGACTGTCCAAGGATTATGACTTCGTACCATTTTCCTCCGGGATTTTTCGACCCCTTGTTAACAGAATTTGAATAAAAAGCTAAGTTAGCATTTACAGACTAAAGAAGAAGTAAAATTTTTAAAGAATATGCCGAGGCGTGTTTAAATCTATTTATTTTTGTCAGTTGACCAGCCAACAAAATTGTTTATTCTGTACCGGAACAGAAGTCAACGCGAAGGTGCTCACAAATGACGTAATACATACTTCAAGAGTGTTTATGTACTTTCATGTAAAATTTTCGATATTTTCTTATTGATTTGCAATTTACATACAAAGCGTTGAAAGGTCATTTAAACAACAGGGGAAACTGAAACGTTGACAAAAACATGCCTGACAGAATCGTGAGTCACATTTTTGTAACAAGGTTAGACAATCTCCTACTCTTTGACCGTGTTTATAATAGCTCTTTCTTCAAGAGCTAACGCTATTTCCACTTGAATTACCTTCCAATAACCGCCCAATTTCATGTTTTTATACCCTAATGCTCTATAAAAACGCAGAATATTTTTATTTATTCTTACCTTCTTTCAGTAAATGCACTGCAAAATTTCCTGCGGCAACTGTCTACAGTGCATTAACAGCACCGAGTTTTGCATGCCAGAGAAAATGACCGAAAGATAAGATCATATTGCAATGATAGAAACGAGTTTACTGATGCATAGAAACCAATTAGTAAATTTTAAAGTCTGATTAACACCGAATGCTAGTATTGGTTTCACTTATGCCCAACATCTTCAACATAAGTGCAAAAGGTTGTATAAAGTGATTGGCTGTTTCATTTACACAGGAATGGTAGTCTTTTCTCCTGAATTGGTAAATCGACGATTATTTAGAGAAAACAGGCACTCAAATAATCCTAAAATTATATAAGAAAATGCAAAAATTGCATAAAGTTACGGTTGCGGATCAGCTGCACATGCAATGTCATGTTACTGCGATGTGAAAGCGGACGTTGAAACGAAGTTATGTTTGGCTTAGAAAAAGACATTTTTGAATCCCACTGTGTAAGTCACCATGAAGAATAAAAGCAAGTATTCCTCATTTATAGTCAGTACGTTTTTGAATTCTGATGCATTCCTAGAGGAAAATGGGTTAAAGTTGTTTAACCTATGAGATTTATCGAAAGTAGGTCCATTTTAATCGGTTCAGTTGATATAAATATCCATTGCAAAATTAAAAAAACTACAAACATTGTTATTTCTTGAAGGAACAACAGGGCCTGCGACGCTTTATACGGTTTCCATCTTATGTGCTATTAATTTCCGGAAACCTATTATTCATACAACATTTTTTCAGTTCAATTGCTTCTAATAATGAAATATATCCATGTCCTATATACGGGTAAGTGGACTAGCTAGTCATCCAAATGCGTTTTAGTAATGGCCACGTAAACAAATTCAATCAGACGTTTGCAACAGTTATCAACCAGAGTTTTTAAAATCGTGTGCATGACAAATGAATGCTATGTCGCTTGGCAAAGAAAAAGTAACGACAACTTAAAACATATTTTCCGCAACTACAGAAGAATGGTTTCATACTCAAAAGAAACATCCCGAGGTGGATAGGAGGTCAAATAATTTGGTTACGCAAATTGCCGACTTTATTTTTATGTTTTCTGCGGCAGGGTGTAATAAAATTGACCACAATTACTAGTGAGTACATGCCGCTGAATATAGGGCAGCGGAAGGATAGGCATAGTGTTAAGGTAAGTTTAGCGCATGGCCACCTGCAGTTTGTGAAAGATAGCGTTCTTATTTCCATTTAATAGCGGTAGCAGGCAAATCATTTTAAAACACCGCTCGCTTCCGAACCGTAAATACTGAAACTTTACAAATTATTCAACACAATCCTCCATCTACACGGGTAAAGTTTTTTCGTCCCAAACAAATAACCAATGCCTAACATCATCGCCAGCTGTCTACCTTAGCACCTAATTACAACCTGCGACTAAGAATGTTTGTCCTTCCGTAGCATACTGAAATTATCAGTATTTAGGACCAAATTATCAGTTTAAAATTAAGTATAAACTTACCCGCTTAACGCCATCAAGCTTATTCCTATACATATAACAATTAAGAAGCAAGGCACATTTTACGGTTTTTAGTACTCAGATTATTAGCGTCTGTTATGAAAAAACCTCCATTTAACCTCAGTGAAATTTTATTGGTAGCCCACCCAGAAAAGTTTCACGTGACTTTTGTGGTGATTTGAAATTTCATTTTGTAAAACAGAAAATCTTTAAAAGTCTTGATTAGTCACTGATTTCAAACTGCCATCCCAATGCGACCTCCAATTATGAACTCAAAGTTGACTGACTTACGCTACATAGAATTGGTTGTTTATTTTACCGCAGTCTATTTTAACTGAAATTAATTAAATATTAAAACACAAAATACAGAGTGCATCATATGTACGTACTAATAAGGCTCAAAAGTTTGTGAGAGTTCGTAACTCCAACATTGTATGATAACGAACCCTAGATCACCTGTATATTTGACTAGAAAGTGAACTGCGAAGGAAGCGTTAACTGTTATATGTGTTTTTTTTTAAATACAAGATGAAGACCATAGTACGTTTGAATTTTATAAACGAACAATTCATCTGCTACCATATGGCGGCCATTGCAACGTATAAGTAAGGTCTTCGTGACAGTCTTAATTAATGAAATAGCGCGATTTCCGGCGAACTGCCTTTATCACTTCCCTGGAGGAGCCCGCACTGTTTACCTAAGATAACTATTGTGACATTTTATTGACACAAATTTCAAAAAGATCTTTTAAGCTAGCCGATAGGCCTGAGTTTTTCGTTTTTATCACATTGTTATCAGACATTTTCGTCCTAGTTTAATGTCAGCTTTAATGAATACGTGTATTCTTAGTAATATTTTACGTTTTTTTAAGCAATAGCATTCTCTTTGGATTACCTAACTCGTTTTTTTACGTGCCGTCCGTTACCGTCGTGGCTAGTGAAACGATGGGCTAAAGAAGTACACTATAGGCTAGTATAACTGCGTAAGATATCGAAAAATACTTATACATTCTACGTAATTCCGTGCGTTCACTAAACTTCCATAGCAGCTGATAAGTACGCGAGCATATTTTGTAGTAATAATAACTTATTCTTTAGTTTTCAACAATACTTGGCTACTGCGTCATTTGATTGGTGCGATAAACGTCACTGCATATCAACACTCAATATCCCCAAATACGCAACGATTGTATTAAAACATATAAAAAATAAGCTGTTTTACGACTTACATGCTCAATGTCGTACTCTATTAACCACGTAGACTTGTCCGGCGAGAGTGTAACACCAGCGACATGGAGATCCTTCATAAAAAGTGAAAAGTGCGTACGCTTAAAACATTCATTTTCATTGGCGCGGAAAATCCCAGGAGTAAATTCGGTATCCGACAAAAACGAAACAAAAATTTGCGCAGTTGTGGTCAAATCGAAACATATATACTTCTACGTTTTTCAAAACTGCATTAAACCCTTAGGGAAATCCCAAAAGGCATCCTGAAAGATTGGATCAGCATAAGAATTCTTTTGTTATGTCCTGTGACAGAGGTTACATAACCTCTACCATTTTAGCCCGCTAAAATGTGAAAGCCACAAATTGAATGAGATGACGCGAATTCGTTAAAATTTTACTAACATGGATGTATGATGGCAATGAGTCCAGTGTAGAGTTGAGCACTTTTTTCCAAATGGGCATATTAGTAATCAGCTGAATCTCCAAAAGCATCTATGTCAGCCATTCTTTTATCGCTTGATGATCCACAAGGTCTGTTTCATAAGTCAACCGTCAAGCAGACGACCTATGTTTTTGACACTCGAAATTGAACTGAATTTACGTTTACTTAAGCTGTTTTACCCGGCCCACTCCTGAATTTGCGCCGAAGTACGTGAAATGACAACAGCCAGCAAGAGGGTGGAACGCGCGCCAGAGTTAGTCTCTTAAAACGAAAACGGCAGTCCTACTGTCCTTTTATGAAGGCACCTGTCCAGACGCGGACTTGTTACCGGACAACTGCTGCTACGTTAAACTTATCAACAAACAGATACCAAATAAATCGTAAAAATTGTTGTGTTAAGCAAGCATTTCTGGTTCTTATCTGACTTTTTTTAAACGTTCAGGAATTTACGGAGAAAGAAGGACTGTTAAGTGCAAATTACTAAGAGATATCGTTGATCATTTGTGACCATGAAAACATGTAGTGTAAAGAAAGAGATCCAAACAACATCCCGTAAGAGTTTCTCAAATACATTCGGTCACGGATAACGATATATGAAAAAACATGGCACATTATTTAGTAAATGAGCATAAAACTACAAAAAGACGCAGGAGTAACAACTGCTCTCAATTAATGGGACACTGTAGGTTTACGAACTTGATTGATTAGAAGCATTTGGGCACGGCTAATGGATTAGTTATAGGAGGGTGAAATAAAAGAGGCTCGTTTTTGTCGAGTTGTGCGGATTCAAACTGATATTCTAAGTCACATGTTTGAAAAATTTAAACTTTTTAAAGAGACTTATGGAAAATTAAAATAAGTTATGCTCATCATTGTTAAAATCGTGGGAAAAATGGGACTTACTTTTCGCGAAGAAAAGGAGAAGAGAAAAACTGAGTGAGGTTTTGTCTTGTCGGCAGTTGTAACGTTATCACCTGCAAATATTTTCCAAAGGCCATCACTTGTGTAGAACCAGTAAAATTCTTCATCTAAAAGCGTGTCAATGAAGTCGGCTTTTCATCAACAGGAAATTTAAAAACCTCGATTTTGCTCAAATGCCTATCAGAAACATGAATATTTAAAATTTTGAATTGATAACTCACTGCTTTCAAATCTAAACAATTTTAGCCATAAAAATCTCATCACACGTCTCTTTAGGTTGAATAGTGGATTCACAGAGTTTATAAATATGCTAAAATGGCATCTGAATGCCACTAAAAATAGATCATACCGATATGTGAAGCATCTTTTCTCAGGCGCTAATTGGAAGATTGCATATACAGCAGAATTTAATTGAACCATAAAATTATTGAGCGCTCATCAGCTGCGTCCTCTCACTGCGTAAAGTGAGTGACAAATGACAGAATACAACAATTGAATTCATATAGAAGAGGTCATAGAAACAGGTCAGGAAGGTCAATTAATAAATTGGGCTCAGTAGTATAATAAGAAACTTAAATGAAACATCGTGGCCAGTAAGATATGGGGAAAACGTTTGAGCAAAAATGCTTTGCTTTAACATTTTAACATTTCTGGGAGCTGCCTTTACATGCATATATTCAAAAGTGAGGCGGGTGACAAGGTTCTTATTTGATCACCGTAAAATATACCTAAATAGGTAATACACTTATCTCGCTTTACTATAAGTTGAAATTCGCACACATTTGCTGACAAGAGCAGTGGATATAAAAATAATGCAAAGCCGATTAAATAACATTCATTGTTAACAAAAGATACTGGTAAATGAGTTGCATTTTAAGGAGGCAGAAAGGAATCGCATTGATAGTTTGTACACAATTCTAAAAGTGAACTTACTATCACTCCAGAGGAGCCCATCAGAGATTACTCCTTGAGTCAGCTGAACAATTGTGTCCAGGGAGATAGGATTATATTTCCGAAGGTATTTTTCTGAAATCGCGTTCACAAAAAAAAAGGTCATTTTATTTAATTGCAGTGGCGTAAATATTCACAAGACTGATAGATTACATATGAATGTGATAGAGGCATTTTAATTTTTTCAAAAAGCAGTGGTCAACTTGGCAAAATGCTTACTTGGCGTTACGATGAAAATGGAAATAGCTATTAGGCCCAAAATAACTAGGATGACAACAGAAGCCAGGATAATGCCTCTCCAGCTTTCCGTAGATCCTTTTCCCAGGGCAGCCTGAAAGAAAAAATTGGCATTGACAATATATTATTCCTATGTTACGTCTAGAAGTTTAAAATTGAGAGCGTCAAGGACAGGAAATACATTATTCGTGTAGTCATGGATATCATTTACGGAAAGAGCCCTTAAACAAATCGCGAGTTTAAACATTTGGGTCGCCAATCCTTAGCTTGGGTATGGCTGGCTGACGGCAGGTAAAAAGGCAAAAATGGCTATCTTAGACTTTTTTTATCGGTCTGCTTATGTTATGCGTAACATTGAGTGGCTGCTGTTGAAACTCAAGAGCGAGCTCCAAGTCACAAAAGTACGAGTGATTTGTCCACCGATCAGTGAGCAGACGTCTACTACATACATTTAGCAAATATATTACACTATTCTCTTGACATATATTTAAAAGCCCACACACGCAGATCCTCTAACATTTTTGCGGTTTTTCGTACTTGAAACCACTATCTATAACAAAATACAGTATAATATATGGCCACATAAAATTCATACTACCTGTAGAACGGGAATTACGTGATAAGTTCACCGTAACCGATTCCTCACGACTCGAATACTCATCATAATGTCGGTTCAGAATCTTAGGGGTAATGCCCCAGCAACTTATAATCATGAACTGCACTTAAATATTTCTGAAAGTTTCATCTTGATACATATTGCATAGATATACCTTAACTCAATGACTACATCATATATATAGTAGCAATATTGAAGTTTAATAATAGAAACGTTGTGTTTATTCCCAGTAGTGAGTGCGAAACCTCCAGGAAGCATTCTAAACTTTATTGTGACTGACCTCACACATGACACATGAAAAGGATTTCAATTAACCTATCAGCTCAACGGCCAGTATTTTACTAATATCGCTTCTGAGGGGTTAATATGTGCAAGTGTCGAATACGTGTCCCAGTCCCGTTGAAGCCTGTGCACTATTTGCACAAAAAGCAAGGTCTTGTGTTTTCTTCTATATCGATTTACGCTACAATGAAATAAAATATAGGTCTTACGTTTTAAAACTGCACACAGCGTTCTTATTAACTGCCAAGTGAAGCTGACTATTGTATCTAATGGAAATGGCAAAATCGATTTGAACTAATTTTCCTCGGGATAAGCTGATGTTCAGGCTTTAATAAAATGGCACTAGTATTCTACGGATTATAATTATAATGGATTTATTCCGACGGTGTCATAATACATAGTATCTTGTTCTGTTTTATGTGATTTTAGCAACTACTATATTGCCTTCATGCTAGATGACCTGTCCTATGTACTTTAAGGTTAAACAGATGTATCATAATTTGGAAAAAAATGAGAATGACTGTCACGTGTAGAAAAGGTAAGTTGCAAATATTTAATAAGATGGACAGTATCGTTGCACACAGTTCTTTTGTATCTCTTACAATCTTTTCTTCATTGTCAAGAGGCTGTGTATGAGGAAACCTCATAGATCTTTGCTGTTTACCGAGGAGTACCTCTCACTTTGGCAGATGTATGATATTTAGGAAACCACTGCAGCCCCAACGGGTCCTACAGCGACTAAAAAGCCTTCTTGGGCTCATTTGGAAAAGCCAAATGTACCAGATATAAACTAAAAAATTAACACAGAAATATTAGGGATTGTGTAAGCATTTCAGTATGCAAGGAAAATAAGGCTAAAACGCCCATGTTAGTCCCACACAGCAAGTTAACTAAGCCAATTAAATGAGTTTTTGTGATCAAGTACATAGAAATTTAATTACGTGACAGAACCTGCATTATTCCTACTCAAAGGCAAAATGCGTACAATTAAATACAAAGGTTGTTTCGTCCAAATTACAAAAGCAATTAAATAAATCTGGAAGTCGCTAAATTAGTCAGCCTTGCGTATTTTTTGGAGTACTAATTTCTCTTATTCCTTACAAAAAAATGTGTGGCACTCAAATGCAGAGTTTGATTCAATCGGTACATTTAGTCGATATTTCTTGGCTGAAAATATGAGGTAGTAGGGCTGCTTTTGACAGACCATGCCTACATAGCAGATTTTAAAATAGGTAATTTAAAGGCACTGACTCTCAAAAATGTTGGTTCAAGTCCATATTATGTGAGTCTATTCAAAAATATCTTTAAACGGTAGCTAGTGGTCTCTGGCGATATGTTCCACTGTATGACTTGAGCAAAAATCACTTAACATATGAACTTTAAGGTAGTTCAGTTTAAAAAGTCGTTATATCTGTCAAAGCTTAATTACTGCTTATCCGTTAAATGTGATATCATAAACATGGAGGGAAAATGAAAAGCATTTTTCAACTTGCAGATGTCAGACGATCATTCCGATGCCGATTTTTTATCTTTCGAAACATAATTGTAATCACATTGTTTTGGTCATTTTAGAGAACAGACTGCTCCAACATCAATGTATAAATGGTGCAAGGGAAAATCAACTGGGCTTAAGAGAACCTCCAATGTCACAGGAGTGTTAAGCTAATGTGAAACCATTATTCATGCGCACGCAGCTTGCCGATGGCGAGCGTCGAATTTCCCCGCATGCCCATTGGCTGTTGCGAACCACTAAGAATAGGCTCTGACTTAACTGGCCAATTTCATACTATAAAATTCAAGTACAGTGGTCGCCGTTGACGACGTAATTTTCGTTTATTTGTATTAGTTTGATCATTACTCCAATAACAGTGTGAATGTATTTAGGAAAACAAAGAAATAATCATGAATGGCATAAGGCCTATTAATTGCTTATAATAACTATAGGACTTACGAAGTGTTCGTAAAGGAATATAAAATTTTCTCAATAATTCCGTGATTTTAGAGACGGAAAAGGGGCTCTAAATTAGAACAATAAATTAAGATATTGTGTTAAGTTAAAAATTCGAAGAAACCACTTTCTATATAATAAAAGAATTTTTCTTAAGTCAAAATAATCTGTAAAATCTATTCTTACAGGTTACATATTTATTGAGAGTCATTGAAAAATGTGTGTTATCAAATTTCTTGGTTTTACTATCTTCATTGATCAATTCATAAATAAGGTATATATAAAGAGTATTTACCGAAAGAAAGTGTTTTTGGATATTAGTTCTTAGAATGGTTACCATGTTGCTTCTTGGTAGAAATGCCTCGAGACAGAAAACCAAATTGTCAAGAGTAAACCATATCCGCAGTATAACTCTGCAACTACTATTCCTAAGACTAATAAAAAACTTTCTATAAAAGGTAACCTCTTAGAAATTGCTTTGAATAGATATTCGGCTGACGAAATTCTGTGTTTGTTAAATTTTTCCAATGTTATGTCACTATAAAATTTGAGAATTTTTTAAGATTTCTGAAGATCAACGATTCAATTTGACTGGAAATAAAAGAACTCTATTTCTTTTCATATTAAATTACCCTCGGCATGAGTAGATTGATTCCACTTTCAGATATAAAATGGCGAATTAAAAAAACTGGCCATATATATTGCCATTTTTTGACGTTCTTTTTATTCTTTCGTTTGTTTCGATTCTCAATAAAGTAAAAGAGGATTGTCAATTATGCAAAAAACATTTTTCTTCGTAATTTACATTTTATAAAGCATAATTTGTGTTAAATCTACGAAAACATGTTAGACATTTGGTTTTTATTGAAGGACATTTGGAGTTCATTGCTGCATTCAAACAAAAACTCGTCTGTTGATGCATTTTTACAAAGAAACTTAACCAGATAGCTCAACATAATTTCTGAAAAACACATATGTTTAATGCTGCTGCAAAAGAATTTGGTTCCATTAACTTGGCTTTACTTCAATCTGAAAAATTTTGTATAAACTTTTCCAGTTCTAGAAAGGATATCTTCTGTATCCATTTTATTTATTTTGGAGATTCTTCTTACTATTATCAACTTTAACGTGCGGTTTGGTTTGCTCTTTCGTATAAGCATAAGCAATTCCTTCTATATGACCCTATTTCCAATTTCCCCAGAACTGATGCTCATTTATCTTAATAAATTTAACGAAAATGACGATTTAACTAAGTAAAAGTCTTTTGCAGATTTCAAAAAACTGATTGAATCACAATAGTGTTTTCGAATATATGCCAAAATGTCCAGGCAAATTTCACAATGAGCGTTGCACGGTCTTTGGTGGCTACTATATATCAAGCAAGGTATGTTGTTTTTATATGCTTATGTAAAAGCCATATCCTATAATAATTTAATTTTCAACAGACATTAGGGTAACACAAAAAGCGTATGTTTACACTACGTTAGGGAAAAACGGATGTTTTTTAAAGAGTTGTTTGTGCAGCAACAATTAATGCATAGTTAAATATCATGCCTTAAAGTCCTATCAATATAGCATGAATACTATCCTCCCCTTTATCGCACTGCATATTTATGTCAACTGTTTTTTAGCATACGCGGTATTCACATACTATTTAAAGTTTCCTGTGGAAAGATGAATAAAGCCATCTTTTTCGGCTACAGTAAGTAAAAACACACGCTCCACATTTTTCAAAAGGAGCCCTTAGGCAAGGTACTCATAGTCATAGGAACACAAACTACTATGCAACATGAAGACACTAATTTAGAAAAAAATTTCGTTAAAATTAAATAATTCACACGTTTAATTCCGGATATAATTGCATCCCTTACGTTAATCGGGGATATAACAAATTTTGTGTTACACGTAAATAATTGCTCAAAGGATGTTTACTGCTAGACATTTCCAAAATCGCAAATGGTGACTAGTTTCTCATAGCTATATTGTGTTCTGTCACTCATAGAATATGCAAAAAATAACGAAAAGTATTAAAAACACCCTGATATTGGGCCGACCGCATTCAAAAACACACTACACTAACGATGAACAATCCGCAAGTGATTATTAACGCCAATAAAGTAAAAGAAATATTTTTTTCGTCAAAAAGGGAAACCGATTTTTTTAGTAAACGTGCATCCGCATGGCCCATGAGAAGATGTCTGTCAAAAAAACTGCATAACATCCATCCATGCAAATAACTAAATCATTTAAATAGTTGAGGCAATATGAAATTCAAGAACTTAGTGTGCTCATCAAGCTGCGTTAACCATCCCTGGGGGATGACTTTTTCATGAATTTGGACGAAAAATGAAGTAAGTAGTCTCTGGTTGCGTGTTACACGAGATTTTGAAAAAGTGGCATAATTTTTTTGTGAAACCAAAGATGCGTTTACTTGAAATCATTGATAGACACGTCACATGAAAAAACGTTTTCATAATGCTACTTCCAATTTTTCAGTAGTATTAGTTTTTATATCCATTCACGTTTGCTATTTATAACGCCCTCCCACACAGCCTCATGCGAAGGTCTCCGCGGTCTACCCTACTTGGCTATCTGCGTACCGTGATTACCCGCTGGTGATCTTATCAGCCAGACCTGCCGGTCTAAACAGTCACCCTTGGTTCGACCCAAAGCGGACTGTTGACGATCTGGACGGATGCCTCTGTTTTCCATTTCCGTTGGCGGAGTCTGCCATCAGCACGGAAAAATCAGGACGTGGCTTCCACACGGTGATGATCCTGGGAACCTTTGCAATGCCCCCCCCCCAGTGGGAACCCCCTTTTTTCTCCTAAATCCCACGCATTACCCCCACAAGGGCGACAGTTTTTCTCCTAAAAATCCCTGAGGAGTTTTTTCACTGTCTGCTCCTATTTTCATCCTATGACTCAGGACAACTGGCTTCGCCCACAGTCTAAACAACAAATTTTTTGCTACCACTGCACATATGTACAAATAGGGCACTCAAAGGAATTTTTCCTACATACCCTCAATATACTGATACTGATACTGATAAGGTCACGCATTAACAAGTTGGCCAGTAGTTATTATGATTGAATAGAATTGATGGATGCAGTCGTTATTCTATCATTTTTTGCGCAAAGATTCGAGACTTTAATATAATATCGCGTTCATCATATCCGAAAGAAAAAAATTAACACCAGGGAGCAAGTCCTGGGAGCAAATTGTATTAATGTTATCGTTTTGAAAACGCTCCTTCCCATCGTCAGAGCGTAATGCCTACTTTTCCGCCGGCCTCGAATTAAAGTGCCTTACTACAGCCTCGTGTTGTAACCGTGCCTGGTGCACGCGCGTTGATCAATTGCACTGATCGATTACTGGTGCTCGTCCAAAGCTGTTTCGCCCTCGCGGGCGCCTCCATGAGAAAGTAGGTCAAGCTGGTCATGTGACTTTCGATCACTGCCACCTTCCTTCCTCAGGGTTGTCGGCTGTCGGTCCTGTGTATCTTCTTTCGCTCACCCTATTACCCCATTCTGAGCTGACGTGAGGCTTGTGTGGAGCGCCTTATAGGTGGAGTTTAAATCCAGGGCTCGGACTACTGAGCCCGTCAAGGACCAACTTTTGGGCACTAGTCTGGCTATCTTATCATAGACACGGTGAGGCACTGTGTTCTGCTTATGAAAAAGAGAATGTTTTCAAAACTTCAGCATCAATACAATTAAGCCCCATGGCTTCCCCTTTGTCTTCATTCTCTTGTTCCGGGAATGATAAACATGATATTGAATTTTCAAAAGTGGGGTCCTTGAAATATCCAGGAATAGTTTAAATTGTCAGTTGCTTTTATTCATCTGTCTACAATGATCGCTACTAGAAGGGTATTTACGATAGCCTTTTGATGAGCCATTCCCGGAGAGCACTTATCCATGTATTGAATGCTTGACTATTTCAGAAGAAAGAGGAGCTTTCATCGTAAGAGGTTTATTACAAGCCTGACGTTTCGGGTAGGTGTCACTTCTACCCATATTCAGAGACTGGATACTCTGGCTCACGGTCCTCGTCTTTACGCCGTCCTTTCTTACGTGTGCCTGTTCTATCAATCATGTTTTAGCCACTGTGTGTGTCTCTCGCCGCGTTCTCAGTCTCCTCATCTGTCGGTCTCCTGTCTGTCGCCTTGTCACTTAATTTGGTATCGGCGCCTTGTGTGTTCGTTCCGTGGCCCTTTGTGACACCATGAATGGTGCTCAGAATAAGCACGTTGGCCACGGCGTCGGCTAACCACGTGGTAATGCGGTTTGTGCTGGTGTAAGATCCCTGTGTCTTCGTCCCGTCGCCTCCCATTGTGTCTCAAGTGGTTCCCGGCATGCACACGTTGGCCGCGGTGTTTGCTGTCCGCGTGCTTATCTCACTTGCGCCAGTGTTGGCCTCCTGAACGTTTGGTGCATCATCTTCCGTCACGCCTGGACTTGTTCCTAGCCCCCAATGTTCAACACCACGTCCGTCTTTGGATAAAAAAGTTCTTAAAAAACATAGGGGCCGGGAAATTTTTGTGTGCGGTTGACTGAACAGTCAGTCGAAATCCAGGCCTCTGTAATCGGCCTTGATTTGTGCTCATCACCTTGGCCCACAATTTCGACCACGTAAAAGTTGAAGTCGTGCGCCATCCCTCCGTTTCCGGACATACATATTAGCGACGTCTGTCTATCTTTAAACAACAAACACGTCGCAAAGATTGAGTTACAATGGCAAGCATCCGCTACAACACAAGCGCAGTTGTAGACGCACGCTATACCGACGGATAACAACCCACTGCAGCACGTCACCTGCAAACGGAACAAGACAAAGCTCTTTAGAGAACTTTTCAAAACAAACGGCTATCCACGAGCGTTTGTTGAACGGGCTCGAATGCCACCTTAACCGCGAACCATGGAACCTTACTTATCAAAGTCGTGGCAGAGCATCCCGTACATGAAAGACGTTTCTGAAGTTGTGGCTAGATCGCGCAAACCTCTTGAAATAAGGGTTATTCACAAGCCTTCATGCACCATCCGACAACAAGTTATGCGGACGAAAGACCGTAAACCTGAATAGGAGTAATCAGGCGTCAAATACCAACTTCAGTTTAGCTGCGGGCACTGCAATTATTTTGGAGAAACCGGCTGAAAACTTCAAACGCGAATGTATGAGCACAAGCGGGCCGTGGGGAGTTTGGATCCCATATCGGAGGTAGCAACCCATGCTGCAGCGATGAGGCACGACTTCCACTTTTACGTGGTCGAAATTGTGGGCCAAGGTGATGAGCACAAATCAAGGCCGATTACAGAGGCCTGGATTTCGACTGACTGTTCAGTCAACCGCACACAAAAATTTCCCGGCCCCTATGTTTTTTAAGAACTTTTTTATCCAAAGACAGACGTGGTGTTGAACAATGGGGGCTAGGAACAAGTCCAGGCGTGACGGAAGATGATGCACCGAACGTTCAAGAGGTCAACACTGACGCAAGTGAGATTAGCACGCGGACAGCAAACACCGCGGCCAACGTGTGCATGCCGGGAACCACTTGAGACACAATGGGAGGTGACGGGACGAAGACACAGGGATCTTACACCAGCACAAACCGCATTACCACGTGGTTAGCCGACGCCGTGGCCAACGTGCTTATTCTGAGCACCATTCATGGTGTCGCAAAGGGCCACGGAACGAACACACAAGGCGCCGATACCAAAATAAGTGACAACGCGACAGACAGGAGACCGACAGACGAGGAGACTGAGAATACGGTGAGAGACACACACAGTGGCTAAAACATGATTGATAGAACAGGCACACGTAAGAAAGGACGGCGTAAAGACGAGGACCGTGAGCCAGAGTATCCAGTCTCTGAATATGGGTAGAAGCGACACCTACCCGAAACGTCAGGCTTGTAATAAACCTCTTCCGATGAAAGCTTCTCTTTGTTCTGATCTAACACCTGGGAATTTAATTTTCAGTACTATTATGGCCTGGCTATTTTTTAAGGTAGATGGATGATTGGGTTTCATTTGGACCCCTACCCAGATATTAATGAAATTCCACTTCAAAGAAAATGGTGAGCCTGCTTTTGCATAATTATAAATTGTCGGTGCAAAATTTACATGGCTAACTTGGATTTTAATACATATTTCATCCAATGGATGTTGGCGTACTTTATCTTTTCACGCAGTTTACTGATGAAATACATTGGCACGTTTTGCCGAAATTTTCTTTTTTCTGAATAAAACTGCTAACCGTTCTACCGCAGGCAGAAAACGTAATGTTCTGTTTACGTTTCAGCCCGTTCTGCTCCCAGTGCTTAGGCTGTCCGCGCGCAGGAAAATGCATAATGGTTGCTCAAAGTGCTAATTTTCCAGGCGTTCTATTTCTAGGCTACATAGGAACATTAACACGACCGCGTAAAGACTAAACTTTCATATTTGAAGCATTCTGCTTCGTTTGCATTTAAGGCATGCCAATACTTTCGAATTTATCGGAATATAAAAATTTCTTGGTAATATCCAGTTCTTAGATTTGCCCATTTTCCCCTCATTTTTGCTTTCAAGTTCACGCTGGATTTATCTTCTCATAGAGTGTTTGAAGTTGCCTAATCTATTGATTCTTCTACGTTGCAATCCATCCTGAGGTTATTGCTTTTGCTTTGGTATATTCTATACGAATTCAAATTGTTGTATTCAATCAGTTGCCTTTAATGTGATGCAGCAGCAGGAAGCAGCTGACAAGCAATTGAAAATGTATTCAATGCAGTAAACTCTACCATATTTTTATATTTTAAAATGTTAACTAAATATTACGAAAGAGTTGTTTTTACATTAAATTACAATCCAGCTACGGTTATCACGAAAGGATTGTCACGTTTAATCAAAAAATTGCCTTTTGTTGTTAAAATCTCATCAGAGGATTTTAAATTACACAGGTTTCGCATATCTGACATTAGGAACTTTATAAAATATCTGGTTTTTGAAAAATAAACTAGTTGTCCACGAACATCTTACGGCAAATTTCTTGTTATTAACCTGCCTCCCCCGATTAAAAATAGACAGTAAATGGAGGTTGAAGAATGTCAACTCAATTACTTCAATTTCGAAAGCTTTACCTTGAACAACTATTAACATAGGAAGTTGCCTGTAGATGTCTGCTTATCTTAACAATAGAATCATTTTTAACATATTTTGTATGCAAAATGATGTTTATCAGAAAAAAGCCAATGTCAATACGTAAAACGCACAACACTTTAGTTATCCACTGTTGATAAGTTTAATTTCCCTCATTAAATGTCATAAGTCAGGTCAGATATTCAATTTATGTCAACTGCTTTACGTCTCTTTCGAATGCTTAGCCTAATACCTAAATTACATTCTGGATATGACGAGTAAATTTAGGAAGTTTTTTCACGTCTGTAGACTGAACAGGGAATGATTTCTCTTCGAGCTTATCTACAAACAATCGTTTTGAGTAGTGGTTTCTTCAAATGATTACCGAATAAATGTCTACTGAATTGCAACCATTAATCTGTCACGATGATACACAAAACAAATGGATCGATAGTTTTCGATCAACGAGACACTTTAAGATTCGCAGTGGCATTTCTATAACAATACCGGCAATGGAAGTGGAGGTTTTAATGCAAAATTTAAAAAAAATGAAAAGATGGCGCGTAAACTTAAATTTTCCGGTTACACGTTTAGGTAATTATTTATAAAACTGACAGCACAGGTAGCTAAAAGTCTAGATACTGTTCCGCCAACATTCTGCCGTTGATTGACGTATTAACGAGTTGCTAATCTGATCAGTGCATCCCATAGTGGTCTCTCTGTGTGCCTTCTATTAGATACTCCAGTTGTAGGATCAACAGTTATCCTGGAGAAAAACAGCCTGAGTCAAAGTTTTAAGGAACAGACTGAAATTTTACACGCAGGTCCAGGCCTTTATCCATAATTAAGAGGGAGGTAGTCAATTAATATTGGGCAAACTGCCAACACGCAGTCTGCAATGCATATATACGGTTTTCGATTTAAAAAATACTGAGAGTCCAGGTGCTACCTGAGTGTCCAGACGTTGTTTGATCTGTCAGCCGTTTGACGCTGGGATTGAATATATTTTTACATAAACAGACGGCCATTACCGACTTGAATGGTTATTTCTCGCTTATTAGCCCTAGGCATCCAGCCAAACCCACTTCTGGCTATTTCGACACCCGAGGCTTGAATCGGAGACCTCTGAGCATATTTAAAAGTGGTCAACAGTTTGGTAATATCATGCGGTTACGCCGCAGTAGCTTATACTCGTTCTTAACTTTGGCCCGCCTCTGTATGTTCTTGAAAATACTGAACTTATCTGAGTAGAACCCTTAATTTCTGTGGCAGGTAAAAAACTATGGTCACCACTTTTTCGTTGGGATATTGATAGCCACTGTATTAAAGCGAGCCATAACTTATTTAAAGCATCAGATGTTCCATATACATTCCACTGCGCAATAGGTATCGTTATTGAAATTTGAATGTGCAATAATTCTTACAGTGAAATGCTATCAACTTTATTCACTGAAGTCATTTGATACAGTAAAGAACAATGGGCAGTACCCTGTTTTTGTGCTTGTAGGGAAGTATTATATGAGCTGCAAAGGCCTTTTTGTCGAAAAAAATTGTAGTTCAACTGTCTAATGGAAGGAGAGTTGAATGCTTTCAACATAAACAGACTTTCTGAACTTCTGATTTATTTCCTGTGCGATAGACTATAACAGGCCTGGTACCCGGTCTGTGCGTCCTTTCATTTAGAAAATCATCAAGGTTAGGCAGAAACGAGTCTTGCAAATTATTTATATCATATTAGTTATACATTGTATCGTTAAAAATTTGGCTGGAAAAGAAATTCCTATTGATACCCTCGAAAATTCGCATCCTCAGAATCATAATTCGGTAATAGAAGTTCTTTGAGGCACAAAAATAAACTTCATTTAAAATTTTCGACATTGTTACATTAGGTCGTCATCAGATGTGTAGGAAATGTACAGAGCAGTGTAAATGCTACAGTTACCGGAAAAAATAACTTCTAGTATGTTTGATTAACAGTAGTGTCTGTTGCCCTTGTGAGGTCATTAACTCCGATGACTCGTGCATTAATATGTAGGTCGATAAGATTTTATGTACACCAATCTGAAAGAAGCATGGAAGAGAACGCGATCGATCCGGATTAGAGGCCAACCAACAGACATAACTATTGTTCAAACACGACTCAGCATTATCGATATTTTGGGTATGTTTGAAATTTCTACTGTTCTGTACATTCCCTACACATCTGACGACAACCTGGTGTGCCGGTAAAGCTTGTTTTCATTTTTTAAAAGAGCTTCTCTTACCGACTATCCGTATTTACATTGTTTTTTAAGGCATGAGGGAAACTTTCCACTTTTAAATGCCTGCTGTTTAAACCCGTAATGTTTTACAGTAAACGCAACAAATTTAACAGTTGACAACAAGGACTATAAAATCCATGTGGTCATTGACCTAATTGTAATAGGTTGTACACGTAAAAGTTTGATTTGATTGTCTCTTCACCTTATCTGCTAACGCTTCCTTTTATGAACATGCTGGAAAAAGGGCAACCCACCTGCCTGTGGCCAACAAACTATTTACATTTTTGCCAATATTCCCAATCTTTATCCCAAAAAACTTAATTTATCCAGAAGGAATTCATACAAAATATGGAAGGTACTTTCAATACCATTATTTTCATTTCACATTTAATGCTACCACCAAAAAACCTCGTTATATAACCCGGTGTTATATAAAGAGATACCGTTTGTTTTTTTAAGTCCTTCCTTATATTTATTTTCTCTCTTCCACCCTACAACCTATATCTAAGGTAGCCATTTCCCATATTTCGTTCTCTATCAGTAATGATTCATTTTTAAACATATAGCTCTACCTCATTGTGAGAAAAATGTTGTTTTTGTAATGCTGTCAAACGCTGGAGTATACAGAGGGATCGTATACTGCGTTAGAGAAATGCTCTTGCGAGATTCCTGACATGTTATTAGGTAGGTCACGCAAAGAAAAACTATGAAACTGTTATAATATAATATTAACCTACTTAAAAGTGTTAGTAGCAAAATAACATATAGTTTTTATTTCCTGGTGATTCAGGTCCGTCGGTGACTAACCAAATCGAAATATAAGTGTCAAAGGATTTAAATAAGGATAAGATTAGACAACATTTTGCTTTCTCCGTAAGCATAATATAAAAGTACTCATAGCAAATCGTACAAGAGATTGTAACAAGACTTCGTACAAAAGGTTAGAAGACGTGCTACCCCTCTT
The DNA here is from genome assembly GCA_036362985.1 of Ligula intestinalis. Classification (NCBI taxonomy): domain Eukaryota; kingdom Metazoa; phylum Platyhelminthes; class Cestoda; order Diphyllobothriidea; family Diphyllobothriidae; genus Ligula; species Ligula intestinalis. The sequence goes on from JAYGXS010000008.1 coordinate 16,801,107, forward strand.
TTTACAGACATCGGCGTTAAACATTCTTTAAGAAATGACTGTTAAACTGCATGCTTTTCTTAGTGATTTTATTACAAACAGTAAGATTGGACTGTGTCCAAGTAGTTTCCGTGATGAACATCCAATTTGCCAATCAGTTCGGTTTTTGAAATGTATGCCCGATAAAATATTATTTCCCCCAAGAGGGGTTTAGTAGGACTACTCTTCTGATGGCCTTTGCAATAATTATCATAGCGAGTAGCTGCTACCAGGGCGTTGTTCAATAACTCAGCAGTGTGTGAGATATACCGTTTTACTTATTATTGCAGTGGGCAGAATAAAATACAAGCAAGCCTATCTGCGCATGACCATGACTATATTTCCATCACCTATGATTAAGGATTTACGACGGAATCCAAAATGTCAGGCAAATTAAACTCGTGTTCCAGTGATCGCTTCTTCTTCCTGTTCTAAAAAGCAAGTTGGCATTTGATGTTAATATTGCCGGTGGTTTTGAGTGAGCGAGTCATCAGCGTAAGCCCTATCTGATTTTCTAACGCCAAAAAAATGAAGGTGAAAAATTGCTGTGAATACTCTTAGAGAAAGACTTTGTCGAGCTGTGTCTGCTTGATGTCAGTTGACGCCATTGATTTCGTAAATAAGAAATTTTGGAAGAAGGAATTTTAATTAATTTGTGTCAGATGGGGTATGCGTAAAATATTTGTGCATTAAGAAATATCTGCTGAAGTGGGTTTTGAAAATGCAGCGGATGCCAGTGGAGGCAGTGAGAGTTTTAAAGGTGTGATGTCAGAACAGGAAAAATGTAAGGGTGTGGAAATGGGTATGCAGACAGCTGACCTTTGTCCACGGTAAGCACGGTACCTGTAGGAGCAGAAGTTTGGTATTCTTCACCCAGTGGCCGATGCTAACAGACAACAGCTCTATAATTTTGGGTACCTTGGTGAGACCTTGTAACTTAAAATGGGGTCTACGCGATGCATTGAACCAAATATATATATATATAAGAAAATGGAATTGATTATGCTCCCGAGTTCAAAAGATCTTATCGCCGGAAAAAGATATTTATTCGCCTGAGGTTTCGACATCTATCGCGAACTTGTCATCAGAGATATGAATAGAAAGCAGTAGTATAAGCGGGCAACACGGGCACATAAATGTGCAGTTGTTATAGGACAGCGTCATTACTACATGACTGTTCGACCATCTGATTCTGCGGTGTTGGCGTGAGATGATGTAATGGCCGGAGCGTTCCCAAAATGGTGACTCGTTTTGGTTTAATTTAGCCTCAGCACCGAATATGGATTTGACAAGTCGTTGTACAAGATCCTGTAGGATCCTAAAGGTGCAATTGCGGACAAAGCAACTGCGTTGGAGAAACTGGCAGACTTCTCAGGACGCAAACTGCCGAACATGCGGCAGCAGTGTGGCTCAATGATGCCAATTCTCAAATTGCTGCTCTTTCGACGAGACTCGGCCACGTATTCAAATTGGATAAGTCCGAAATTCTGGCAATAGGTGACAATAATGTGAGCCAAGAATTACTTAAGTCATGTTTCACTGCCCCTCAGTCCATAAACAAATGCACTGGCTTGCAAATCCATATTCGATGCTAAATCTCAATTTGGCCAAGGTAAGTCGCCACTGGGGAACACACAGGCCACCGCGTCGTCTTATGCCAACATCGCGGAACCAAATGGTCGAGCAATCAACGCATCCAATTCGACTACGTGCGATGAAAGTGGAGCAATTCAGGGTCCGCATGCCGGCAATCAAGTACTCAACACGCAAGAGGACAATTATCACTCATTGATGAACTTTTAACCAACCACTAACGAAACTCATCTGTCCCGCTCTGCCTGGGGTCTGTACAGAGGCCCTGACAACCGTAGCAGCTGGTAGTGTAGGGAGGCAGTATTACCGGTAGAAACAAGAGAGACTGGGATGGCCATTTGTGGCTTATTAACGGTCGTCAGCCAGTCATACCCAGACCCAAGTGGCGTCCTGCCTGAGCCACGAACTCGCGATTACTTTGATTGGAGGCAAATACCCTAACCATTGAGCCACGCGAGTTCGAGGCTCGGGCGGGACGCCACTTGGTTCTGGGTATGACTGGGTGAGGACGGCAAATAAGCCAGAAATGGCCATTTCAGCCTCCCTTGTCCTTACCGGTAATACTATTTAGGGCCATTGTCGGTAACTTGTCGCTATTTTTCATAAAAGTGCAGTAATGACTCTGTGCTATAAATTCTGCAAATTCCTTTGCATTTGTTACCCGTTTCTTCTACTGCTTTCTGCTGATGTCTCTGAGAAAGAATCCGCGACGAATGTAGAAACGTTAGGCAAAAAGATGTGTTCTCCCAGTGGTCGAATATTCTTCTGAATTACCTCCAGGCACTTCATGTTCGCTTGTATCGGCTTCCAAATTTGTCTTTTCCTAGCTATGCCCGAGGTGCCGTCTTTTTTAAAATTAGCCACTTCTTTGTTGTTGTGTGGCATTCGCGAAGTTTTCGGGGTTTATTTAAGGCAACAGGAATTTTCCTGCTATGTGCATGCGATTTTATAACGCACGACTTAATGATTGTGTGCGTCCAATCGATTCAACATCTACGACGATGATGTGAAGGATGCATTCGGAGCTGACTCTAAACCTAAACGATTTTTAAGCACGCGGACGCTGTGACAAATGAACCTGAGCGGGGGATGATTATTCACTAGAGCGTCGACAACTGCGGCAAGGAAAAGCATAAAATGGGAAACCTGGATCCTGATGCCGAAAACACTTACATATGTCCAGAAGAAGAAGAAGCGATCACTAAAACAAGAGCTTTATTGTCCTGACGTTTCGGAGTCCCTTGGGAATCCTTAATCCTAGGTTATAGTAGAGCAGTCTGAGACATACGCAGATAAGGATGATACATGCACAGATTACATGGTATTTTTTATTCGTAGCAGTCACCCGCATATGTACTATAATTATCAGTTCCTTTAACCACCGCGTGAAATCTTAATTGGTGCGGTGATGGCTCATTAGTTGCAACAGCGTTCTTGCCCGCGTCGGATGCGGGTTTAATAATTGTACAACAATAATGCCCGCCATCGTCAGAGTTGTTGTTGTGCCTGGTCCTTCCCACGTGACTGATTCTCTTGCTCAGGAAATTTTTCAGTACGGGAATGCCAAATCGCTGCGCTCGTCGATGGACTCGGGGCCTGCGAACCATGACTCGAGCAGCTCACGGCTCACGTGGTTGTCACCTCTTGCTCCCGCTCTCTCTCCCTCTCTCCTTATCTCCCCCTTACATTGACGTTTCAATAGCTTCACTGCATTTTATTACCCATCTCACCTACTTCCGTATTCAAAAACAACGCGTGTGTTAAGACGAAGTTAAATGTACTTATTGAGCTAACATGATATAACATACGGAAAACCCAGGTACTAGCCCCAGACCTAGCCAAGTGTACCGCCAATATTCTGTTACTGTATGGGTAACTTGCAGGGGTTTTGGCTCATTAATAGATCCTCTAGCATTTCTCTGTGTGTTTGTTGTAGATTTTAAGTTGCTGATTTTTCATACATAATCTTCCACGAAGCACCAAATGCCAAGATTTATCGGAACCATACTCTTACTTCATTTTTTTGCTATCCTTGTTAAATCTTTATTCGCCTTTTGTCGCGTAAACTAAGTGGGTGGAAATATTAAAGGTAACCGACAAGCTGGTTTTTATGCACTAGTGATAAGGAAATCAAGAATGAACAAATCATTGGTGTATGGATACTAATGGATCAATTACGTGGCGCGCTGTCACTTTGTGATTTGGGGTTTACTCTCAAGTCTCGCCAGCAGCCGCATAGCGATAAACAATTTTCAGAAATGTGTCGCCTTAACAGACAAGTACTCATCTGAAGTAATTTTTGTGTTTTGCTGTTACATTCGTCACCAATTTAGTCCATAACTCAAGCGGTCACCACAAGGGTAACCTCAGGAGCTTAAACTAACGGGCAAATCGTAGGTGCTGATTTATATTTGCTCGAAATTCACTCCCTCCGAATTGCTCATCTTCTGTCTTCTGTCTTCTGCATACATGTAGCCGTAGAATGGACTATGCAGGTTCCAAGGAGCATTTCAGAAAAAGAAGCGATCACTAAAACAAAAGGTTTATTGTCCTAACGTTTTGGATTCCCTTGGGAATCCTTAATCATAGGTTATAGTAGAACAGTCTGAGACATGCGCAGATAAGGATGATACATGCACAGATCACACGGTATTTATAGTACGTAGCAGCCACCCGCATGTGTACTATAATTATCAGTTCCTTTAACCACCGCATGAAGTCATAATTGGTGCGGTTATGGATCATTATTTGCAACAGCGTTCTTGCCCGCGTTGGATGCGGGTTTAATAATTGCGCGACAATTATGTCGTCAGAGTTGTTGTTTTTTCGCCTGGTCCTTCACATGTGACTAATTATTTTGCTTAGGAAATTTCTCAGTAAACCGTATGAGAATGCCAAATCATTGCGCTTGTTAATGGACTCGAGGAGCTCACGGCTAACGCGGTTGTTACGTCTTCCATCGTAAATTGAATGTTCGGGAAGACGACGTTTAGACCTTCTTTGAATTTCAGCAGTCGTCCACATACCGAGCCCAGCATTTCGGTTTGTGGTGTCGAAAAACCAGTGACTCCAACCGCTGCAGGACCACCTCTGCTATAGGCGCTTCGGGCACGCCCATATCCTCCAGCTCGTGAAGTTCTGCTTCAAGACGTACTTTACCTTCAACGGAACTATTTACGAGCAGGTAAAGGGCACGCCTATGGATTTGCCCATTTCCGGACTGATGGCAAAGGCAGTCCTCATAGGTGTTCGAGGTTTCTGTCAATGACGGAGGCCTCCTAAAAATTTGGTCTTTTTTCGCTGAGTAAACCCATGCAACCGTTTTTTTTGTATACCTACCACGGACAAAAGTTTACTAACAGTATGCTCCTATCAGCGCCCTACCGTGCTCTCCCCTGACGTTAAATCTTCGCGACATTAATATTCCCTCACCAGCTGGTGTCTTAAAATGAATTTTACTCTATGACTTTAACACCTGATATGTTTGACTTGAACTCTATTTGCATGTAAATGCACTTGCCTGACGAGCATTTATCGAAAGGAAAAACGTGCTTGCTAGTTCGTCTTTTGAATACTGCCGCGGGAAAGTTTACAACTCTTAAGTAGGCCAAGGGTCACAAATTGTTAACACAAAAAAAATCGAAGCATTTTTAACTGGTATAAATATAAAACATGCATGTAATGTGGAAGATATTGGTTCTGGTCGCGTGGCAATATCCTCTACAATGAAACTGTCAGGATATCCAATCTCGCGAACCAAGTCCTGGACACTAGGGGGTCAGGTACTCCCAGATTATTTTGAAAACCTAAAATATATAGAGGATACACCCCTAGGATATACCCCTGTCCATTCATAATGCAACTTATTTCAGATTGTGACAAGGGCTAGTCAAGGAATTATAGTAAATCTGACATCTTCAGGTAGCATTAGCAGATAAGATAACTGCTATCCGACTGTGTCTCTGGTGACGAATCCGTAAAGGATATCAAAATGTCCGGCGAATAAAGGTATTATTCCAGTGATTGAGTCGTCTTCTTCTCAATATGACATCTGTTTTCGACGCATTTACTAAAAGTCAGTTTTTATTTTGTTGATGAAATCGGACATCAAAAGTGTTCTGAAAAATACACGATACTTCTGGGCATACAAGCATTATTTACTAGGGTATCACTAGATGAAGCAATATATGTCATTTGTACCCGTGTTTCTGGTACGCACAAGTAAACCAAAATATCGAAAGTTGTACTAAAACTGTGCACAAAGAGCTGCTTCTTCCAATTTAAGGGCCAATTATTTAGATAAATTGATGCAATAGAAAATTGAAAGAGCACTTTTGCTTATCTTTGCTGATGCATTTATGGGATGGCATCTTTATGTTGACGATTGTAAGGAAGCTACAGATGTAGTTTCTAAGAGAAATTTGCTGCGCTGTAACATTAAAGTCGCGATGGGAAATGAACAGGATAACAGGTCGTACTTGCTAGAAGTTCACATGTTTAGCCAATAAAGGTGACTCCATAAGATGAACCACTTTCCAAAAGAAGACACAAAAAGGGCAAAACTAGCAGTTTTTGAGTTTGCTTCCCATGCAATGGAAACGTAGTTTGGTACACACTGTTTTCAAAAGGTCAAGAAACAGTAACTGTTTTTAGAGGTTGAATAGAAAATTTTCCTGCCTCAAAGCAACTCGACCTAAGCATTGATATTTAGCGTGTTACATTCATAAGTACATCAACGCCCTACGGTTGAAATTGACGGATCATTCAGTTTCGTAAAAACCCGATTTTAGGTCTTTGTCCCTTTTGGGTGACGGCATTGTGAAAACTTGCCAATACAAGCGAGCATCCATGTCCCAGGAAGCAATTGAGAAGAAGACTCGATTGCTGGGACAATATTGTACCAGCGATCGAGTCTTCTTCTTCTTCTCAATTATAAAAACTATCAAACACCGATGTCGACGCGTCACTGAAAAATCTTACAATGCTGCTGACCTTTTTTTCTGTAATCCTTCGAAGCTCTTACCAATTCAATTGGCAAATAATGCCTTGCCAGTATACGACACTACAAATTGTGTGTTTTAATTAACGTGAACTTGTGTATGCAAGTTCACTGGGCGAACGCAATGCAATTAGCAGACAGGTCCATTAAACACTCGTCCAGACGACATATAAAGCAGGAGAACAGAATTCCTCGTTATTCCATTACAAAAAACCTTCTTTAAAGTGGTTACTTTGTTGACCCCAAAACATCCCACCGAGCATTATTTCGCGCATAAACATCTCGTACATTGCGTAACTTAGAAGCGGCCTATGTATAGCAGGTGAAAACATGCGTGTTTTATCAGTGGGTACATGATCAAAGTGCATTTGGCGTGGTAACATCTTTCTCCTTTTTCTTTAAATGATCCTTACACTTATGCATCTGTATGGTGTTTTATATTTCTTATATTATTTACTAGCTAGTAGGGTGTTAAACCATGACCTTACTGTTTTCCATTGATTTTAATGTACGAGTTGAAATTTGCTGAATTCTCTCATTTGCTATTCATGTAATGTAGCGATAAGATGCAGCCAAAGAACGGTCGCGCATTTTTTTGTATCGAGTAAATCCTTCATTAATTAGTTCCTGGGACACGCATGTTTGCTTGGATTGGATTTCATTAATTGCTTGTTTTAAAATCTTTAGATCCTGGGAACCACAGCAAACAATTCGGTTTATGTCAGGTCTCAATCGAAAAAACAGGCATCACTTGGCAAAACTGTGCCTCTCGCTCAAAAAAGGTGCCAGTAGGTAAACAGGGCGGTGGATGCAAGATCCCACTTTATGAGCACATTAATCGCGGAAATTCTTTGATGCTTCCGACTGTTTGACTTACCGGGCCACTGGGAGGGCAGGTTGTGAAAAAGCACATATGGTTCTAATAACAAAAACAATAAATTCATCTTAAGATAAAGGGACCTGACGACATTCTACCGTATATAGAAAAAATATCTTCAAAGGGCGATTAGAACGGAATAAATCTAGGTGCATAAATTAAACGTTTTTTATTGTTTAAAGTGGTATATTGTAGCAATAACAGATAAAAACTCCATCTGAAGGTAATTGAAAAGGTGGAGAAAATGAAGAAAGCCCAATCCATCACTACAATATCAAGCTGATTAAGTCAACAATAGTTGATTGAACGAAACATGGCGATGGAAAGGAAACAAAGCGGAAATCAAGAAAGTGACAATGGTACGCTTGACGACGTTTGCAAAGACATTATGATATTCTTCCTCTTAGCAGGGACGTTTTTTGAGAGGAAATACTGGTTTTACTTTCAGCATTAATGGAAGCTAATAATTTTTCAACTTTTTTGATTATTCAACAATTTCATTTAGGATAGCCTCATGCTGGGTGTGTTATAGCAGTTATATATGTTCATTTTGATACAAACGAAGATGCTGATGAGGTCGAACTTCTCGGGATACGTGATAATTTGGTAAGACGTGGGTTGTTTAAATCCACTGCTGATAATCAATTTGGCCAAAGCAATAAACCACTTGGGGAGCACGCAGGCTAACACTATTTTCAATTACAGTGTTGGTGAGTCAGATGGCACAGCAATCATCACATCAATATCTAATACAGTAGCTGCAAATCCATCAAGCAACCACCTGTGTGCTGGCTATCAAGCTATTATCACAAAAACGGCAACCATCCTCGATGAAGAGGAGGGCCGTTAGTTGTCATAGGCATTCAGTAGCATAGTGAGTGCATCCTCTAAATACTGCAACTCCATATGTACGGCCTACCTTGTTCTGATGTTGCTTCAGATTATGGATTCAAGCCGGAACCAAAAGCGTCTTACGAACACAGTTTTTGTTCTTGTCTGCTTCTTCTTGGATGCATTTCTGTCATTCTTGCAACAAAGCAATAACGTAAATTTAACCATAAAAATGAGACTAGGGTGATCATTTTTTGGCTTGAACGCCTTTGTTAACCTATTCTTACCAATCAAACACCGAAGAAATGCCCACCAAATCCACGTTCTTCGGTTGGCTATATCTTACTGAGCAAGGGCTATAATTTCGAATATTCGCATTGTTAGGAAATGCATTAACTGATCATGTCAGATGAAATACTGCTAACGTTCTGCAGTAAGTAGTATCAATAACGACACGGGAAGCTGGATGGAAAAGGCTGGCATATCAACCACTGTCAGCCAGCCCACTAAAGGCGACTGTTAACTGAATTAGCAAGGCTTTTCTAAAGAAACATTCATAAATAAATTTACAAGTCACACTTCTCAAAGGAACCTTTGTTGTTCCAAACGTGATCAAGTACTCACAAGGATGGCTAAGCGTTATTCATCAACGTAGACTTCAGCATACATTGACTTTCATAGTTATTATAAACGTTTTCCAAGACACCTAGAAGTAATGGAGATGAGTCGTCGAACACTGGAACAATAAACCAATTGTTCGCAAAGCATTTCTCCTTGTCCATGCAAACACTTAGAACGCGAACTTACTCCTTCACACCCAATAAGTTCAATTAACTTATAATCCTCTCGTTGGCGCTAAATAAAGTACTTAGACAAACACGCTTAGCAAGTGAGTCAACTGGTCGATATCATATTTTTTAGTGGACTTGACGGATAATATAGTTCAGATAGGTCAAATTCAGGGCTCTCGTTGGAGCACTGACTATAATCAAATACGGTTTTTGACTATTTGGTTTATATCTCATCAAAGGATTTTCACAGATTTGTATTTACAAATGCAAAAATTCCCATCACAGAATTTTGCAGAGTGGATAGTGAGTATGCGTAAATTTTTGATAAATCCTCATCAAACCGTTACTTTTAATGGGAACGAGGCCAAAGGTGACACATGTGGTCAATTATGTTCATCATTTCGTTCAAGTGACTTATAGGAGTAGGTGAAGGGTTAGGCAGGAGGTTTAGGGTCTATCAGGGGCCGCTGATTACGCGGCAGTGAGGAGCTGATGGAGCCGGTTCAGGAGGAGGGGCTGGGAGAAAGAGCATGTAAAATGCATGCATTTGACCAATCGTTGGTCATGCCAAATGTAGATCCTACTGGAGGTTTGCACACATTACTGGCTCTCTCCGCCTGATAGCAGTTGTTGCTAGTAGACACCTAGCCAAGGACTGGGGATAGTTTTAGGGGACTTGGTAAATCATTTAAAAGACTTCGTTGTATAAAGTTTACTTTCTCAGATGGGAAGTCGTGTTTGAAGTCGTGTATTCATGTGACCTATCTTGCAGAAGGTTAGGTGGAGAACACGAATGAACATGATGTGTGAGAATCCCTAATGTGTAACGGTCAGATGCCTTGAGCCTGAACTTTATTGACGTTTATAGTGCTTCGGATCCATCTATCACAGGCTCAAATGTCCAATGAAAATATTCTGGTGAGCAAGGGCTTACAACAGAATTACAATCTCTTCAGAAAATCTCCAATTGACAAATAGTTGCGACACACGTAGTTGCCTTTAAGACATCACAAGAACGCCTTCTGTCTTTATTTGGGTTTTAAAGAACACTGGTAATTCACAAACGGGGGAAGAAGATATTGAGCAATCGTCAGGTTGAGACACACACTTTTGCAAATTGATAAAGCAATTCCTCAAAAAATTAAAATCCAATCTCTGGAATGGGGCAGTTCTTATTGTCTGATGACAATGGAATATCTCAACAAAAATGGTTGCAGATGTTCATGACAAATTTCAAATTTTATCATACTTTGGAAGCATATTCGTTCAAAACTATCGTGAAGAGATGGCTGTTGACAGACATTTGCATGAATTGGATAATTGGATAGTAGGCTTATTTGAGTTGAAAAGGAAATTAAAGTACTTGATAAATTAAGGGGATTCTTGCAAATACAACAGGTTTAAAAGCAGTTTTTTTTTCGCAGTGTGAACAAACATACATCCGCTAGCTCAGGTTATGCTAAATTTGATGTATTGCAGAACCCTGGTTATCTTGTCGTCAACGGCTGTTGAGCGGATATAATTTGGGCATTTTAAGCAACTTACAACATGCCACAGTTTATTTTTCGCTTATAGATGCAACCATTGGCAATTAATTTTTAAGTTCTGCACATATTTCCATGCTTTAGTTGGGAAGTTAAGTTTTGAAAGCATATGTTTTCAGCAAATCATCATCAGGCCAAAACATTTGCAATTATTTATAATAAAACTGTCGCCCGTATGACTGTTTAAAAATGTCGGTCAACATAATATATATTTGAACACAACTGTCCAAAACAGGAGTGAGTAATACTAGATGGACAAACAAAACTTTGCCGGCTCGATAGACCGGCTACAATGAACTGTCTGAGACCGCTGATCAGCACTCCCAATGCACAGTTTTGTAACAAAGTTTGGTGATAAGCGATGTACCGTCCGTTATATAAGTGAAAATGCGTTGTTAAAATAAAATGGAGAAAACAATTGTGTTTTTTGAAGTTTTGAGTTAAAAAGCTGTAACGTTGCACTTTATATGATTATAAAGTATATGGCACATGATTATATAATATTTCGTATTTTATTTCGGCTAAGTAATCATATAAAATTTTGAATTGAATACTAGCAAGAAATCCTGTTTGAGAGATGAGGTACTACTGCTGGAGAGCCTGTCACTAGTAAAAACATCACAATGTTAAGCTGAGACAGCTTTTTCACACCACTGAGAACATAAATTATTAAAAAATTTCTAACACAGTATATGTTATTGCTATCCAAAATCCGCAATATCTGCTAAAAATATTAAAAAAGGGTAAAATTGGGAAAACGTATTTTTCAAATTAGGTGCGACTACAAATTTTCACAGAAAAACTGCCTTGACATGCTTCAGAAACAGTTATACGCTGAAATTGTTAAGACAATCTGGTTGGCGGACTGGAAGAACAAGATTTAGGAAATAAGCCAGAATTATGTAATTTTTGTCTGTTTTCTGAGTATAAATGTCAAATAATTGTGTTTAAACAGGTAAAAAAGAAATTAACGCGCTTTAAGTCATACTTACTATGCGCAAAATCACAAAACTTAAAGTTTATAAAGTTTATAACTATTCTTGTCCTAATTCGAGGCTGTATGAAATGATCACAACCTTAAGTAAAGCAAAGTTTGGTACAATAATGCAAATGGGAATGCTTCTGAACTGACTTTGAAAACATGCCAAATATAAGAATATTATTATAAAATTTTGTGAATGAAGTGTCAATTTTGCTTAACTTGAATTGTCAATAAATTTAAAAAAAGGAAAACAGATCTTAGCGGAGCCTCTATGAAGAGCCCGTCATGCATTCAGATTTAAGCGGAAACTTTAAAAAGACGGTCTCCCGCACTTGCGCAAGTATCAACGTGTCACGAAGGAAAAGGACATAAAGCGCGGCGTTCTTTGACAAATTAGTCGCCGACTGCCTCAGTAAAATGGAACTTAAGATAGTAAAAAAGTAGACAGAAGCTAAAGCCCATGAATATAGAAAGGGGATGTATGAACTCGAAACGCGAATGATGCGCGGGTTAAAATATGTAGCAAACAAGATCTTAAATTTTAAAAATAGAATATGCGATCGCTGTAAGACAAATTTAATCGGTCTAACGTTTCGAATGCTCGCTAAAAATCCATAACTAGAGACAGGAGAACATAATTATAATAGAGGCGCAAGGCGTGCAGTATTGATAGGCCGTAGTTGGCACACGTACAAATGTGTACCACAAGTAAAAGCTATAGCGATCAGCGCTGGGACGCCGTAATGGATGTGATTATGGCTTCACTGTCTGCGTACAAGTCATTTCATCACCTGTGTTGCATGCTGACGTGATGATTTCGTGGCAGTTTGGATTAGCGACATTCGAAGTGTTGGTGAGGTTGCAGCTCACTGGACGGGACCCGGCCATATGGTACAGGTTCGTGAGGTCAACATCTTCACATGGGATGACATCCGCGTGAACCTTGAACTGCTTGAATCATGGTTCCCAAGCCTGTAGTCCATCATTGAAAGAAATGATCTACCGTTCTAATATTCTGTGTTGAAATTTTGCCTAAATGGGTAATAAATTACACGAGGAAGGCGCGGACGATCAACATTTCCAATGCCAGCGAGCCAAATGACGAGTTACTAGAACGTCAAAATTCAAGGACTCAGACGCAAAATACCAAACCTTTTAGGTACAAGACACAGTGGTGATCGCAAAAGCTGCTAAATGCACCATGCAAGTGGTTGCATGCCTCACATGGCCTATAAATATTGAGTACATTGTGTTTCTTAAACCTGTATCTCTGATTATAGCTGATGCTAGGTTATAGCGATAATCCGAAAGAAAGGCAGATAAATTCCTTGTTCCATAGATCCCATCTCCTACTGAACTGCTTTTTGGAACTCAGCTGTTTGCCCCTATCAGCAAGATATGATAGCTCTGAGCCAAGAATAAAATTTAAGCCTAATGGATGCTGAACCAGCAATATGCATCGATGCCCTCGTAAACACCTATGAAACTGGCAAAGTCAAATATGTTTAACAAAGTCTTAATCTTTTTACTAATGCTGTATAGGCATACTGAAGCATACGCTAAAAGACAAAGAACCTAAAAAATAACATGCAGTTTATACTTCTGGCTGCCCATAGTAACCTTGTCGATTACCATGGGAGCGTATGTTTTTTCTTGCGGCATAGGTCGCAGGCTCAGTTGTCATCTATGGCAAATTAAAAACTAACGCCGGCACAAAAACGTAAATTTGGTCAACAATTGGCACTAAGCTAAGCCAACTGATACAGAACTAATCGATTTCTACGGATTAGCCAAAATTCGAACAGGTAGCAAGCTCCTGTGGTAAATCATCGTCTCGAGTAACATTCTGGCTTGCATCTTAGCCAAGCAAGAAGCATGCAAACGGAAATTTTGCTGTGAAATAGTATGGAACTCTCTACAGAACAAATGCCAGTGAATGGTCTATATCCGGAGAACACGCGTGTTTTTTGCTGATACGTCGACGATAAATGTGTTATTACTGATCTGCACAGATTCTCAAGCATGCACGAAGCAAGTTTGAGCGTATGAAAGTGTTAGACTGCAGTAACTGTGAAGATTTTTAGAGGCCCAACGCCAAACAACTTAGTTGTAGGAGTTAAGTTCAATCATAAATGCATGCTCCTCAAGTATGCTATCATATTTTGTCGTTTTAACCTTGAAGCGTCGCAACGGAAAGTCAGCTCTTAATGCTTGATTAGTTTTTCGGTAAGGATCATTTTCAGCCACCTAAAGCAAATATGAAATAAGAACAACACGTCCATTTTAAAAAATTCCAGAAAGTGTAAACATTATCGTGTCTCAATCCGAATGCTAACTTTAACCTTAAAATAAACTGTTACCTTAATTTTAACCTAGCCAAAAATCGAAACCCTAAAATTAACGCGAATATAAATCTTAAACCTTACCATACTTATGACCATAACCTTAAATCAAACATTAGATTCTCCAAAAGTGGCGCAAATTCACATGTATTGCGGACGATCCCTGTTTTCTCGTCCTGTTCGGGTGGCCAAACACTTCGTTCTTACAAACAATATTTCATTTTATATATTTTATAGAGAACAGTAAGTATGATTTCTATGGTTACCTAAACAGAACCTGGGAATAAGAGATAAAAGCCTGCTTACAATAAATCTTAGAAAAATGGTAGATATTTCCTTGCCTCAAACCAAGCTCTAAGTGTAACATTTAAATTAACTATAATCTTGATCTTAGCAATGGCACTACCCTTAACCTAAACACCGCAATTAACATGAAATCAAACCTGAACCGTTAAATTGATTTTGACGTTAAAAAACTCTAACCTTGGCCCCTCACCTTAATTGTATACCTAAGTTTCTTGGAATTTTGTACAAAGCTTCCTGCATTGTATTTGGTTTTTGTTTTGCTGTCCTGTTTACGCTAACACAAAAATGTTTATCCGTTAGTGGTTGCCGATACGTGTTGTTTTAAGTTGATAGTATCAAAAAGGAACCTTGGATCGAACGCAAGAAGGCCAATGTGTTGTTGGTAATTTACAACGTTTTTCATCCGTTACTAAATATCTAAAGACCAACCAGACTCTTATTAAGCACCATCTATACAAATAGATGCTTCGGACTTCGGATTTAAACTCGGACAGTAGACTGGTAAGGGAGAAATGTTGTAGATTAAAACTCCTCAAGTTTTTCCAGCAATATTTATAGGCAAATGATAATTAATCTGTAAATTATATCATTCATGCGAGTGAGGTTTGTACATCTAAAGAACAAAGAGGACAGGCATAGTTTGCAACAAAGTAAACTTAACATTTATTCATCTTTGTTTTCTTGTAATATATATAGCAGCGGGAAACACCCTACATTTTTAACGATTTGCTGCCTAGCGAAATAAAACCGCAAAATGTGTAAAATCGGACAGAATGTCCAAAATTTTAAATTCGCAAAACATAATTCAGTAAGTACCGAAATGAGGTAAAGCTGTGTCTATCAGGCAAATGGGTTATCCCAGATTTGGACAAAATGGGAAGACCTAAAATACTGTTTGAATTTCCGTTCTAAGCGCAGGCGGTGTTTTATGCTTTGAAATTGTACAGTAGCGTTTATGGTCCACAGTTGTGAAAGCTAATGGGCGGTTGTAATAGTACTACATGTATTTTTTGTGCGGCGTATATTTTTAAATCGGTAGCCAATGACTAGCTAGTATTTTGGCTTTTCTGGCTATGATATATTGTTCACTTGCACGCAATACAGTTTACAGGTCTTCTTGACTTTCACCCTTTATAAACAAGACAGCTTTAGTTACCCACTACTAAATGCGGCAGTTTGATAAAGGGTTGTTTGATGCATACTACATGTTGGAATTATTTTATAAGTCTGGTTTAAGCCGTACTAACCACCTCGTTTGCAAAGAAATTTATCGCATGTCTTGCATGCATTGAATAAACCGTATATCATTCATTCTGGACTGACATCTGTGCAGCTTTTTAATTATTTACCACTGTGACAGCATAGTTAATAATCAAAGCTGGTTTGTTTCTGCGATCAAGTGTCGTCACATGGGCGAGGGTCTCATCTCATCAGTGGAGCATGTAGTTACCTGTTATGCATTGCGTGCTGGCAACACTTAAATATTTTGCATTTTTTTACAACAATATTTTTATTAATCTGCCATTTTTTGTCAACCTGGGATAAACAAATACAAAACTGATAGACAGCAACTGATCCTTAGCCGTGAAACCGACGGTCTAACGAATGTCGTTGTAGTAACGTGGTTTTTCAAACACCAGCATGCTCCTAACGTTCAATTATATATAAAAAGACGATAGGAACGAAAGTCAGGTAGACTGGATTGGCCAATTTGTCATCGATAACCTCAGTTTCTGTGGGATCTGACATCGATCATGACTTTGTCGGTAGTCTTCTTATTGCAAAGACTACTATTTGCGAAGTGACTGTCTTAAACTATGGATGAACATACCTCCTCTCCTCATCTGTTATTATTCTACTAGACGAATGCTATCATATTCAGCTTATGCGACGTGTTGCCAAAAGCTGCTCACTTAAAGTATTTTTTTAAATTTGTTACCCACAGTACAGTATCGAGGAATTTTTGTTTTCTGTGAAAAAATAAGCGCAATCGAAACCTATAACAAGCAGAGGTAGCTGGTTTCCTAATCAACTATAGACAAATGACGTGCCTTCAATTACCGTTCAAAAAAACAAAGGCTTAATGAGTTGGTTCAACATACTGTACATCATAAGCCATACCTTAAAATACGTATGTAATAACAAATGAACGAATGTTCAGTGCGCTAATTCATGCAATTGTTGCCCCGGTCATATATTGCATTATCGTGTCTACAGGAACACGTTACCTATTGCTTACACAACCGGCGATTTGGGTCCCAGGAAGTAGCTGAGGCGGAGAATATGTGATATTGCAGACGAGAACTTTCTTTTTTCGAAGTTTTGTATCTCTCCTTGAACCTATCATCAGAGACATAAGCAGAAATGCGTACGTTGCAACCAGAAAGTTGCTGTATTATTAGGATACAGTCGTTATAATAGTGCATAGCTTTGAAAAATAAGCGGCTCGCTTTTATCCAAGAGACTTGTTTGTTCCTCAGCTAATTGCTTGATGGCCGGCGTAAGAGTTGGAACCGGCTAAACTTTCATCACCCGTACTCGCAGAAAGGCGGATAAATTATGCCAATTATCAACTCGAGGTTCATTCGACGAGGCGTGTGGGCCATGGGTTGTTTGAGTCATGTCTAGTCTATAAACAATTGCAATAACCTCCGCAAGGAATCTTCGTTGCTGAAACATAGTTTGGCCAAATCAGCCTTCCACTCGGGCAGTGCACAGCTGAGCACACCTATTAATGCCAATGCGATGAGCCAGATTGCCGAGCAATCATCGCGCCAAAGTCTACCAGGATTGATGGTAGTTCAGCGTGCCATGACCTACTCGCCGACCACCGAGCAATTAGTGCACAAGCGAGCAAATGTCCTCCAAAACGTGGGAAGGTGCTAATCGTTATATGTAGGCAGTAGCATAGCCAGTACATTCTATGAATACTACAACTCCTTGTGTATGAGGAACGCTTGTTTGATGGCGGATCTGAAGATGGTTTTTAAGGGGGACCCGAAACGTCGGGCGAATAAAAACCTTGTTCCGGAGATTGACTCTCTATTTTCTCACTAACTTCCTGGAACTCGCATCTTCGTTTCTAGTAACATTACTACCATTTAAATTTTATATTACATAAAAGGTGGTATTTCAACATTAAAAACATTTCTTTTTAAGAAAAACGTTAAGGCCCCCAAAAGTCACTTTTTGTGCATAAAACTGTTAGTTTTTTATGCTGCCTGTAAACTTTACAAATTTTTTCTCGAACAGCATAGCATGCCATGATAGATATATCAGGTTTTCTGAAGAACACACAAAATAGTATGATTTCCGTTCTTCGAAAAATAATTGACTTAGAGTTTCGCAGCTCCAAATGTAAGTGTACAAAAAGAAAAATTAAAAAATATTGAGTGAAAACGATTTTTCAAACAAAAACTGCCCACTCTACGAAATAGGACCCCGGCAGCATAGTTCGATGCATCCTTTCGGTAAAATATAGTTAAATGTTAAAATGTGTCCAAAATGTTTGGGAAAAGGCGTGTTGCACGTTTATTTATTTAAAACGACAAACGTTTATGCATGTGAACGGAAAGAAGCCCTTCAATAGCAGCCTTTGTAGCATAACTGAGATATCTTGGAGGTATATAAAACATTAATTAATCTAAAAATCATGGGTAAGCAATATTTCTGGTTAGCATATCATGACACAGCACACCTAAAATACATGAATTCTAGACCACAATTTTAAATTAACACATGTTTCTTCTACAATCTGAACAATATAAGTATCACGCGACTGCTGGATACCATCTAGCGACGTCAGCAAGCAAAGGCTTGATATTACGTATTTTCCTATAGTCCGACTGTCCTAGTACTGCCGCAGAAATATCGACCAAATAAAAAAAAGGTTTAGTTGTTTCTAACGTTCAACTCCTTTGCAGATCACAAACCTAGAAAAAATATAATGCAAGACTTTTCTTGCAGTATTTTACTTATAGGAATTTCAAGTTGAGCATTTGTATGATATTTCTCATCGTATAGAGTATAGAAAACAATTCTTTTGTGCAATTTTATCCAAAGTACTCTCTTCAGGTTATCTTTGCGCGGCCTTGTTCAGGGAAATGAAGGTACCCGGTAGTAACAATCATCCGTCTCATGCATCACAGGCATTGTATTCTACATTCCTAGTCTTAATCGAGCCCACCTAGCCTAATTAAAAAGCGCCATCTGCTGATGGGTAAGTGCAAGAGTCAAAAAAGTCTTGTTCCATCGATCGAATAATCTTCTTTTGAGTTAGCTTCTTGATCTCGCTCATTTAGTTCTAACAGGTTAGTAACGTTTCACTTTCAACCAAAATTCTTTCTAGCCGTTGATAAATTATGAATTGAATGGTTCACACGTCTTCAGATGTCGTTTTGGTTCTCTTTATAAAGACGTATGTAGTTGTGCATCAGGTGTGTTGTTCCATTAGCCAAGAGCATCGTTGTAAATTACACAGTTGCATATTATCCTGAATTATAAGACTCACGAATTATTTGAAACGTAGTTGAGTGCATTGTGTTTTTTCTACCTTTGCTAAACCATCAACTTAGCCAAAATGAAATAACTGGGGCCATTAATTAAAGCCGTATAATAAGAATAAACAGTGGGTGTTCATTAAATCCATTAACTTTTTCCCAGACTACTTTGGGCCAAACATTTGCCACTTAAAGCCTTACTTTCGGGTCACAGATTTTGTTAGTCAGAAGAAGTGAACTAATTCTTCTCATCGTAATCTTATTTATGCTTCTAAGTTTTCCTTGTGATAAAGTAGAACTGAAAAACACAAAGGAGACCGGGATGGCCATTTCCGACACCGAGATTCGAACCGACGACCATTGGTTCTTAAGTGAAACGA
The DNA here is from genome assembly GCA_036362985.1 of Ligula intestinalis. NCBI lineage: Eukaryota > Metazoa > Platyhelminthes > Cestoda > Diphyllobothriidea > Diphyllobothriidae > Ligula > Ligula intestinalis. Next base: position 16,820,269 of record JAYGXS010000008.1, read on the forward strand.
TCTACTAGTGCACTACGGGCCAGTTTAAGGGCGCTCACCGATCTGGTTATGGAAAATTTTCTTGGTGCAATTGTAGGGTGTTGCACTCTGTGAACAAAAGTCGCGGGTTCGAACCTCGGGGTTTGACACCCTGGGATCAGATACGCTAGCTGATGAGGGCTAATAAGCCAGAAATTTTGCGTTCTGATCTCCCTTGTCTTACCGAGCACGTCGGGCTTTAACTTTCAAGGTCGCGGTTTCCAATCTCAGAGACCGCCACTGATAAGGTTGTGCGTGATTGTTAATTGCTGACTAATAAGTCGAAGATATTCATGCCGGTCTTCCTTGTCTTTCACAGTTCCACTTCATCATAAGAAGTCGCTGTGTGACAGCCTTAAAGGGCTCTAGATTTAGTTGCAAGGGACAGTGTGACGAACATGTTCCGTAACCAGACCGATGAGCGCCTTACTATCATTAGTTTTTCAGAAGGTGTCGTGCAGAAAGATCCAGCACTTTGACTCGCTCTCAAAGTGTCCTCGGGCGCTGCAGGACCTAACAGCCTTAAATATGCCTCGAACACGCTTTTGCGCCAAATGCAACCATCAAGGTACCTGTTTGTCAGTGAGTTTGACATCTACGTTTTTATTAGCATGGGTTTACTGCAGCCGACAAAAATGATCGATACAGTCTCGCTTGAGGCAATCTGATTAAACATCAAACGGCAACGCATCTTCATGCGAGCCTACTAAGGCGGAGACGAAGGCTACCACAGCAAACACTATGGATAGGGCTTGGCTTGGGGTTTGATTGGCGTATAGGCAGGCGTTCTAAAAAGCCAACTCGCTTGAACGGCGACGGTGGGCGTACAAAGACACTTTAATTGCTAAAGAGTAACCACCCTTTTTCTATAGTTTACATTGCCGTACCTCCATGCCAGCGTTGTCGCACTGCAAGTCTAGCTATTGATTTTAATCATTGATAGGGTCGTACAGTTGGTGAAAAAAACTCATGCAATGCATGTTCTAAAAAGGTTTTTTTGTAGTTTACTGCTCATTCTTAGGGTTTGGCAGGTTTGCTTAATTTGAAATGACCCAATTGTGAAAAAAACTAGAGGCGTTCGGCGGCATTTGAACCCTCGTATTAGAGAAGGCCTTTACCGGAAGCCAACCCTCCAACCGCTAAATCAAAGCGTTGGCTTCCGGTAAAGGTCTTCTCTAATACGAGCGTTTAAATGCCACCGAATGCTTCAAGTTTTTTCACCATTGGGTCAATTCCGCGTAGTTTTGTTTTTATTACCGTTTCGGCACCACCCTTTCCCATCCCTTGAACAACCCAACCCCATAGCCACCATTTCTGCAGAACACGCCTGCGTATCGATCGTGTTCATTAGTAGGGTAGTGCAGGCATTCACTGCCCACCTAAGTCTTCGTGGATGTCTGGGTAGCAGACACAACCCTGTTTTTTTAACATTGTGTACTCCAGCGTGTTTAGAGCGAAAGCCTGAGAGAGATCCGTTAGAGCGTTTATTCTTTACGATAACCTGATAGGCTATATAGGGCAGCAGAAATAGCTGGCAACGTCTGTCACTTGCTGAGCGCTTCAGGCAGATGGGCATAGTTTTCCGGAAGCTGGGTCAAGGCTATTGGGTCAAATAAATGTGTTACCTTATGCAAGACAGCAATGATTGTGTTCTTCCGGTTACACATGCGGTTTTGCGTTTCAGTTCCTTGCTCTTTCAGTTCAGCAGACTTAATCGGACAAAAAAACAGTAGCCTAATGGGAAATAATGGGTTTCAGGGTGCAAGTGAAGGAGAAGATAATATGTCGGTGGAATAGGAAGTTTATTTACCTGAACTTTGCTATTTACTTTTCCTAGGGTATAAGAGGTGTGCAATGTAGTAGACAATACAGTAAGTACCTCCATAGCTTACTTCTATCTTCGTACTTGATCTGATTACAGCTTGGCCACCTAGGATACCTTCTTCATGGTTGTCAACATAATAGGAAGAAATATTTGGCGTCGTGTCCTGCATGTACTGTCACTATAGGTAAATACAATCGTGCTTTCCACAAAACCATTCACACCACAAAGACTTAACACTGAATATGTAGATAGAAGACTATTGCACTTTTTGATGACTGAAGTAGCACGGCTCGAGCAAATCACAACTGCATTCAAATTGATGGCCTGATTGCGAATTCAGAGTTGGCATCGATCTTTTACATTGCGATTGCGTGTTCGGTCTTTCGCGTTCAATTAGCTTTTCCAGTTCTTCCAAGACATTCTCGACGCTGTAATACTATTGGATCCGAAAAATGACTTTAAAGGTGCCTTGCCTCATTGTTTCACATTCTGTGGTGGCATTAGTTCTCACTCTATCCTTAAACAGAGGGTGATTGATGGTTATAAAGGCATTTTTCTGTTAAGGAGCACTCTCAGAAATGTAAAAATGGATGAGGTGTGACTTTATGTTTCACCTGTACAAGCAGTAGTCAAAGAGGTTGCGTAACTAGTTACTTGCTTACTTTGAAGTTACTTTTTTTAAGTAATCCTGTCTAAATGTAGACTCAGGACGATAGTTATTTGTTTTCGCAAAACTGAGGTGGATATCGTCGCATTTCTCTCTCAGCTGAATACTAATTTTTTAGCCTATGCCCGGCTGTACAGCGTTAAAGTTGTCTTTTAAAATCAAAACCCGGTCCCATTTGACGCTGATGTGTGTATGCTCATGTCCACAGCTCCGACGTGTCTGTTTACAGGTTCGAAAGTTAATCGGCAGATGAAGATGAATGCAATTTTCAATTTTTTAAAGAATTCGCTGTCATCTTATAAAAGACAGTTCGACGCATCATGCCATGAGCAATTGCTGTCAGCCGCATGCTAAGGGTAGAACTAATGGCCTCGCCCAAAATCTAAAACGTCCTACATGCTTGGCTTTAAAGTCATTTTTCGGATCCAATAGTATTACAGCGTCGAGAATGTCTTGGAAGAACTGGAAAAGCTAATTGAACGCAAATGACATGTTTCAGAACTGTTTACGATTACCTATGACTAAGGACTTCCGACAGAATCCGAAACGTCAGGAAAATAAAGTTCTTGTTCCAGTGATCGCATTTTCTTCTTCGGAGCTGCTGCCCGGAACTCGTATATTCTCCTTTATAAGTTATGCTATTTGCAGCACGTGTCAAATGTTGGAAAAACTGCAGTCAGCGATATCAGAAACGTGTCCTTAAATTTAACTACACGAAACGTCCGCTGGAAATCAAAGCAAATGCTCATTCACCTGAGATAGGATGAAATCATTGAGCTTAGTTATGCACTTTACAACTAAATACTTATGAATTCCGGAAGGTAAGGTAACTTTCAAGATCGTCTATTAAAGCACCCCTAAAAAAACCGTATTGACGATAGATCACATCTTTATCTGATCACCACAAAAACAGTGATCCAGTAGGTAACTGATGTCTTATACATTTTCCATACAGGACAGAGTAAAGCATGCTGAACAAATATTCTCACTGACTGTTTTAAGCGATGAGTTACTCCAACATCCGAATTCTGCGCCAAGTAGATCACTTTAGGAAAATCGACATACTAGTATTATTTATATTTAGTTTCAGAAGATAAATTGGCAAACATACGTTTGCTTTCCATACTAAAATTGCAGGCCTTTCTTGGCGTCGACCTCATAAAAATGTCCTCAAGGCTTACTAGATGGCGTTTGCAATATTCGCTATTATTTTTCAACACTTATAGCATATAAATTTCTAGAAAATAGGACAGCGACAATCGCAGGATAATACATTTGGTCATGGGATAAAGGTTTGTTTAGAGGAAGAGTAGTGTAGTTGAGCTCGTAGTTCAACTGTAAGGACGTTCACCCTGACGCGAGAGATCGTGAGTTCAAATCTCGGTGTGGCAGCAATTTCAGCGGCCACACTGGGGTTTGATATTACTAGCCGATGACGTCTAATAAGACAGAAAATGCCTTCCTAGTGTCTCATGTTTTTGCTGATAATGTCCTACTGTCATTTTAAAATGTAATTTTTCCGCAGCCCTAACCAAAAGCATCACAAAGTCATCGAGAGAAGCTAACTACTCGCTAATTGAAAAATGTGTGCTGAAAGATTTTTGAATTGAATAAGATATTATATATTGACATCACGCAAATTCTAAAGATACCTCTCTGCTGCTAGAACGGCAAATAACTAGCGAAATGATAACGTTTTAAGCCGACACCAGATATTTAAATAAAAAGATAATAACTCCACACTTTGAGTGCAGTTATTCGAAAAAAATATATCGCGGAGCCAAAAGCCGATTTTTAGTACGGGAACATCAAACAATGCAAAAGAGGTTTTTGGAATGCTTATAAGTTTCTGGATTTTTATTGAAAAACAGAGGTGCATTTTGTCTGCGCAGGCATTCCATACACATAAGATTACATATCTGATGAAAATTTGGAGATTGAAGGACTTAACACTAATTTGAGGTTTGTTGTTTAGTTCATTGGGTTAACTTGAGGCGCAACATGATTTTTAATAGAATTTAATTCCGTTCCGGTCAGTATAGTGGGAGAATATATAGGCAAAATGGATTAAATCCAGCGTTGGTTGATATCCGATAAATTTCCTATGCTATTAGGCGTTGCAGAAAAGAAATTCTTGTTAGTGCATGAAGCAATGTAAATGAACACTCATGAAGAGCAGAAACCTTTTAGTCATATCTGTTTGCGAAATAAAAAATTCTGTTTTGCGTCCTTGAAATTAAGGTAAGTGATTTTATTGGATAATGCACTATGTTTGGAAAAAGAAGAGTGAAATTAGTTCAAAATTCTATTGTGCAAATTTTTCCAGTTTTGTGCCAAAAAATTGAGTAATACATGTTAAGGCTGTTTCTTGATATAACCTTATTAAAAATATATATTGCATATTTGAAGGGCTAAAGGCAAGGAATGCGAATAAGGCCTTTATTTATATATAGTAAATATAACGATTGCATAGTCAATAAATAGTTGAAGACAGTTAACATAACACACATTTGAGTGAGTTGTCATGAGACATCGCGATACAGTTTTTTCAAAAATCACCATTTATTTTATTGCTCCTCTGTTCTGCATTTGTTATTGTAAAACTGAGCCTAGAAATGACCAAATATGCTGAAAATAGTTTTAATTTATAATAAAGGTTTGTTTTTTCATTAAAAACGGAAGAGTTTTTATAATTTTAAGGGGAACCAATAAACTGGCCAAAATTTCCTATTCTGATCTTGATTCAATCTTCAAAATAAGTAAAGTACGCAGACATCCAACGCCAAAATATCTAACTAAAGCTTCTTTTAAGTGATAAATTTTTATTGAATTCTTTCAAAATAGTCTTAGGAATATTTATTCACAAATTTTGCTGTGGACCTTCATTTTTCTTGGCGATGAGTTGACATGTTTGACTGGTTAAAGAACCACAACACACAAAGAGAGCTGCATAAGAAAAAATATTTAAAAGCTCATTATTTAGGAAAATGTATTAAATTTTTATCTTATTTCGTAGGTTTTGGTGTGCACGTTAAATAAAATTATAAGTCATTGTCAATTTACTGAAGCCAGTGACAATCGTAAAGTCTTAATTAAAAATTAAAGGACGATCTGAACCTCTTTGTAATAAAAAGATCAAAATAATTGCAAAAATGTATAGCGGAAGGCAATTATCCTAAGTGTACGAAAAATGGTACGTTTACAATTGTACATGACAATTCTATTTAAATGAATTAGTCACTGACCAGTATGTCCACACGTGAGCTTAATAAAATATATTACTCCTGAGATCACCCGATGGGGCATATCAAGCGAAAACGTGGTTGGCTTAGTCTGACATAAGTCAAGTGATGCATAAACGAAAGAAATACCAAGCAGTTCTCGTGAAAATGTGTTAGAATTTATGCTCGAAATTTAGGCTCTTCGATAACAGCTTTACCTTATATTGCACATAATATAGAAGTATATGCATTCGAACACTTGACAAAACGATTATTTTCGAGCGTAATTTTACACGTGCTGCTTTATTCACTCGGTAGTTTTGCACAAACGGGCTTCCTCTACATGTAAAATGTACCTACTACGCCTGATTTCCACTTTTTCGGAATTTTTCACTTTGCTAAAAAGCTGGTGTTTCTATAAGATGTTATACTCCTCCATAAATCATAATATGCCCTATTGTGAAGAATGACCACTAATTTGTTGTTGTAAGTCTTCGGGGGCCACAGCTTGGGCTGTGTTTGCGTAAGAGGGAGTTATTTGAAAAAAATAGTTAGATTTCATGAGATAGTGCACCTACTGTAGTTCCTGATTAAAACAATCCAACCCGAATCTATATGAGAATCAGTTCTACGGGGCGAAACGCTCGTCATTTTTCTAACCCCTACTGACTGATATTGCGCACGATAATACTTTTTTAGTAGAAGCCTCTGCACTGAATCATATTATTACTCAATATTGCAGTCCAAATGATGGCTTTTCATTGGTAAAGCTTTGCTTATGCAGCAGTCAGAGTGGTAGCAGGATAGCACTTATTGTTAACGTCATTAATAAAAGGTTGTGAATTACCCCCGCTTCTTACTATTGCATTGTTGGAGCAGGCAATATTTTAATATTCTGTGTATAACTATTTACAGAAATAAGTATATAAGTTAGTAATAAATATATAAAAATGGAGAAAATACGACAGTAAAATTGATCTGAAATTAGATACATACGCCAAATAATTTTTCTTTTACTGCAGCGACATGGACTGATAATCTTTACGCCTTTCCTAGGGGTTGTAAATAAACTATCAATAAACAATATTTGGATTTTGGCTAGTTTATAGCAAGGTTCATCAACGGATCATTGCACGATGTTGCAGCAAAAAAAGCAATAAACGATCCGAAGCTATTTTCATTTTATTTTAAAATGCATCATTTTGATCTTTGTAATCTTGATACTAAAATTTGCAGTACACTTAACTAAGAAACATCAAAGAAGGCATAGCTACAAGCTGAACCTGCTAACATAACCATAAAGCATCAGCAAAACATTTTAAATGTTCAATTTAAGTGTTTTGCCTGAGCTATGTATTAAGAACGTGGTGAAATTATGCAAATACTTTCCAAATAGAGTGAATATGAAGAACAAGGCATTTCGAGTGCTTAAAACGGCACCGCCGAGTTTTATGCCACAGTGTGTTGTTGTACATATGCGAAAATGGTAAATTTAAACTGTGCAAAAAACAACTCCACTGAAATCTATGCTAGTGCCTGGCCATGAAAACTTAAAGCTAGCGATCGCTTGACCTAGGGAATAAACATCTTATCAGACTCTAAGCTAATATAAAAATTAAATTTGCTTTTATCGGCTATGAGGCTAACTTCAGATAATATGTAAATTGATTAACTGTTATCGATAATTGTTATGTGCGTTGATGGACAAAATGCAGTGCATGAGCACTAGATAAATGCAGAAATATACGACAACTTATAATAAATTTTAGTATGACGTACATTGTACCGCCACGGAGTTTCAGTTGTGTTAGAGATCTTCTTCAGTCGTTGGTTATTTAGTTGCTGTGAAGCTGCATAAACCTTTGGGCCGACTGGTGAACGTTCATCCGTGGAATGCCAGCGCAGACATTCAACATTCACATGTGAGGTTGCATGCATGATTTAGCGTAGGTTAATATTTTCTCAAATTTATAAGACACTAGAGTTCTTTCAGGCGACAGTTTTCCCATTGGCTTACTTGCTGTCCTAACGCAAAGCAAACCTAGTGAGAGCACCGTATGTGGCCAATCCAGTTGTCCAAACATTAGAACAAATCTCGCTGTTGTAACAGTTTTTAATTTCTGGAGACTTGGTTAATTGATTGCACGCCCCGTCCTGATTTGCATGATTTGCCGTTGATGATGGTACTGACTTGTGCAGTTCATACCTGTAAAATATCTGGGGGAATTTTCTGACACAATAAGCTTGCTGAACTCACGCGTGACCACGGATTCTCATAGCATCCGAGAAATTTACGTATCTGGTTCTTTGTTTAATATACTTTAGTGACGTGACGTCACGCAGTAATTAGTGTTCTGTTTCGCAAATGATTTGGTCGAGTCTTTAAAATAATTAATTTCGCTATATTCCTACCGGAAATGCAAATTACCTCTTCTTTAAGTTGTCCGCATATTCCTAACTAGTGTATAACAAGTTTTTGTTAATAAGTTTCATTTATTTTGGTGACGTGATGCAATGTGCCTAACAAAAAATATTGAATAATTCTCGCAAATGCCAATAAAAATTCTAACAGTATTAAAAGTTGAAGGTGCATAACCACAAAGCTGTTAGCAACGTCTTCTTCAGGTCACTTTTGTAAGATGACTTAAAGAAACTCGCAAACTGTTTTGATCGGCTATATCAGGATATATTCGGCGTTTGGATATCGTAATTGAAAGCTATTTGCGCTTGAAATATTCGCAGATTTAACGTTTTCGCGGGCAACTGTGGTTCAGCTCAGCAAGAAGAAGACCATGTTCTGCGGACACCTTCACAAATAGTGGTAAATACTGTATATTACAGGTGGCTTGGTTCAAAATCCCCTGATTATAACGTTAAAAATATATAATAAGGCATAGAAATAGCGGTGGGCATCTAAAGTAGAAAGATGTCAATGTGCTTTTAATGTCTAGGCATCTTATCTACATTAGGGAATATGGTATCCTAACCTTCGAAAAATAAGGTGATAGTGTGGTGAAATATATAACAGCATTCTGAAATACTTTTTAAATATGGATATATGACTTCACTGTATTCGGTTTATTCGCTATCTTGGAACCCCAATCGTAGTCTGCTCAGACAGTGCCAAAATGTTGACTTTTAGATGACCATCTTTGCAGCTACGTTTCAAAAACCGCACGCGGTAAGAGGTGAACACTACAGTAAATATGAGTATCCATCATGAATAGAAAAAAAAACATAGTACTTTAGCTCAATTTTCTTACCATAGTGCAGTGTTTTTCAGACGGCTCCAAATAAGTGGATTTAAAAGCCGATATTCTGCCAGATTTGAGATATTTTGGGATTAAACCGAGATATTCTTATCACACTGCATAAATATTGCATAATCAAAAACCCATATCAGAATTTTACTGAAGGAAAACGGCAGTGTGTCCGCTTTTAGATTGAAGCATCTTGCAATGTTGGTCGATTTGACTTACGAAATCATTCACCAAAATCATCGAATAAATACAGATATATTGCAGCTGCCTTCCCAAACAAGCCTTTAGACTATTTTGGCATTATTTTAGGTTACAGCTTAAAATTTGGCGCCTTCTCAAATAAAGTGGGTTAAAAATGCGGACCTCTTACTTACAGTCATTAATGAATATGGCCTAACTAATAATGTAACCGTCCATCTTGCAAAAGCTGCTGTCCAGAAATTTCAACAGATTCTGGATTTCGCTTATAAAACTAACACAACAAATAACACCTCCCCGTCTTAAACTATTTGCTTAGTTTGCAGGACGAAAAGAGAAAAAAAATACATGTTAGCTATAAGTTGGATGATATTTAGTGTTATGAATAGATGAAACAACATCCATGCAATAGTTGTATATCAGAAAAAAACAATATAAAATGGATAGCAAATAAAATGTGGTCAGCTTGAAAATGGACTTTTTTCACGATTACTGGACGAGTACGCTATTTTATAGACAAGTGCACGCATTTTGCATTTTTTCCTTTAATATTTAATAAATTGTTTATTCAGTGATCTTAGAACTGCAGTAGCGGTTAAATAATGGCTGGGAAACAGTATCTTGTGTAGCACTACTCATGAGTCCCTACAACCTGCATGTTTTCCTATGAAAACGGTGTTTATCGGGTTTTATGGGCGGGAAAGTAGGACACGCAGTGAAATATACTTTAAGTAATGCTAAATACATTTTTATTTTGCTGTAATTAGGGGTGTTGTTGATTTATATTGGTAGATAAAACTAATTTTTATTATCATTTAACTTATTGCGGAAAAACCCGATTTCCAAACTGCAGGCTTCTTGAATTTCCCGAAAAATTGAAATGGTGTTTAGGAGGTCATCTGCTTCAAATAACTGCTCCAATCTTCTGTTGTGAAGTTAGATTAGTAAAGTTAGTGGCACAAAGCGCCGCGCACATCTTAATTTACATGCGAAATAACCTGCTTTCAGCGGCCGTGGGAGCCAACTTCGAATAATTTTTTTTTTTACACTTATTTTGAAAAAGTTTCTTCTCGGCCTATCCTGTTTCTTCACCCCACAAAACTCTATAAGCACGGTTTTTGCAGGACAAAATGTTGGAACTTTGGGCGTTTATGAGTGGTGCTAAATAAACTACTTTTTCCAAGGACAGGATTTATTTTAAAATCAGCGTAATATCCAGCAGTTATGCTAGACGTTTCCATTCTCATAAAAAAAACTAAGTAAGCATACTACGGAGTTTTTGGAACGGTCAGAAGGAGTTAACGGTTGGAATCGCCTAAACGTGAACAGAAAGTAATACATTTATATTTAATGGGCCTACGTTACTTCATCAGTTGATCACTGTCTGGGCTTTCTGTGAAAATGCGAAATCCTCCACTTCTTTGACATTCCCATTTGCAAACTAAAGCGAAATATTCATTTTCTTAGTAAACCGTGCCTCGAGCAGTGCAAAAGCGTCTGCAACAATATCAGATGCGCACAAGAGAACCTCCTCCAAACACGACCAAAAATTCACATGTCCATATCCGCTCTCTTACCACCAGGTAGTCTTCTGAATAAGGCTTGTTATTTTTTATTATTCATACACCTCATGTTTAATGATCAGGCGGGCTTTGATTAATTGCCCTTATCGCTCACATAGTAAAATTTTTATCTTGTTGTAACAGTCATGCACTGACTTGACGATTATTTATCGAAAGCGCATGCATGCTTATCAGTTAGTCTTGTAAACAATTTAGTAAATTTTTTGCGACTCTGATTAATGAAGATTGTAACGCAACGGTGAACCACATTATTAACTATCAAGCAATTGAATACCTGGCATACTGCATTTTGAATTGACATATTAAGCAAAGTAACCGTGGAGTTACTTTACAATTTATTCTACTTTTATGTCCTTTTTTAGTTGATTCATTTCTATGTGAAATATAATGAAAAACTGATTGTTAAATTATTCGGCCAACGACCTATGATTCAATGTGGCGACAAACCCGCAACACCCTCAATCCTCACAAAGTCATTAAGGGCTAATTTCGCCAGGCAACGTTAATTGCTGGTATGGCCCTGTTTTATCTGCATCTCACAAATAAAGGTGCTGAGGTTATACAGGTATTCAAACTCCTGGATTTCCCCCCTTTTTGTGAAAGTTTCCATTTCTGTCCAGACCATTATTTCTTGTAAAAAGTGTCTTCTAGTGATAGTAAAGAGTATGGCTCATAAGCAAGTAGTAGTTATATTTCGTACATTTTAATCGGTTAGAGTGAGATTTGGATTTTCCGCGAATTGAATTTAACGATACATTATACGGTCTTCTAAATATGACAGTAGAAGCTGAACCGTCTATAATGCAGGTTACTTTGTGCCACATTACAAGGAAAGTATGGTTTGTGTAATGGTCACAGTAAAATTCAAAGTAAAGGTTAAGGTTTGCGTTAACGTTAGCACAAGCTTAACTTTAATGTTATGGTTTAAGTTGATGGGACTGTAGTCGTAGGGTTTTGGATACGGTGAGGGTTATCGTTAGGGCTGTTTTATAGATTACGAGCAGTGTTGTTGTTTAAATACAGGAACATTTGCCCATAATGACACCCATATTGCGTGGTCAGGGTGTTTCTTTTTCCGTGTTCTGTTTAGAGGGCTGATAAAGTATTAATAATTATTTTGTATTTCGTAAAAGTCCATGCAGCCATATTCATTATACCTAGCTGTCTTATGTTGCACGAGCCTTAGGGCCGACATACTACTGCCAGATGCAGGGCCGTGCTCATAAGCATTATAGACGCAGGAAAAGTATGTCAGCAAAATATCGGTTAAATTTATAGCCAGGCTATAGAGTTATAAATTTGCTAAGAATTTATATTATCGATTTCAGATTTGAATTAGGTTTGGGCGTTGGGTGACTGCTAAATTGTCAAGTGCAGCCTTCCAAAACCAAGTTAGCTTAAACAACTGCTGTTTCGTTTTGTCCTTCCGGAAAGGTAGGTTTAAAGCATGACACCCGAATGGCAGAACATTGAAAATTAGCATGTATGTTTCTTTGCACACACTGTGAATTGGGAACGCTAGCAGTGTTTCAACAATGGAACTTCCGAGAAGGACACAATTATTGAGATGTGACAAGAGGAAAATATTCTTTTCCCAAAACTAGACGATTTATATGACGAACTTCGAATCGGTGTGTGTAAAGATAAATGTAGTCACACTTTCGGGAACCTATGGCTTGAACAAAGCGAACTATTTGTTTTGAATCTGCTGTTTGTAGTAATAGGGAACTACTTTGCAGGCGACTGCACAAACTCAGGAATAAAATTTGATGAGGTTGTACCGCAATTTGCTTTCGAGGTCGATGAAAAAATTCTCGATTTAAAGAAGCTAATATTGCACATAGTTGTCTATTGTTTTGGTGAATCAATGAAATTCCTAAACCGACGTATGTTTAACTTATAACTAACTACAAATGGATTTTAATAGTATTGAATATGTTTCGCAAGTACCTGGTGTACTTGCAAAAAGCTTTTTAGATTCATGATGGTGATTGAATGAAGGTACAATTTTAGGCAGTCTCGTATGTTAATAACTTTGCCAAACTAAGTGCATTAGATGTTAAATGTTAATTTTTCTCAACTGAGTTGCATTCACTGTCTCCGACTATTATGTTGGTGGGCCTTTTACAGTCCGCCACATAGAGTAAACCCCCAAAATAAGCCTGAAAGATCCAGCAACTCCTTTTATTTGGGATCCATTGTTCCATTTTCATGGGTTCCGTTTTGGTGGTGGGGAAAGGTTACATTATTACTTGAGCCTGTCACTTTCGTCCGTTAAAGATACTTTGCACTACAGCATTGGAACTGCAGATTATTCCTTTACCAAAGAATGAGACGTCGCGATTTGACAAAGTGTTCACTCAGGAATTTTCGATAATGCGATTTTCAGACGTCCTTAACTGCGTTTATTTATATTAAACTAGCAACCCCATTGTTGTAAGCCTATAATCACCAAGTTTTATTCGGCATCTAACAAATTAATTCATATTCTAACGTTAAAGGTTGAGGCATCTTTTCTTTAAAATAGAAAGTTAAGCCATGTCTACAATACTAATACTCCCTAGAAATTTTGAAAACTGTGCTCAAGTCAATCAGTATTTATCTCCGAAATTGCCTTTTTTGTTAGAAGGTCAACTTTGCCGTGAGCATTTATTGAAAAAAAGCAATAATGTTACATGATATTTCATTAGATGTAAAGAATTTGCTCGTTCCGCCGTCCCAGTTTTGCATTTCTGAAACTTCAGGGCGTGCATATATGCATTAATATGTGATAAGAACAGTATGGCAGGTCTTGCATGCAATTTTCATGACGAAATTTAACTTGGTAGTTTATCAGAAAGTTAGACAGGTCATATTGATCAACTGTGTCGATTTAATAATAGGAAAGTCTTTAGTTTGGAAAAATTCTTTCTTAGTTAAAGGTTTTGAGCAAAATGGGCACTTATTTAGGCTAAATCATAAGTTTATATTGAAGACATTTCCTATGCTATAAGATACGATAAAACCAAACGCTGAAGCGGTATGCATTTTTCGATGGAAGAATTCCAGAAAAAGTTTAAAAAGTGGAAAAATTTTCCCTAACAGAACTGGAAAACGTTGTCTGAGGTTGCTCTACTGAAAGTGAATTCAACTTGAAGGAATCGCAATTATTTGCAGACAAAAGGTAGATTTATTATGAAAATTATCTTAAGCTGACCTGTAACGTTTTTTCGCACAAATTGCAGTAAAAAGGGTTCAATGCATTATGTTTTTTGGCTTTCAAGCAAAGCGTCTGCATACGTTACCTCGAAGGTAATGTAAAGAAGGCCTTATTTGGATGTAGGTCATGAAGAAATATACTTTCTCGTAAACGGTACGTTCCTCTTATGCGTTACTTAGTAACGGAACAGACAAACGAATAATACGTTTTTCAAAAAAGGCCGTATACGTGGCCAGTCTTTTTTACAATCGCAAGCTTATAACGGACGGTGGAATAAATCTACTTCAGTAAAAATAATCCATTATAAAGAGAAAAGTATGTTGTTTCATCTCCAGTTAAATTGAATAGTTTATCTTCAGGTAAATTAACGAAATTGTCAAAGGTCACCAATTTCATTGTGATATTGCCTTGGAAAAAGTTAATATACAGAGAATTTCGTCAGCTCAATGCACATTTAAAGCACTTTTTAAAAATATACCTATTATGGAAAGTTTTTTTATTAATCTAAAGAAAAACAATATGCTAGGGTTTTGCGGACGTTTTGTATACTCGACAATGTGTTTTGCTGTTTTGCTCCATTTCCAAATATGATCCACATGGCAATCTTTATGAGAAAAAATGTCCAAAAACCCATTTTTTCGATAAATGTGTTTTATTCATATCTTATTTTAAATGGTTAACGTCGAATAGAAATACAATTTATCAGTATTGACACTGAAAACGATTAAAATGAGGCCTTACTTTACTGGGCGATATTAAAAAAATAGTTATCCACAAATGATAATTTGTACAACATATTTCGACTAAAAAGTTCTTTTTATAGAAAGAAATTGGTTACATTATGTTTTTAACTTAAGAAAAGATTTGAACTTGTTGTTCTAAGTTATAACTTCATTTAACGTCTCCGAAACTTGGGCGTTATCAGGAAAAGCTTATTTTTCTTAAAAAACACTAAGTATTTCTAATGGTTTTTAGTTAAGTTTTTTGAAATGCCTAATGCTTCTCATCACTATTTCTCAATTTTCCCAAATCCATCTTCGGATGTATGCGATTAATAACCAAACATTTACAAAGTTAGGTTTGTTGTATGCAGCACTCGCCATAAAACATGTCAATACATATATGATGCAACCCCTAAATGATAGTTCGAATTTAACCACAGTTGTATGGCATCCAAAATGTACACTTTTGTCTAACCTTATTTAAAATGTTCATATAATGCGAACCTACAAAATGTTCAAGGATCCATTTAAAAGACGCTTTATTCATAAAGACAAATAACATTATTTTTTGGACAGTTTCCAAACAATTATGTTATAACCAGACTCTTCTGATCCTCTGACCTGATTGATTTCTTACGTGCTCCAGATGTATCTGCTTGAAACATTAACGCTTATTTTAATCCTGCTTGCTAGAGGACATGTTTACAATTAAAAATTCTCATTAAGAATACATCTGCGTGCATCCATGCCATAAATTCCTGTTAACTCAATGAGAGTAAAGTGTGGTGTAAAATTATCTGGGTTGTACACTTTATATTCGTTCACGCGATCATAATTCGCGAAGTTACAAGAATTGTGCTCTGGGGCAATAAAGCGTCTTTTGAGAGGACGGGGAATGATACATAAAAGGGAAATTAGCGGCAAGCAAACAGCGCTGAATTTTTTATGCGATCATGACTTGCGTGCCAGAATACCTAGGTGAATGCTAAGCGCTGCAGTTTATAGAGTGGTTTGTTTATTTTCTGCACTATAACTAAAACGTGTGGGTAACTAGTGTATTATTTGCAGTCGTGAGGCTTTATTTTCTACATCAAAGTGTGGTAGGCATACTGATAAGCTAAACCTCAGGGATATATACGAAAAAATTCCAAGAAGTCTGCTTATGCTGCGCTTTTGAAAATTCCGGATAAAAGCAAGCCCTCGTATCTCGTCGGTGGAGGCAGTACATGCTTTATTTTAAAAACTTGCAGAATATAAATAGTGGACACAGATAATATCATAATGCAGCTGTTCCAGACCTTGCACTTTCATGCGTTTCAAAATAAAAGCAAAGAATGCAATGTTCACATCTTGGTGTTCTTGGTGCTGAAAAAACATATGGTGTATTATAGTGATATGAAGATTAAAATTTACAGTAGAATGGCATTTTGTTTTCTATTCTCGTTTCATCATGGGTCAAAATAATCGTTTTTGAGGCACTTTGATTCTCAAAGCAGATTCTTTTAAGGGAAATGATATCAACCTACAATAATTTCTTCAATAAAGTCTATCTCTATGTTTCCAAAATCTGTCTAACCTTTTCATACCGACAAAAGCCGGTTTATTGAAAAAATAATAAAATGTTCAACCATGGTTGTTGTTCCGTATTTTTTAACTACGAAAAACGCCTGCTTTTTGGTAACCTTTAAATATAATTGGTAATATGACTGCGAGAGGAGACCAAGTTTATTCAACAAAAAAAATAAAACTGGTCAACCTAGCCAGAGATACAACTGTTAGAAACATTTAAGGTTTTTTCTGCTAACTTAAAAATTCTATGAAATATCATTCAACAGAAAAAAACCTAGCCACTGTTTCTTATGGCTCATACAGCTTGAAATAAATTATCATGGGAAAGGCAATCAAAAATATTCTGTTCTTCCTTAGAGCTTGAGTAGAATACCATCTTAAGTTCGCATTGTCACATCAAAAGTTTTTAATGTAGAGAATTTGTGCATTCTTGTGAAATGTTAATTAAAAGGCATGACTTTCTTTTGATGCCGAATATGCACTATGGGCTCAGTGTAAGCGCTAATCAAATGAGCCGCAGTTCCACAATTAAACTTTTTTTCGGATTTTAAAAAGATTCCCCAAGGGAAACATTTACCGTCACATAGCAACCAAGTGTGCAGTTTTCCAGTTGCCACAACTTATAATTCATTGTTTTTATTTTGAAAGTTCAGTGCATATTTTATTTTATTTTGAATAAAAATTTTCGTTGTTTTGCTAAAAGAAGACTGATTCTATACTAAAACGTGCGTGTTTGTCAACAATTTTATCGTAATTTTCTCTGATTTTGAGGTCATTATTCTGAAAACACAAAACATGTTCTAAACCTGACAGCTTTAACTAATATTGTGAATCCTTCATGCTCTTATCGGTTATAGTAGAATGAGCGTTTTTGTTCCAATAAGCATTAGACGTACAGGGTTAACTGAAAGGTAACCTGTTTTTTACAGAATAAAATTATAACAAATTAAGTCAAAATAGACTCCTGAGTAAAGGTTATTTTGCGTAACTGTTAACATTGCAGATAGCTATTTTGAAGATACCACAGGAATCAATATGTTTCATTCAAAAAAACAGGTCAGAATGACCACTGATAACGAAACACATTTTGATCCATTGTTGTATTATTTGGTTTCCTTTGATTAAGTTATAAGTTCTCGCTGAAATTTGCGCTTTTCTGACATCACAAACTCCCAAAATTTAAATAGTTAAACAGGCAACGTTGCTCATTTTGGATATAAGCACAAATATAGAATAGCGTTCTGATTTTCAAAGAGAAAGCATGTTATTTGCAGAAGCGTTGAAATGCATGCTTACTTTAAAGAGCAGTTTCTGTGATAGGGACCGGTCGCCATTTCTCAATACAAAGTCTTCCAACACTATTCATTACTCCAGTCTTTCGTTGATGAGCATACTTCTGGCTCACATAACTCCACGACAACCCAAATTTCCAGAACTAACTATTTGTATTACAACGAGGTGTACTTCTTTACAGTTTCTATGGAGATCTTACAGACAACTTTGGCGATGACTCAAATATTCTTCAAACTGATCTTAAGTTAGGGCAAACTTAACCTTAATTTCATGCTTGCAATTCAACTGCAACGCATTCGTTGACCTCAAATGGAAGCAATTGAAGAAGGTGGACTATTGGCAAAAACAAATTGCTTAACGCAGATCACTTGACAGAATGTCTTATTGGTAGGTCACTTTAGGACTTCCAAACCATCTCCTTTCTATTCTAACAACTGCCCCATTTTTAACTACTGATTGTATTATACGAATGCTTTTTCGCGTTTAGATCGCAAGAATGCGTAGCTGCGAACCTGACCACACGCCATTGAATTTATGCATGAGCTAGGATGTAACATTTTTTGTTAAAGGATGGATATTATTTTCTTTCTAGGATGGTAGGTAATGCTGCACTTGTCAATCGAAAGGTTGATTACCTTATTTATACCTTTAAACATTGAGGTGAGTTGTTCGAGACAAAACAGATGGCGCCATAAGAAGAACTCATTAGGTCAGGCTTATCATTGAATAAGTTTTCGCCAATCCAATCCAGCTTTCTTGTTTATTTCAATTTTCTGCGCACTACAATGTTGGGTAAAGTTTTCGGTTTCCAAATAGCTCAGATGCTTAAATTAAAAACGTTCTTATGTTATGTAATAAAGAATAAGATAGCTAAGGTAAGCACAACCCAACAAATTTAAATAGTGTAATTTATTGCAAAGACCGAAAATATAGTTATTATGACTGGATACAAAACGAAAAGTCTAAATCTCAAGTCAGTTTCAAATAATATTGGAGATCTTTCATTTGTAGTTAGTTACGTGACAAGGTGAAGGTCTTAGGCTACTGATATGTAAACATACATTTCAAAGCATCCACCGGCAACATATTTTGTTTCCAAAAAAGGAAAATCAGTTGCTATATTTAGGGTTTTGTTCCAACTTTTGGAATTTCCATTTGAACCCATTGTCCGAAACAGCCGCAGAAAAGTAATGGAGACATGGGAAGAATTGAGTGCGTATTACGTAGTTTTTATGCAAACATGTGCCTTTTATAAATATGACTACGCACTTTCAATACTGGCGGATGTATATGCTGCAATTACTGCCCATTAGACCTCACGCAAGCCGTTAATAGACGTAATTCCATCATGGTTGGATATTGGCGTGATAAATACTCCGCAATATTGCTCGCGGACCGCGAGAACATCCCCCCTGTCTCATCTGGGCATGGCAACCAGCGTCCTACCCGCGAAGGCGCCCGCGTTCAGGAGACGAGGGAAAACGCAGCTGCTTAATTACCCTCACCCTTTTCCTCCCCCTCCCCTCTTCCCTAACCTGACGATTATATAATGGCTGTAATTAATTGACCAAGTTTATTTCCCATGTCATGTACTGGCCTGACGATAAATGACCGAAAACGATCGTTTGCCAACACGACTTTTCAATCGTAGAAATGGGAATTTTCGCTGAATTGATGTAACCGTTGGTAGATCACACATACTCCACACGTTGGGAATTATTTTATCAAGGCCAGCTCCAAACGTTGAATATGCAGGCAGCCCACCCATGAATCTCAAACTCATCAAACGTAAAGGGTGGATCGGTTCCTGTACAATCAGCGACGATGTAACAGCTCGCACCTTTTAAACTCCCTTTTATTGACAGTTTAACCGCTGACAGCCAGTATAATCTCCTGAATAACTTTGCCATATACAGAATGCGTCTAATGACGTTTCGTGTCATGTTGGTCACATGATCTGACGTCTGGGGATTCCTCCTTTCTGCATGTTAAGGCCAAATCCGAGGGTGGCTGACGGCTACAAGACACACGTTCCACCGGTATTCTGTCGTTTCTTGAGCCAGCCCCCTCGCAGGTGTGACACGTGTCTGGGCTTTTAGTTAGCACCTGTGCTTCCAGCATGACAAATATCAGCAAACCTGCATGCTACTGTCTGCCTGTTGGCAGCATTTGCACATTACAGGGTTATCCCGCACAGACAGCCGAAATATTTACAGTTAGTGGACAATCTCATGCAATAAGTTCAAAAACGAAGTAAAGTCCTTTTGCGGGACGTCAGCACATGCGGCTTGCCCCTAAACTACCATAACAAAATAGTTAGAACTATAAGTAAAAAAGTCAGAGTTTGGTTGGGAAATTACTATTTACTAGCATACAAAAACAGAATTTTCACAAAATTCTGCTTACTCAAGAAATGGTTATATGAACATTTACTGGTGCATTGTGAAATAAAAGTGTGTTTAATGTATGTGAATGGAAAAGGATGGCAGGTATATACAGAATAAGTACAAATACAACATTTTTATTGACTAAATGTTTTCCAATAACATTTAAAGATGCATTAAATGTGTCAAAAATGGATGGAGTCACCTTAGGTACATTTATTTCCACATTTTGAATCTTCGGACACATTTCCGTTTTTAATGCACGAAAAGATTCTTGTGTGCTTTGTATCAATTTCAATTGACAGTTACAAAAGGATTTTCTATGGAAATCACATCCTGGCTGTTAAGCGGAATAAAAATACATTGACGGCCACACATGGATAGGCTGGTTCTTTACTAAAAAATTAGATTACGGTTGTGCTTGATATCAAATTCATACCATCTTGTGTATGTTAAAACAAATTTCCGTATATCACATTTTTAAAAATTATTTCGATAGTTCGAGTGCAACGAGTAGCATACTGTTTTGGAAATGTTACTGAACACTTTACGAATTTCATAGTTTTGCTTTCTTTGTCCATAAATACCGATTTCGTTTAACCTATTTACCGAAAACTTAGAAATAAAAAATATTTTAAAAGCATTTACCTAAATAATGAGTTCTAAAACATTCCTCCTTTGAAAGCTGCCTGTATGGGTCATGAAATAAGAATCGCCTTAACATGTCAACTCATTGCCGATAAAAATTAATTTCCACAACAATAGCCATAAGTGAATACGACTAAGATTCATTTAAATACTTTCTAGAACAGGTTACCTCCTTTAAATGTGCTGTAGTTAAATATTTCGAAGTCGAATATCTGTGTGCGATATGTTTTTCAAAGATAAGTCAAGATCAAAATGGCACATTTTGACCGGTTTTTGATTTCCCTAAAACTGAGAGAAAAAAGTTGTGCTGGAGATGAAAAACTTTCGTTTCTACGTAAACCACAGCAGTTTTTAATGCGTTCTTTTACTTCAGGGTAGTGTTCTTTGATTTTAATTGGACAACAGAGTGACCTAAAATATCCTCCAATATCTTTCAACATGAAAATCTTCTACATATTCCGTTTGAAGTTTTGATATTTATTGATTTCCGTCTATATTTTGACATCATATGGGTGGATGTAGTTTACGAGGTTAATTAGAAAACATATAAGATTACGAGGGAGGCCATCTAAAGTCAAATAGGCCGACTAATTTCGGCGTAGTAAAACACATTTTTTGCGTCTTGTAAGTTTATTATTTATCTTTAGAGCACCAAACTTAACAAATGTGTAGACCAAACATGTGTTAACTCGATTCATGAAGCTTTTCTCGACTCTAGTCCTGTATTTTGTTAGTTCACTAACCTCAATTTCATGGACGCAAAACAAAATCTTCTCTGTAGTGAACAAATATAATTAAACTTTTTCTGCTCTTTATGAATGTTTTTTTAGACTTCAGGACGCACGAATAGGAATCTTTTCTTCGCAGTGCTTAATAGCTCAAACGTTGGATTTCGCCCATTTCTGCCTACATTTTCTCAAATTATACTGACCTGAATGGAATTCAATTCTAGTAAACAGCATTTTGCGCCTCAAGCCAATTCAGTGAACTTCATAAATGACCTCAAGTTTGTGTAAATCCCTCACTCCTAAACCTTTCATCATATATGTCACCTACTTTATATCTGATTTTGGTCTATGCCTATAGACTTTGAGTAAACTGATCTGTTCGGAGCTCAAAAATTAATGACTAAGGAAAGAAAAACTTAAATGTCAAAACTGGCATATTAGCCAAAAAGCACGCAGGGAAAGCTGGAGAATTTACTGATTAGGCGGACTTCTCATAGTTGCATCAAACAGCTGCAGAATACCGGTGAAACACGTGTCTGGGCTGTTAGCTTTTACGTGTGTTGCCAGTATGTTCAAAAATTACATAGGTGAACATTTCTTGGTGTTTTTTTGAACTTGAAAAGTTAATTTGTTAGGCAAAGCATACTTTTTGGCAAATCTTCTTCAGGGCCATAACATTGCAAACTAGGAAATTTGAAGAAGTACAAAGATTGATAATATCAGGGTTATGCGCCTTTTGGTCATTGCAGACTTTTCAGTCTGCACAATTGGTCGGCATGTTGGTTGGACTACCGCTAATTTTGGATAGGGGTGATATGAACTCGACGTCTGGCGTCGGTTTCGGCCACGGGAGGTTCAGGGCTTCTGTAAGTGTTTTCTGGCAGCACAGTACTGGATTCAATAGGCGTATAGTCACTGCTTCCGCTGTTGCCAGCACCCGCTGGCGTAGGCCTTTGGCGAGGTTGGTTGGTATCCGGTAGACAACCTGAAAGGTTTCACCAGTATCGACTCGGTGATTTGTATCAACCAGGTGGGCGAGGATGGAACTGGAGATCGATTTACTTTCGCCTTTACTCACACAGGCCAGCACGTGTTCACGTACTCTCTTTTTCAGTCGCCTCGTTGTTCGGCCGATGTATCCCGCTCCGCAGGAGCAAGTAAAGGTGTAAATACACATAGATGTGGCCTTCAATGGGAGTCTGTCTTTACCTCCTAATCATAAGAGTGGAGAGTTCGTGAAAAACACGTGTAAGTTTGCCACTGGGAAAGTGTTTGTGGTAGCAGTCTTCCCAGCGGCAAACTTCCACAATCTTTAAAAAACGATGTTCCAAGTCAAGTATTCTAATTCAAAAGCCCTAAACCAAGTGGTACACCAGCCATACTGGCCTTTCTTTTAAAAGAATCTATAAGAGATGGCTTTCAGTTAAATGCGCCAGCCGTTGTTTCGTTCCTAAAGTAAAAATGAGTACATACAGGAGCAAAAGTATCGTGCATCTTAAAGGAAATACGTTTTTGTCAATCTATTTACAAAAAGGCTATTGCCTTTGTATAATGTATATGTTCTAAATGAAACTGTATAAATATGACCTAAATCATAGTCCACAACACAATTGAACTTCTATGCTGCAATCTCTAAGGAAAACGAGTAATAGTTTTTTCTATGAGTACTATGACATGATAAATCACAAATTAGTTTTCGAAGCAAACCATGATTATATTGATTAGTTGTACTTGATCGATTGGATGATTCATTATGTTATATATGCTGAAGTCTGCAAAGTAGCGAGATATTTAAACGGATTTCCATGTTGATTACTAGGTTTGGCAGATTTGCTAAGCAAAGCGGTTAGAGCATTGGCCTCGGGCAAAGGCCTTCTCTGATGCGCGGGTTCAAATTTCGCCAGACGCCTCGAGTTTTTTCACAATTGGGTCAACTCAAATTCAGCAAATCTGCCAAATCCTCCAATGATTAAGTCAGCCTTATAGTTATTCTGGTGGATTCTAGATGATTGCTTAGGAAATTCTGCTTGAGCAGTCAGCTTGCTGCCCCGTATGTGTGGATTTCATATGCCCCATTAAACGTCTCGCCACGACCGGCAAGTAAAGAAAATCACAAGAACGCAGGTTATTTCAAATATTTCAAGGTTTTGAAAATCCAGATGTAAAAATCTGTGTACTCCTATTCCCCTAATTGCAGTAACACGTCTACCTGACAAGATTTTTTTTCAAAAAGACTTTTTCATTTTCATTTTGTCTTATGCGTCATTTCTGGAGGACTTCCACCAAAAGACTAGGTAAAGTTTCAACATGTATCAGTATCAGTATATTGAGGGATATGTAGGAAAAATTCATTTAAATGCCCTTTTTGTACATATGTGCAGTGGTAGCAGAAAATTTGTTTCTCAGACTGTTGGCGAGGCCAGTTTTCCTGTGTCATAGGATGAAAATAGGAGCAGACAGTGAAAAAACTCCTCGAGGATTTTTATGAGAAAAATTGTCGCTCTTGTGAGGGTAATGCGTGGGATTTAGGAGAAAAAAAAAGGGTCCCAACGGGGGATGGCATTGCAAAGGTTCCCAAGATCATCACCGTGTGGAAGCCACGTCCTGATTCTTCCTTGCTGATTGAAGAGTTCGCCAACGGAACTGGAAAAGCAGAGGTATCCGTCCAGATCGTCAACAGTCCGCTTTGGGTCAAACAAAGGGTGAATATTTAGGCCAGCAGGTCTGGCTGATACGATCGCTAGTGTGGTAGTCACGGTGCGCAGATAGCCAAGTAGGGTAGACTGTGGAGACCTTTGCATGAGGCTATGCGTGGAGGGCGTTATAAATAGCAAGCGTGAATGGATATAAAAACTAAAACTACTGAAAAATTGAAAGCAGTATTATTATTGCAACGTGTCAGTTCCAATCCATCATGCACCGCTGTATCGATCCAGTTTTCGCTGAAAACCCTTTAGCGATTCCGACATAAGGATGTCCTGAGGAAGCGCATTCCTTGCTTCGACCACCCTTTTTGAGAAGGTGTTTCCGAGCAGCCAGCCTGACATCTGTCACTTTTAATTTGATATGATGTGATAAGATATTTTTTTAATACCTTATTTCGACTTATACTTCATATGGAAACTGAACAGATACAATAATAGCAATTTTCACAGCATCCTGGCATCTAAAGGTTAACTCACTTGTGCATTTGCAATCTTAGAACTAGACCTTAAAGGAAATAAATGTAGCAAAAAACGCTACAGTTTACAGAAAAATGTGGGCTCTTTAAAAAGAAATAAAAAAATTTCCCAAAATTTCCGAGAAATCAAAAGAAAGTTCAAAATTCCCCATAGTAACCTTATTTACATTTGAAAAAATTCAAATACGCAGATCTCAGTCAGCAAAATATCTATTTTAAGCGGTTTTTTGTAACGAGAAAACTTATTTGAACCCTTTTTGAATTGATGAGACGCATTATTTGCGGATTTTTTGTGGAATTTTTTTCACGTGTTGACCTTTATGTTGAAACAAGGCTACAAATATGACTAAAGTGATCATCTGCATTAAAAAAAGAACGTCTGAGAGTTCACTTTTTCTGCGAATGCTTTCCGGGTATTTCTTAATTTTATACAGAACATACTTCTTTAGGTAATTAACGAAACCAGCGAAAATGTGAAGTTTTCATCGAGATATAAATGTCATACTGACAAATCGTTGTAACCCAACAGCAAAAATGTCTATAGACTTATTTTAAGATTCCCACATACTCTTAACCCACAATAACTATATGCTTACAAATTCAGTGGTTTGTCTGCCAACATGTGGCGTTACGTCAAACTTTTTATGTGATGTCCTTGATGGCAAAATCAAGCAACAAGTTTTTCTTCAGGAAACAGAAGAAAATCAGTCTATTATCGTGCAACCGCATTTGGATCTACACTCGGACTGGAGGTTGCTTATAAGTTGCCACCTTTGACACAGTTACATAAATTTATCACATTTCGGAATCCGTTATTTATTTTAAAATATTTGCTATTTCAAACCACAGTAATATAACTTTCAATACTTCGTTGATGCCTTAAATTTGCTCACGTTTTCTAAGTATTATTTCAAAACTTTGGTA
>JAYGXS010000008.1:16860688-16938603 GCA_036362985.1 Ligula intestinalis
TACCAAAGTTTTGAAATAATACTTAGAAAACGTGAGCAAATTTAAGGTATCAACGAAGTATTGAAAGTTATATTACTGTGGTTTGAAATAGCAAATATTTTAAAATAAATAACGGATTCCGAAATGTGATAAATTTATGTAACTGTGTCAAAGGTGGCAACTCATAAGCAACCTCCAGTCCGAGTGTAGATCCAAATGCGGTTGCACGATAATAGACTGATTTTCTTCTGTTTCCTGACGAAAAACGTGTTGCTTGATTTTGCCATCAAGGACATCACATAAAAAGTTTGACGTAACGCCACATTTTGGCAGGCAAATCACTGAATTTGTAGGCATATAATTCTTGTGGGTTAAGAGTATGTGGGAATCTTAAAATAAGTCTATAGACATTTTTGCTGTTGGGTTACAACGATTTGTCAGTATGACATTTATGTATCGATGAAAACTTCACATTTTCGCTGGTTTCGTTAATTACCTGAAGAACTATGTTCTGTATAAAATTAAGAAATACCCGGAAAGCATTCGCAGAAAAAGTGAACTCTCAGACGTTCTTTTTTTAATGCAGATGATCACTTTAGTCACTTCAGAACTTATTAATTTTATTTGATTTTTGAACATGTTAAATTTTGCCCACCATGGCCCATTTTCCCTTTCAATACATTGAGTTAAACTGAACTAATTTCTTACAAACGGCACTTTTCACTGAAAAAATATACAACCTCATATGTGTTGACCCAGTTCTTCAAATTACTATCTTCACACTAAAAAAGTTAGATAATCTATTGTGCATTCGTCCTCCAGCTGGTCGGCCTAAAAGCGATATTAATAGTTTCCCTTTTTACAGTTTCTGACGCCTAAAAGGCAATTCAACTGAAATTCTCTTTCACAGACTGGCAGACCGTAACAACACAGTTCTAATCTCTACGATCTCTACGGTATTTTGCTGAGTTTACTGAGCCCTCATTTCTGTACATGGCTGCGTTCAGTGGCCGATAACATGCTCTACTTTGTACCAGCAAATAAGGCATGCATCTAACGTTTCTGAATACCCTCGTTTAAAGTACAGACTTGGAATATCCGTTATTTTGGATAAGTGCTCCGCTGCTCCTCACTAACGACTGACCAGGGAACGGTAAGCAAATACGCATCCTGGCATTAAATCCTCTCGCACGTTCGCGCGCGCAATTGACGACTTTCATTGCGCTAATGGGACCTGTTCGTGTTACAATAAATGTAGAAATTATAATATGGGCTTCTTGGGTGCGGTATGAGAAGATACCATCGTAAAAAGTATGTACGTCTCGAGCTGGAGCTTGGACTGCTTAACAGGCGAGGCTGTGAATGGCGCCCTTTGCCAAAGTCATGTTCCAAAGGCCGGCAAGGAATTGGGCAGGTAAATCAATATAACGCTTGTGTTGCATTCATCCCTTTACTGCGTCGATTATAGTATCGTGAAAAGGTCTTTGCGCAAGTCACCTTGCAAGATGCACCCACAGATTTGTGCGTGTTTTTTTCCATCTATTTCTATTAAATCCACCAATTGCAGTAAGAGATTGGTGCAAAAGATGACGGGCCTCATGAGGTAGCTTATTGTGATAGCGAACGAAGTTGGCGCCAACCGCACTTTTCCCTCTCATCCGGGGTCAAGAAGACCAAGGGAGACATGGTATTGACCGCTTTCTGTAATGCACGCCAGAAACATCGCCTAACTTAGTCTTAAATTATAGTAGACTTGGCGCGAGTACTACCGCACTACCTACCTTTACTTACCCTTAGCAGGTGTCAAGATAGGCTCAGCAAGGCCGAGACTGATACGGCTACTAAGATTTCTACTTCTATGGACTAGCAATCTAGCTGGATCTCAGAAGTCCCGGTGCTATTTACGACGCTAATATTAGTCAGAGGTGACGCTGATTTAAATTCAACGCTGGGGCTCGTACTGTCTTGATCTCAACAAGGAGTGTTACTATATGCTTGGGGCCCTGAGCACATCAGGGTTTGTCCTGGTTGCCGCAAAAACACTGACAGTTTCTCCTAGATCTAGACTATGAGGACTAGGATGTCGTTGCTAGAAGAAATATTCTAATGCTAGGAGTGCTAATTCTGGTAATCATATTTTCTAAGATAAGTTAATAGTATGTGTATGTGCACGTTGGAAATAGGAGGCTAGTACGCATTCACAACTTATATCGGGCAAATAGATAACTGAACGCACGAAAAAAAGTTTTTCTTTGATAAAAGCTGAAGTTTAAAAATGCCCTTTGGTCGCACCGTAGCGATATTTTCAGTTTTTCAGGCTAACTTGAGCTGTCTATAGTACCTAGCTCTAGATTAAAACTTACAGAACATCTCCTGTCTAATAGGAAGCTATCTTCTCTAGAATCAACTAGACATGAGAGCTTAGTAATACCTATCATTGTGTCATTAGCTGAGTCATGAGTACTAAGCATAGCAGAGAGGAATATGACCTTACCAAATGTCTCATCTCCACGTGATGATTGTGTAAGACACCTGAGATTCCCTCTGAACATGAGATCTCTGTACGGGGGTTGCAGATCAGCATATACAGGCAGATTATGCCGGACTACACGACACATTCAAGGTTCTAACACACGGATACCTATTAAAGAACAGCGTCGTCTAGTAGCAGAGTCTCTAAAAATGGGATCCTTACGTATAATGGATAAAAATAAAACTACGAAAGCATGACACCGAAGATAAGCAGTATTTATTTCAGCCAAAACGCTCAGTACTGAGAAAGGCTACCGACTTACTTTGACCTAGCTCAACAAGAACCAATGTTATTCTCTGAATAGAGCAGTAGAAGTTCATTATCCCCCGAAGAAGACGCACAAGAAAGAAGGAATTAATTCATTGACCGATATTTCTTAGAACCTTTCTTCTGTCAATTATCAGAACAATGTGGAGGTTCTTCCTGCTGAACTTGACTACTTCAGACTTTAAACCTACCTGGTATTATATCAATGCTCAACGCACGACATTCGATCTGTCGTTTCGCTGCTGATTATTTTTTGATCTCTGCGGGCTTAACTTCTGGCGGACTCGCTTGACATTTGCCCTGCTAGTGGCCGTCATACTTGTTAAAAAGTCGACATTCTTAGTAGCCTACCCATCGTTCACCAACTGGTTGATCAAATTAAGCAAATCTGTCAAACCAACTTAATAATTAAGTCAGCCTAGTAGTCATTCTGGTGGATTCTGGATGATTGCTTAGGAAATCCTGCTTGGGCAGTCAACTTGCTCCCATATTGGTGGATTCCATATGAGCGAAAAGTTGAGCGGGTAATATCGATCCAAGTGTGATTAAACTCATGGCGTGAAGCGGGCGTTTGTAGCTTAGCGGTAGAGCATTAGCCTCCGGTAAAGGCTTTCTCTGATGCGCGGGCTCAAATCCCGCCAAACGCCTAGAGTTTTTCACACTTGTGTCAACTCAAATTAAGCAAATCTGCCAAACCAACTGAATAACTGGTTGATCAGTTATTCGTTGATGAACGTTATTCGATGGCACACGTAACTCACTCACCTTTCGCTGTTTTGTGGCTTGCCCTCAAACCTTCGTAACACGCGCTCCGTTGCTAGTTAATTAGGAAGACTAAATTACCAACGAAGGCAGGGGAGACTGGAATGGTCATTTCTGGCTCAATGGCCTTCCCTGGCCAATGTTACCGAACCTCACGCTGTGCACCACCCGAGGCTATAATCTGCGATCAATCGAACAGAAGTCGTAAGCTTGAACCGTTGATGATGTGACAAAGGGCAGCTTAAATAATCGGCTTGACCATTTTTTGGTGCCCATGTAAGTTAAGTTCATTCTTGTGCACGCTGTGGGCACACTAACTAGCACCAATTACTGGTTTGTCCGTTGGCTGGCGAAGTACGCTAACAGTTGCGACGGCCGCCAAGGGGTCAAATGTCCCGCGAGTCCACCAGCAGTAAATTTTGCCAAATTCAACACTTATCAGCAGCGAAATTGAAGATCAAAGCTTTTGCGTCGAGCACAGACATAAAACCAGGCAGGCGTAAAATCTGAAACAGTCAAGCCAATAGGGAGAACCGCCACACTACTCTGATGATAGAAACGAGAGAGAAGTTCCGAAACGGTAGTCTAACTCGTTTTTTTCTTCTTCTTCTTTAGGGGTTATGGAAGCCGATAAGACGGCTGGACCTCAGATCTTTACGTGTTATGAGCGTGTCATAAAATCTTTTTTCATATTTTGCAGATGAGTATTTGGGTGGGTAAATGTATTGGGATGCTAGCATACGTCTTAGGTGCCACGTTTTTATTCTGAAAGTACTCACAAACTCCAATCAGAATTTGAATCTAAGACATGAGTGGTGTGTTTATTCTCAAGCCGCCAGCCTTACAGACCTCAATGGCAGTTAAAAAGCGTTTAACTCATATCTTATGGCAATTTCTGAAACAGTGTATTTTGAGCCGCCCTAGGGTTACTATGATTATAGGATGTTCATCTCTATATTTTATCGCAAAAACAGACTGAGATACAACAGTGAAGCAGGCTCCGATATTTTAGTACATATGCATTCAATTAGAGTGGCAGTTACATTGGCAGTGTTTATTTTTCATGTAATGGCACAATTTATACTGTGACGCATGCAAATGCCACTTGTTTAGTATAGACCTTACTTTATGTAAAATGTTGGAATTTTCAAAAGACTGATAAGCATCCACAAAACAGGATTTCCGTATTTACAAATCTTGAAAAAATCGCGAACATCCTTAAGCAAGGTTTGAACTTAAAGGATGCATGTAAGCACCACTATTTTGATCAAAATTGCATCTCTCTTATAGAAACCTCAAATTCGGAAAACGTGAAAAATCGTTGTAATTGTGACCAATAAATACACATATAACTGCCAAGCAAATTCCTAAGCAGAAGGTGAAGCATATGAAGTTTCGTTACAGATATTTAAGCCGTTAGATTAAAATGGGTTTTTTAGTTATCCTAAAAATTCTGGAAAATTTTCCATCTAAGAAGAACTTTTTCATAGAGTTGTTTTTGTTCTATATGGATATCAAAAACTTAAAAATAAGATATTACTTAAAACCATTTACCGAAGTCAGTTTTTTGATGTGAGTTTTCGTAGAGGCGGCCGTTTGAGGCTGATATGGCCCAGGAGTAATAGGTAGAAAGGAGCAAAGCCGGTTCTAATCGTAAGAGCCTTTATTCAGGATAACCCAGAGACAGCAGGATCCTTAGCTACTCCGATACAGCCTATTTATGAGGCTCTGGCCTTCTAGAATACTCCTGGCCCAATAGCATGCGAACGCTGTTCTGGCCTGCCACAGATCGTTAGTTAGCCACGCTGTGAGAGTGGTCGTTACGTTTGCCCCCTAATCGATAGTTCCCCAAGCTGCGTGAACGGTCGTCGCGTGTGCACGCTGATCGATAATTCCTTACGCTGTGTCAGCAGTCGTTAGGGTTTGCCGTTTGCCTGCGAGCATGACTCCAGGCTGTGGGCTCTGAGTGCATTACCGCTGCTGTCACTATAACAGTCATATTTGTAGACTTACACAAACATGAAATCTCATTGACAAAAAATATGAATGTCCACAACATTCTTATTGCTTTTATTGGTATTCTTTTATATTACAACGCATCAAAAATGTGTTTTTTTTTCATAGCATTGAAACCTTCTTCAATCTCCGGTACTCTCCAATTTTGCCAAAATTCTGCGTGCTTCTTTTCAATAAAATGAACTCAGCATGTAGTTTTCCTTACTAAAAGGCTTTTTAAGTAACAAATCTAGTCAACAGAAAACACAGCGATGCAAAGTACAGGCTTAACTACTAATTCCAATTTAGATCGTGAAACGTCATGAGTTAACTCACCTACTCTTTTTTGCGAAACCCTACAGAAGATCCTTTAATATTGGCTGTCTAACCTGCAGTTCAAAATACATACAATAGTGTGTATTGAAATAAAAGGGCATGTTTTATATGCGAACGACTGGTAGAAGAGTATTTACAGAGCATTATAAAATATTTTATTGAGTTCGAACACATTCGTTCTCTTCATGTAGTGTCTTCATTTTGGACTTCATAATATCATAATGGGGTATTTTTGATCATTTAAAATATCGATATATTAAAAGGACTATAGATTATCTACTACAAGCTTAATAAGTAAAGCCCGTTGTCTGCCATAAACTAAGGGTCAAAAAATTTACTTAAAACACACGATAATTGAAAATGAGTTCGTTTATTTTGCAGGTGAGAAATAATACGGTTCCAATGACAAACATAAATTCTTCCGAACCCGCAGCAGTTTTGGTGAATTCTACTTTTTTATTTATTTGTTACGTAATGAGTGAACAAATTTAATTCCTCAGTACAACGTTTAAGCGTCCCGTCTTCTACATAAAACAGAACAATAGTTTGTTACTAAATAATGCCTGCTTACGAAGAATGCTGTAGTTACTATGTAGCCTTAACTTTTAACCCATACATTTCGGTTCATTAATCAAAATCTAAGTCCATGCTGATCAACTGCTAGCGTAGAACCTTGAAAAATTCCTGCCCCCGCGTGGTTTGAAATTTTTAAGCAGTGGCGTTTCAAGAGGAAAATACTTGTTTCCAACGAGCAAAAGATAGTGTATCAAGATCAACCCACTTGATTTACATACAAAGCCGGATGCTCACAAAATTTGTTCTTTGAACAAAACGTACTACAGTATTCCTCTTCTTAGTCGCTACCTGGGTCTAAATCCATCTGCTCGCACAGTTACGTTGTGACTAGCAAAGCAGACAATCGTCGAAAATCTTCCTAAACGAGATCGGACCAACCAAACTCCTACAACGCTGGTGCTGGTGAAATTTTCAGACGCTAGTACACACCTAGGAGCAAAGACTGAGTCGCTAAATGTTATTGTATCACGTTTGTTTTGATACCAGCATTGGAGTAACTTACTGCATAGTTAGAAATTAAACTAGCTCAGTTATTACGCCTGCTCTTACCAACCCTGAACAAAGTTTCCACGTTTAGACATTTTTTTAGTAGTCCATCAAAGTTGTGATTCTTAAATTCTAAAACCAATCGTCTTAAGTAAGGAGAACCGCCTTTAACATATTCTCACATTAGCTAAGCGATGATTTAGGCTATCTGTCTTGTATATAAGGTAAAGCTTCACATCTGAATCCTATTTTGCGAAAATTTCACTTGTCGTGCGAAAATAATGCAAACTAGAAGTCAAATGCAAAATTTGCCGCGAGAGGGGCTCGAACTCAAAACGTTGTCAACACAAGACCATGATGCTAAACGCTGCGCTATCGCCACCATCCGTTTCGAGCTCTAGGCCCACTGCAGCGAAGGCGACCAAAACTTACTTCAGGACTCCCGTCAGGAGTGTTATCATGGTGAAGTTGTTCAGGGGTTGCAAGAAATAACTTCATACAGTTCAGACGACCGAGCAATCACACCACCTAGCTCGAGCTCCGGGCTCACTGCAGCTAAGATGACCAAAACCGAAATTAAAGACTCCCGACAGGGTATGAACATGGGGTAGTTGATCAAGGGTTGCAAGAAGCAACTTCAGACAGTTCTGACGACCAGGCAGTCACACCACACAATTTGAGCTCCAGGCCCACTGCAGCAAAGGTAGCCAAAACCGTACCTAAAGACTCCCGACAGGAGGGTGATCATGGTGTAGTTGTTCAGGGGTTGCAAGAAGCAACTCCAGACAGTTCTGACGACCAAGCAGTCACACCACACAGTTCGAGCTCCAGGCCCACTGCAAAAAGGTGGCGAAAAGTTCAGCTAAGGGCACACGACACCGAAAGGATCATGAATACTGTATAGTTGTACATGGCTTTAAAGAATCCCTTTCAGACTGCTCAAACGACCAGAATGATCCGGACTTGGTTTCCTTTAACGATGTCCTGAGCAATCTGTTCCCGCCAGGTGAAGAATTTGAAGTGCTCACGTCATTTCGTATCGGGAAAAGGCTGGCAGATACTGCAGAAATGCCCCGACCCAGACCGCTAAAAATCATATTTAAAAACAAGGAACACGTTCAGGTAATCCTGCCTAAAAAAACTAACCTACGTCACGCGCATAAAGAGGTTTTTTAACCGGACTACTCCCTGGAGGAACGGCTGAAACGCCGAGAACTAGTAGCGGAACTACATTCGAGGAACAAGAATGGCGAGGTAAGCCTGAAAATCTTCAACCGGAAGATAATTCAGAAGAAAACATTGAACCAAACCGTAATCCTCCGAACGACGGTCAGGAAGTGACTGTCACTACCGGATTACACCGTAAAAAGAAACTAAAGTGCATGTACACCAATGCACAAAGCCTGCTCTCCAAATTAGGTGAGCTTAAGATTATTACGTGCCAACTGGAACCTGACGTCGTCTGCATAACAGAGACATGGTTATCCACGAGGGTAGGCGACCAAAAACTTGCTCTCCCCGGGTTTCAAATTTTCCGAAAAGATAGAGTCGGGCGTCACGGCCTGCTCGTGTCCGACAAATCCGAAAACCTTTCGGGCAATATAGAGGCAATATGGCTCACCGTTAGAACACCGGGGTCACAGACCCTTGACATCATAGCGGTCTACCGTCCACCATCGAGCAACCAACATTCAGGCACTAGTCTGATAGAAGGAGTCGAAGGAATTGCTAAGAGATCCGATTTTATGGTCATGGGAGACTGTAAAACCCCCCATATCGACTGGAATGTAAGTTCTGCGCCCGGCTCTGAAGTAAATTTCGATCGACGACTCCTGCACACAATACAGGCATATTTCTTACGCAACACGTCCTATATCTGACCAGACTATGCGAAGGGCAACAAGCTAATTGCTTAGACCTAGTACTTACCAAAGCACCTGATAGCGTGTAAACTGTTTACCACCTCTCGGAAAAAGTGATCACGTAGTGCTACAGTGGGAATATTCACTCTTCTCTGTGCCCGATCATAGTGCGGTAACCAGACGCAACATCTGGAGAGGGGACTTCACACAAATGAAAACCACAGTGAGCGAGAAAGACTGGAATGAACTATTCACCGGGTGGGTTTTCGATGATTATTCAGCCTTCAAAGCCGTATTACACGGACTGATTACCGATTTCTGTCCTATCACGGTAAAGAAAGTAACAAATAGGCCTCGATGGCTACCGCCGACGCTAAAGAGGGAAGTAAACAGCAAAAGCAGGATGTTCAAAATCTATCGCAGAGAGAGGACCTCCGAATCTTAAAATAGGTATAAGGTGCAGAGAAACAAGTTTAAGAGCCTGATACGAATAAGCCGCCAAAACTTCGAGAGTTATCTAATAAACCGTGCAGTACGAAACCCAAAGCTTTTCTACAGCTACGTTAGGCAATGTACTCGAAATAGAGACCCTATTCCTCTGCTAAAAACAGACGACGGTGTAGAAATTTCCGAGATTAACGAAACGGCAGAACATTTATCCTGCTTCTTCCAGTCGGTCCTTACAAGAGAAGCTGAGTTCACCGCTATTAACTGCAGTGTGGGTGTGATCCAGACCATAGACTCGGTTGCACTCACGGAAGCTACCGTTTTGCGAGAACTTCTACAGCTTAAAGAAGCGAAATCGTCAGGTCCGGATGAGATACCTGCAAAGTTATTAAAAGAGCTAGCCATAGAGTTGGTGGTACCTCTGTACCTAATCTTCCGAGCTTCTCTTAATACTGGACAAGTGCCACCCGATTGGAAGGCAGCGTGGATCTCACCCATCCACAAAAGTGGGAGTTGGGCGACCGCAAATAACTATAGACTGGTCAGCCTCACCTCAATATCCTGCGAGCTTATGGAACGCATAGTCAAACGCGAGCTGATGCACTTTTTGGAGCATCATCAACTTCTTTCTGATAAGCAGCACGGATTCTGCAGGGGAAGGTCCTGCTTGACCAATCTGCTCTATTGTCTAGAACAATGGACCCGAGCGATCGATGAAGGGAATATGGTGCATACAGTCTTTGTAGACTTCAAGAAGGTGTTTGACACGGTGCCTCATCAACGTCTCTTATAGAAGCTCAGCCGCATAGGGGTAAGGGGAAACCTTTTGCAGTGGATCGCAAACTTCTTGACTGGTCGTACCCAGACCGTATGTATTGGCGAACAGCGGTCAGCAGAGGTAGCAGTTGAAAGCGGGGTTCCACAGGGCTCTGTTCTTGGCCATATTCTCTTCCTTATACATATTGATGACTGCATAAGCGGACTAAACTGCGAAATCGCAATATTTGCTGATGGCATAAAACTTTGGAAGTTCATATGCAACCAAGACGATGAAGTAAACCTCCAGGCAAATTTGCATAGACTGGAGCAATGGTCGACCCTTGGGCTCATGCCATTCAATGGGGCCAATTGCAACCTAATACGCTTTGGTAGAACCAGCACTTCGCCTTGGAGGGTGTATTACCTGAATCACACGCCGCTGCCAGAGGTAGAGGCTCAGAAAGACTTGGGGTGTGGTTCACGCCTTCACTGAAGCCATCACTCCACGTCCTGAAAGTGGCTTAATCCGCAATGTTGAGCTTGTATCTTATCAAGCGTGCCTTTGCTAAGTTTGACAAAGTTGTATTTGTCAAGGTATTCGGCACGTTCGTGCGACCTCAACTGGAATTTGCCATCCAAGCCCGGAGACCTTGGACAGCCAAAGACAGAAAAACCTCGAAAGGGTACAAAGACGTGCAACAAAATTAGTACAAGGCCAACGGAACCTCCCTTATGAGACCCGATTGGTAAATCTTGACTTGTTTCCTCTGGATTACAGGCAGCTACGTGGGGAACTAATCCAGACATTTCGCATGATGCGTGTTCAGGATTGCTGCCTCCAAAAAATGGCTTCTTTGAGCGGGCCACCACCTCTAGGCTGCGAGGACACCCCCTTAAATTACGTGTGACTGGGGCAAGACTTAACCAAAGAAAATTCTTTTTCTCTAAGATGGTAATCCAGACATGGAATGCCCTTCATGCGGATATTGTCATGTCCTCTTCCGTGGATGTTTTTAAGGCAAACCTAGACCGATTTAATGAGTATCGACGTGATTAAGTACTCCAAATCCAATCACTGAACTATTCCGATTCTAAAAATTGAAGCGCTCTACATCCAAAACCTGAAATGCTATAAATGCTATAAATATATACTAATAGTAATTTTTAAGTAGTAGTATTATTAGTACTTAAACAAATGAGTTTCAGCCATTATCTAGCTATGAAGTCTCTGCTCACTATGCGATCTGCGCCGATCGTGTCTGAGGACGCATCTACCGCACATATGGTCCTAGGCTACGCGGCCCTGTCACACCCTTTCTGGTTTCGGCCGATTGCTGACGACGTGGCGGGTTCCTCGGCTCTTGGCAGAGCAAAGGCGTATCATGGTCGCATCTCTGGTCTTCGGGACGTTCTCGTGACTCCGAGATCTCCTCCTCGTATGGTCCTTCGGATGTAGATATTACTCGTCATGGACGCCATGGCTGCCGTTAACATTCACAGAGGCATCATGCCCCTATCATTCACATACTTCCCCCACAAGCGACAGTTTTTCTCCTAAAACCACAAATGACATTCCATTTTGAATTATGAGCCAGCCTTAAGAGTTTTTTCACTGTATGCTCTTCTTCCTCAGTTACAATGCTGGCTCGTGTTAACTGAGTGTGAGTTTATTACTTGAAACAAGTGAGTAGTCGTCTGAAATTGTGTCAATGACTTCTTTGGAATGTTCGGCTTTGCCGATGCATTTCTTAAATCCTATGTACCAAGAGGGATTTCGAAGGCGTTTGCCTATATTTCCTTTAATAAATTTGACTTGACTTGACATGACTAATGTTAATTCTTTTTCAAGTGATCAAGAATCAGTGTGTTTTTAAAACCCCAGATGTGTTTTGGTTGCTTTTTCCAGATGTATTCTCGCCTGAATACTTACTGGTAAGTCTGGGAAAGAGAATGTTCTTCGCATTTACTTTAACTTAGTATTGACATATAATACCCATACAAGAAGGTCGGTATTTTTTTAAAAATTCATTGTGCCCAGAGAATAAAAAACAATTCCATTACCTCGACACCCCCGTTTAATTTAATCAATATTGGACTGGTTTTGGCGGCAGAGGTCCCTTGAGAATAAGGAAGTTAATTCGTGTATCAAATGGAAAGGTTAGTCAGCCTCTGAGCAACCGCCACCTTTTAACCTGGCGTGACTAAGGTCAGCTAAAGTAATGTACTTATATTCTGTTCAATAATATTTTTGAATCGAGCCGTTGCTGGGGACATTAAAAGAAATCACATTCAGTAAGAGAGTATGACACAACATTTCAGGTATCATTTTCAGACTACATTCGGCGGGCTGTATGGTTTTTAAGGTAAAGAAGAATTGAAGAAAAGCTTGCATAAAACTCACGATAAATTTACGTGATTGCTTATCCAATATATTTAGTTAGTATTTGGCGTCGTGCACTTGTTTGATTGAAGTAAGAGAAACAGTTTCATCGAAGATGTTGCTGTCATAAACAGACAACCTGTCAGAACACTGTTTCGGTGCCGTCAGTTTAGTTCACTCCTTCTGATTTAAAGTTTCATTCATGTTTAGCTGTTGCCCTTCGTGTGGAATGGAATAATCACGTTGGTTTTATTTTCCAAACGGACAGGATTCACGGACCAGTAGCCGTAGAATCTAGATTAAGTTATGGAAACTTGGAATCAGCAAAACATAGGTGCAGTTATTAAATAAAAACAGGAGCAAAACGCAAAATAAAAACTATAGAAAGTAAAGAATATGATTTTACATAAGCAGTCAATGAATAGGACACATGGTACATGTTTTCGTGAGATGGTCTTAGCACTTAACGAGAATCCTGAAAACCTAATCCTAAGGCTGACCCTTTAACCTTACACTTTAACTCTATCCTCAACACCAAAATTTTACCATACGTAGAAACCCATCCACGAGCCCACTTCTTAAGCCCCTATATTCAAAAGTAACTTATCCGAAGTTAAACCGAAAACATCGATAAGGGTAGGAAGACTTTTCAAGCAGCGGATTAATTGGTTAATTGTCCCGAGCTTTCGAACTCGTACAGTAGTCCATCTTCAGAGCTAAGAAGCAGCAATCAAAAGGAGGAAAATGATAGTGGCCATAGGCCAATCAACTGTAAGTGGTCATCAGGGTGGCAATGGGTAAGAAACATCAAACAAAAAGGATGAGGGTGGGGGTGGGGGAAAAATTTATAATGGTATACACAAATTAACCATCAGTGAATTTGGGGATCGTTTGGGGTCATAAACAGCAATTAGTGAAATGCCTTGTCCCCACTGTAGAGGGTCCTGGTGATCCTGCCTCCTCTTCTGGCTGGTTAGTCGTGGGGTCCTTTTTGTTTGCAATTCTTACTTTTGGTTGGGCTTTGTTACGTCCATTGCTCACATAATGGCGTAAGACTTTGAAGGCCATGGGGGGGGTCGAGATGCCTGTTGAAAAAGTTGGTATCTGAGTACCATGTCTCAAGCGTCAGCCTTTCGGGTTTTGGGTTTCCTCAGCTTATGATAGTAGCTTCGTTAATTTTGAATTCATGGCCAGTCTGTCCAATGTTTGCTGCAGGCTGTGGGTTTGTATCTTATCTCCAGGCCGATAGTTTGTGTTCGTGTAGGCAGGTCTACAATTTTCGGCCCGTTTCTGCCACGTAATTACAGTCTCCTTAGTTGTTACGTATCTTGTAGACACTTGTAGAGGTTTCTGTAGGGGCAGTCTGTCTTTAGGTTGCATCACACGCCAGCGTATTTTTACCTGAGGTCGATAGGCTATGACTTCTCCAACGGGTCGTACCAGTCTTGAACCTGCTTTGGAGACTCCTTTTATGTAGGGAATGCCATCCAGACTTTGGATTGCTGTTGCACCGGCCGTCGTCTGTTCACTCAGCGCTTACTTTGCTTGATCAATGAGTTCGGGTATCCATTAGCTTGGAAGAGTTCGTAAAGGTATTGTTGTTCAGCTCATCTGTCAGCTGGAGGGCTACGATGTATTTCATACAAATACCTGGAACGCGAACCTTTTTGTTCATTCAGAAATAAACCTGTTCGTTAAGTATTATGAATTTCCCAGTAAAATCCCTCTTAAACAGCATTTGTCACCCCTCTGTCCCATAAGTATTTTGGCCTTTCAGAAGAAAGAAAATATAGTGTGCTTTCGACCATAATATTTACTAAGCTATAAATTACTTTTTTGCACTGAAAACTCGAATTTAATATAATGACCGTATTATCATTAATAAACTAAGGTAAATATAAAGGTATATAACAAGGGATCGTGGAAAACAGAAAATAAAAAAACCTAAAATATGTGAGGTAGCAAAAACTCAAATCTTCAGTGCATGAGAAGTCTCTCTTTTCCATTGTCCCACATTGTTTTGATACTTAAGCAATTTTTTTGATAAGATTAAGATCGACTGGAATCAAAGAGATTGTAGGTGGCATGTGGAGAGCCTGGTTTTTGTCCATAAAACGTTATTATACTTGCAAACAGTATTAGATGCAAATGTCCCGAAAACGATCATAAGAAGTACTTCAATGTCAAATAATGCTTTCAATTTTGCATCTGTAAACGCACTTGAAGCTGAACAGAAATCTTTACAGAGGTGAGGAAAATTTTGCTGTTTATGGTGTCCATAGTCGACTGGCAAAATAGCCGCATTTTTAATTTAATAATCGAAAAGACGACGACTCGATCGCTGGGACAATACTTTTATTCGCCTGAAGTTTCGGGATTCGTCGCGGATTCAACATCAGAGACATAGTTAAAGAGCAGTAGCAAAAACGGGTCGTTCAAACCATTTACCCACGACAGTTCTTGAAGTTTGCCGGCGCAATGTTCTCTCTCAGAAAGTACTCTTTTTATTTATGATGATTCGGGTCAAAGCACCGACTCATCTTAAAACAATTCTGCAACGCAGAAGTTTATTCTCTTCACTATAGGTTTTAGTAAATAAAAAACTCTCTACTGCGATCCCTTCTATAAATGGTTCTATCATGGCCTTTTCCTGGTGGATTTAAAAAGCCTGCATTATTTACCACAGTATTTTCACAAGGTACTTAAGTATATTTTCGTGTTTATTTCTCAATGCCCACTCATGAAACGTTTTGGTCCGCTCTGTTTATTTCCGGGCACAGTTCTATCATTAATAATCCACTAAAAATTACGTTTATTGTATTGAAAGAAGCATGCTAACGACTCACACGGTGAACATTTCTCTGCTTATTTTCGTATACGTTCTTAATTCAGAGTAGGTAGATAATGTCTGGCGTTTCTTCGTCACACGGCGTGATACAGGTGTGACAACAAGCTGGTTGCACATACAGATTTTTACGTTTCTTAATGCCCCGTATGATTATTGAATTAAAATCAAACACGTATATTACTAAATTACACAGCCCTTAACGATCGACACTTCCAAAACGGAATGATTAAAACAGAATGTGGTCTTTTGTTTCTCAAACAGAGGGTGATTTCTGCCTTTTATTGATTTAAATTGACATGACATGCAATTTGCCGTTTCCATAAAGGGTCTATTTACAACCCTTCTTGTTTATGTTAATGTTCATTTATTACACAACGCTCACAACCAAGAACTTTCCAGCTGTCCTTCAGTAGTGTAGAAAGTTAACTGGATATCAGGAAACATCGGACATTGCCAAAACTGGCCTGTTTTTCTTAAGGTTAACAGACTCAAAATTAAATCTTGCTTGGACAAAAGCTTTCTGCGCCTCAAGTTAATAAGAAAAACAAATATCTACGTAAATAGTACACGCGAAGGCGTTTTCTGGGACCACTTGTTTGTTTTCCCGACGTTTCGACTTCTCATGCGAGACAGTTGTCAAGGCATTAAAATGTGTACATGACTGCATATCTAGCTCAGGTCTGCCAGGGGTGACCTTCAGCTCTGCAATTTACTTGCTTGCGCAAAACCAGATAAGCATCCGGAAGATTGATATTGCTATCAATAGAATCCACGCGTGAGCGCCCTTCTTCTTGCAGCAGGCATGCAGTTTGGTAGTCTAACTGGCTTTCGAAGTCAAAGCTGTGCTTTGGCGAGAATGAATGGGCTGCTACCAAGAAAAGCTTGTTCTTCCTTCGCACGGCGAGTTCGTGCTCGTGCAGTCTCATAAGAACCCGCTTGCCAGTTTCACCAACTGACCTGACCACAAAGTCAGTCGCTTTCGGTCCGTGGTCGACGCTTATCCTGAATGCTGACTATTCGAGCGAATTCTTCAGATACACCGGCAATAGAAGGTATTTTGCGTCAGCATATTGGTTCTAGCTGCCTCTTTGGTTCTCTTCACTTCGTTTAGGGACTGCATTTTTTGATGACGCTGCCAGGACATCGATTCACCATGAAAAGTGGCCGCAGAAACTGTACCTCGGCCTTTTTGTCGGCTAATTCGCTGTGGTGGTTTTCAAATCAGCGATTTAGTGTTTGCACGCAGCCGCGTTTGTACGAGGCGGCGTGGTAGCTCAGAATAGGCGAGGTAATCAACGCCTTCCCGTAAACTGTTGCATTGAGTTCCCCATCGTCTTTTGTGCACACCACCAACTGGCAGTATTTTTCTTCTTCCCTCATGAACTGGATGTCACGGTAGATCGAGTTCAGATTCTTTGTGAAATTCTCAACTCTGTTTCGACTTATGATGACAAACGTGTCACCATCATGCCGTAGCCACAATCGTGATCGACAGCCAGTCCCTCCGGTCGTTGTTATACTGTTTCGGGAATGAGGCAACGGCAACATCGGCGACCCCATGGCTGTTACTTTTACTTGGTTGTTTACGGTTCCATTGAAATTGCTCAAACAGTGTTTCAGGAGTCCATTAAGGTAACTTATTTTGAGCTTCATGTTAGTCTCGTTGTAATACTCGTATAACAGGGTGTAAATGTTTTCAACTGCAAGATATAGCGCTATCGAGGTAAAAAGTGACGTTACATCGAAAGATACTATCAGTTCGTTATTTGATAGTCTAATAACCTGCAGATATTGTACGAATTGTTCGGCTAAGTGGACAGTCGTTGCAGAACCCCGAATTGGAAACTAGAAACCTTGAAACATCCATTTGGTTAGGCCAAAAGTTTGGGTGCCTCTTAGGCAAACGATCGGTCGCAGGGAAATTCCTGGTTTCTGGACATTGGAGAGGCCATAGAAGCTTGTGAGTGCTACATCCATTGGTTTTAGTTTTCGCCAGTAAACCTTTGTTAGTGTCTTCGACTTCCGAAGATTTGTCAGGTCCTCGTTCATGCTGCTTAATAGAATCTTCATCGCGTCATCTTCCCGGGGGATATAGGCAGTTCTATTGCCCAAAAGTGTCTCGACTTTGCTGATTAAGTCTTACTTGTTCAGAATAAATGTTGATGGTTCTTTGTCGGCTGGAATTATGACAATTTTTTGGTGGTCTTCAGTGTTCGGAGTGCTTCATTCTCTGTTTTCGAGAGGGTCTTGCGTTTTTTGTAAATGTTTGTCTAAAATGACTCACTCAGGTTTTGGGCTCGATATTTCGTGAGTTTCGCTATCTACTGTACGTACATGCAAGTTACGACAGGGGAATAGGTTTTGCTACTTACGACAGCAACAGTAAACGACTCGCAACCTGCATATCCGTCACAGGCGTCTTTTGGCCTCAATACTTTGGGTCGGATCATAATTATGCAAAAAATGTATGAGATCATAATTCTGGCTTTGAGGAGTGCTCTTAACGCACCAACAGTTTAGACCCCTACGACCCCATTTGTCATCACTTTATATTAACTGAGAAAGTTTGAAGAAGAAGAATGCTATATTGAGAATTGTGAGATCCTGAACTTTCAGCAAAAATGGCTCCATTAACGGAGAGCAAAGGATAAGGTAAATAAGGGGTCATGTAAAAAGGTCAAAGGTAACAGGTCATGTAATACTCACAGTTGAAGTTTTACACGATATTCACATCAACTATGGAGACAGATCGGCTTTCAACTTTTCAATTTCCACTTCTTCAAAGGTGAGGTAGCGTGCTAGGAATGGGAGTACCGAGTGCTGATATGCTGATGTACGGCAAGACATATGACGGAAACCTCGACGCATGGGACTGGAAGAC
The DNA here is from genome assembly GCA_036362985.1 of Ligula intestinalis. Taxonomy (NCBI): domain Eukaryota; kingdom Metazoa; phylum Platyhelminthes; class Cestoda; order Diphyllobothriidea; family Diphyllobothriidae; genus Ligula; species Ligula intestinalis. The sequence goes on from JAYGXS010000008.1 coordinate 16,878,800, forward strand.
TCCACAGTCATTAGTTCAGGGTGGAGAGGGTGAGCGACCTTATTAAGGATGCAATCAGCGAATTGCTTGACCGTTTTAAAATGGCGCTGCATTATAATGTCAGCTAAAAAACATAGGAAATACCGGCAGCTGAAGAGACCATTCGGAGGCTACGTTTCAAAATGACTAGGTCTTTTTAAGTAAGGCTGGAAAAAATAACCAGAGAGCAGTTAAGAATAAAGGGGCGAATACAGGCAGAGATAATATAAAAGTTTACGGATTTGGATAAAAAGGCCTTCTATATGAAGAGAAACTATAAGGTTGGATGTTAGTGTAACACCAGGGTATCAGAAAGAGGATACTTCGGTGAGCAGAATGTCAATAATTTCGGGACTGGGAGAGTGTCGCAGTCGAAAAATACACTGGACTGACTTTCGCTCGTTAAGAAGAAGGTCATTTGCTGACAACCATGTTCAGACATGGGCTAGGCCATCTTTCAGTATTTGGAGATGTGATTGACTTTTCAGGGGATGGCCATCAACCACATCATCAGCTTATTTAACAAACAAGCATTTGTTTGGCGATCGTCGGTCGTCAGTGTGGAGAGAGAAGAGATGAGGGGATAATATAGCCCCTTGAAGAACTCCACAGTTGTTGGGAAGGACCATGGATGTTCGCTTTCCGCACTGAACGAATTGAGTGTGGGAAGTGAAATAGTCCCCAGGCCAAGAGACAGCCCAGCCGGGAGAGCCACGTCCAGAACTTTTATTAAGAATAAGATGGTGCGGGATTGTATTAAAGGCTGAGGAGTAGTCGAGAAAAGCACAGTCGTATGCACAGCAGCCTTTATCTCAATCTCTTAGAGCAGAATGGACTACCAGAGCAACAGCATCTAGTGTACTACGTCTAGCCTTATACGAAAATTGCAAGGGATTGGAATAGTCGGAAGGAAAAGGCGTGATGATGTTTACGGCGACTCGTTCTGCAAGTTGCAATAGTGCAGGAGAGCAGGCAATTGGACGAAAAGATTTGGAACAAGAAGAGAAGGGTTTTTTTGGAATTGGAGTGATTCTCACTGATTGCCACTCATCAGGAATCTTAGACTCCATGAAGGACAAGTTGATGAGGTGTGTAAATGCAGGTGCTAACTGAAAAAAGCAGGATTTCAGAAGAAATGGTGAGATCCCATCTGGTCCTGCAGATGTTGAACCTTGAACCCTTTTAAGATATTTCATCACTGTTTCCACAGACACAAGACCAAAGACACTTGGTAATTAGGAAATGGCGTCTGTCGGAAGACAGGAGGCAGTGGGAGTGTGGAGGAAGTTTGCATTTAAATGATCTTAGTTTAAGTCAGCATCTACATGAGCTGGTATGTTGCGTTGACCAATAAGACGCTTTAGACTTTCCAAATTTGATCCGAGGAGATAGAATAGGAAGATGTAGAAGAAGTAAAAAGCTGACTAACAAAAAGGTCATTCAGCCTGGAAATCTCACGCTTTGTTAGGATGTTCACATTCTTTAGTCTATCTTGTAGACCTTGTTTGTAGAACAATTCCTTTTGGCATCTCAAAGTTTTTAGATAGGGAGAAGAGATTCTGTCAGGTCTAACCATGACAGTGTCAAGAGGACAACACATAGTAAAAACTTCATTGAAAAAAGTTGTGAGAAAATTGGAGCACGACTCAACGTCCGAGTGTTCAAGAAGTGCCGAAATATTTTCAGATATTTTGGTCTGGAGGAAAAATATATTCTGTCGGATAGTGTCGCGAACCTTAAGCTTTCTCTCTGATTTTGCTAACAGCCCTTTCTTAGAACTACAATAGATGGTAGGCAGGCCCAATAAAACGCTGTGATCTGAGTCTGACATCGGGGCTCTATTTTTGACAGCAAAATATTTAGGATAATTGGTCAATATGTGATCAAGAGGGGCATCAGCACGAGTGTTGAAAGAAACTAGGTCGTCAAAACCTAACAACGTGAGGGGGTGTAGATTCACACGGTTAAAGTCACCACATAAAATAATAACGTGATCACAGGACAGAAGGGCAAGTTTAAGGGTAAGAAAATCAAAAGACGCCCTAAAGCGCTTTGGCATGTAGAGAAGGGAATATAGATGCTGACATAGTTTTATATTCTTCAAGAATTGTGTTGATGAGCAAACTGTGGTCTCTGAATCAGAGGTCAGGAATTTGAGACGCCGAAACAGCCATTTAGCCAGTCCGTATGTTGGAATGCCGACCGGGCATCGTCATCATGCCAGCCGACAAGGCACGTTCTACGGTCGTACTAGACAGGACCGACTACCTTCAGAAGGCGAAAAACTTACTGGACGATCGTCAGCTTTATGCTCCTTGTGAAACAAATCCCATCAAAAGGCTGAAGCGTGAAATCAAGTCGACCCTGTTGGCACTAGAGAACTCGGGTGCAATAACGCCGTCTGACCGATGAATAGCAAGAGCACAAGAAACGGTCTTGGCCCGCTTCAAAGGCCTCCCCAAAGTGCCAAAAAGGACGCTCCTTTCCGGTCCATCCTATCACTAAAAAGCACTCCAACGTACGGACTGGCTAAATGGCTGTTTCGCGTCTCAAATTCCTGACCTTTGATGCAGAAACCACAGTCCACTCTTCAAAACAATTCTTGGAGAATTTGAAAACAGGCAAAAACAGCAGAATTCATTGATATCAGAAAATTTCGTGACAGCTCATCAGCTGCTTCTTCTCAATGCACAAAAATGATAACGAGGACACATACACATTGTGCAAGGCAGTCCAGATTTTTTTGGTTGGACGCAATTTTCCTCGACGGAGGACCTTGCAGAATTCAACTGGATATTCCTTGTTACTGATGCAATTCTGTAGAAATTTAATGTGTGTATTGTGCTTCGTTATTTTGTAATGCAATTTTAACAGTCTATCCAGAGACTATATTATATTCAAGGGGAGGTTCTGATTGAGACATTTGAAGCAGTTTTTCCCCGGTACAAATTAAAAACAGGCAAAACAGCAGAATTCATTGATATCAGCCAATTTCGTGACAGCTCATCAGCTGCTTCTTGTCAATGCATAAGAACGATAACGAGGACACACACAGCAGTGGTGAATCTCACAGAATTACTGGCAACCTCAAGAAACCTGAGTCACTTTAAAAATTAATCAATAAGGGACGGGAACGTAAAGTCAACATATGGGAAGTAGTAGATGAGGGAAGTTAACAAAAAACACATGGGAAATTAAATTAAATAGCCAATCACCAGGGCAATTGGAGGTTGACGACATGGTCAAGCTATTTGCATAGGTCAGGCTTCTGCCACCGTATGTATGCAGCTTCACAAAAGCGCAGGAATCCGTTTTTTCGGGCCTGAGCAAGTACACGAAACGCTGTTTTGACGTTGACAGAGTGACCGCTGTCTAATAGATGCTTGGTAATGGAGGACCTTGGTATTCTGTCTTCTTGCTTCAAAAGCCATTTGGGCAAGTGCTCAGCGGCCCTGGCTGCCAGTTGCCTTTGCCTGCGCCCTATGTATCTGCATCCGCAATTCCATGTGAATTTGCAAACACAATTTGAGGTGGCGTGCAATGGCAGAGCATCCTTTGTCCGTTTTAATAGAATACTTTTAGTTGAACTTAAGAAGACTACATTTGCTGCGTTGTAGGTCCTTTTTACCATACAGCGTAACCGTCGCTTGATTGTGTTAGAAATTTCGTCACCCTTGAATGGTTAGGATATCATGACGGCCTTTTTTGAACTCTGCCTGGAAAATGAGTAAACAATTGTCAGGCGAAAACCTTATTGACTCCTCAACTGCACTGTCCCTAAAGCCCAGAGGTACGCATATCTCCAGACTATACGGACTCCCCAAACTCACAAAAAGGATATACCTTTACTACCCTTCCTCTCTAAGTCTGATTCCCCTCAATATAGATTAGCGCAATAGCCTGTTAAGGAAATAAATCTCATTCGAAAATGGTTCTCCACGTACACTACGAGGGACACTTTTCATTTTATCGAGGACATCAAGCTCGAAAAAGTTACAGAAATATTTATGATTTCACAAAATTTCGAAACACTATTTACAAATGTACCGCTGGACAAGACAATAGACATTATTTGCGCCCATGCGTCCGAAACTCGCCTGTCACCTGCAATATTGCGCCAATTACTGTTACTCTGCACTAAAAATGTTCAATTTCTATTTAATGGGCAACTTTACAGACAGATTGACGGAGTAGAAATGGCAGTCCGCTAGGTCTCACATTTGCTGATGTTTTTATGGGTCATCTAGAAGCAAAAGCGTCCTCAAGACTTAACAAGACAAACTAATACAGAAGATATTTGGATGACATATTCACAATTGTTGATTCCAATGAAGACACCGATAAGTACTCAAACTTATCAACACTTTACATCCCAAAAGTAAATTTACAATGGAACCAAAGCAGCATAACAAGCTCCCCTTCCTAGACGTCCTCATGTTTAGAGAGGATGATGGTTCTATAGGGCGCTCGGTTTTCTACAAAAGACCTGGAAAGGGCAATATCTACACTTCATGAGTTTCGTGCCAATTCAGTGAAAGCGTAATCTGGTACATAACCTCTTGCAACGGGCAAGGAACATTTGCTCTAGTGAGACCCTACCAGAAGAGCTTTCTCGCCTCAACTCAGCTCTCCTCAACTGTGGCTACCCGGCATGCTTTATTCACAAGTACAACAATCCCCTATGGCCAAAATTTATGGAACAGTCAGTTCCAAAAAAGCCCGTCATGATATTTTTACCATTCAAGAGTGACGAAATTTCCAACACAATCAAGCGACGGTTACGCTGTATGGTAAAAAGGACCTACAACGCAGCAAATGTAGTCTTCTTAAGTTCAACTAAAAGTATTCTATTAAAACGGACAAAGGATGCTCTGCCATTGCACGCCACCTCAAATTGTGTTTGCGAATTCACATGGAATTGCGGATGCAGATACATTGGGCGCAGGCAAAGGCAACTGGCAGCCAGGGCCGCTGAGCACTTGCCCAAATGGCTTTTGAAGCAAGAAGACAGAATACCAAGGTCCTCCATTACCAAGCATCTATTAGACAGCGGTCACTCTGTCAACGTCAAAACAGCGTTTCGTGTACTTGCTCAGGCCCGAAAAAACGGATTCCTGCGCTTTTGTGAAGCTGCATACATACGGTGGCAGAAGCCTGACCTATGCAAATAGCTTGACCATGTCGTCAACCTCCAATTGCCCTGGTGATTGGCTATTTAATTTAATTTCCCATGTGTTTTTTGTTAACTTCCCTCATCTACTACTTCCCATATGTTGACTTTAGGTTCCCGTCCCTTATTGATTAATTTTTAAAGTGACTCAGGTTTCTTGAGGTTGCCAGTAATTCTGTGAGATTCACCACTGCTGTGTGTGTCCTCGTTATCGTTCTTATGCATTGACAAGAAGCAGCTGATGAGCTGTCACGAAATTGGCTGATATCAATGAATTCTGCTGTTTTGCCTGTTTTTAATTTGTACCGGGGAAAAACTGCTTCAAATTTCTCTTGGAGAAACTTAAAGTGTTAGGTCTCCTGCCAAGTGACATCATGGTTTCCTTCGACATCACGTCCTTATTTACTTCTATCCCTCAGGATCTGGCAGTTGAGACTGTGGACCTACTCCTACGAAGCAAATACGATGAAACGGAGATGCGCCTTTGATGTGCTCAAATCCTGCAGCTCCTGAAGTTCTGTCTGAGGTCGTACTTCACGTTTGACGGAACAATCTACGAGCAGGTGAAGGCGACACCAATGGCTTCACCGATGTTGGGACTCATAATTGAGGCGGTCCTACAACAGCTGGGATTGCTGGTCTTTCAACACCACGCGACAAACACGATGCAAATACTGAAGTACAACAGCAACCACCCAATCAGCCACAAACGCAGTTGCGTAAGAACGCTCTACCGGCGGGTTGAGACGCACTGCAGTGAACCAGCAGATAAAGTTGCCGAGGTGCAATACCTTCGATGGTTATTCAGAGAAAATGGTTACCCATGCAACTTCGTCAACCGGTGCTTGCGCAAACGAGACGGCCAACAAAGTCACACGAACCCCAAAATTTGGCGAGCGCTCCCGTACGTCAAAAACGTATCGGAGGCTGTCGGCCATGTTCTCGCACCACTTGCAGTTCGAGTCGCACACAGGCCGGAAGCAATCATGAGGCATCAGATTATGAAACCAAAGGAGCCCTTGCCACGGCAAGAAACATCGGGAGTTGTTTTTAGGATCTGGTGCAGTTTCGGGCAAAACAACTACGTCGGAGAAACTGGCAGGCTTCTCAAGACGCGAATTGCCAAACACGCAGCAGCAGTGAGGTGAAATGATGCCGATTCTCAAGTTGCGGCTCATTCGACGAGACCCGACCATACACTCAAATTTTATGAGGCCGAAATTCTCGCAAGAGGTGACAATCGAGTAAGCCGAGAATTACTTGAGTCACGGTTTACGGTTCACGGCCCCCCAATCCATTAACAAATGCAATGATTTACCCAATCCATCTTTGGTGTTGAGACTAAATTTGGCCAAAGCTACCCACCGTACGGAGAACAGATGGGCCACTACATCATCTTATGCCAACATCGCAAGGACAGATGGTCATGGCTGACGCAACAAATCAGAATACGCCCAGCGCATTTATCGATTTTTTCCGTACGTTTAACTTTTGCGGCGGAGCCTTATGCACACACAAACTGTTTCTGCTACGGTTCTGTGAGTATTTCTCTGAAGATGAATCCGCGACCGATTTCGAAACGTCAGGCAGATAAACACAGTGTCCCAGCGGTCGAGTTGTCTTGTTATCTTACAATGATCAAATGCCGGAGCTTAGGCATCTCACAGCCCAAGTCGAGGATACCCAGACGTTGGTAGGGTCCACTAATAAACCTCATAGCCCGTGATTTAATCGCAGCCAGTGCATTGTCATACAAGGCATGCCTAAATCTTCTTCAGAGACCTTAAAGAATACAATTGACCATGGTATGGATTTATTCTGCGGATACATTAAACTTCTCCTACATGAAAATGAAGAAATGGTGGTCCCCGTCCTAAACGCATTTAGGATATGCCTGAAGAAGGGTCTATATACGGACTCGGGTCAACCCAGACCAATAAAATTTATACTCAAGCATGAAAAACAAGCGAAGCTACTTTTGAACAGGAAATCGCAACTACGGAACAAGTAATAAATGGGCTTTTTTTTCAGCAGGAGTACTCGCCGGCCGAGAGGGAGAAGTGGATGGCACTGAAAACTGAACTCCACAGGAGATCCAATTCGGGCGAGAGGAACCTGCGAATATTGACCGGGGAAATCATCACCGCCCAAAGATCATTCCTCTGGAGACAGCCAATAACGCTGAGTTTTACAGAAAAAAGCAGACCAAAACTCAGGCAATTAAGTAGCTAATTCGCAGAGACCTTCCGGCTCCCTCGACCCACAAATCGCTCAGAACTCTATGCCGGCGAAGCTGCGCTTTCTTTATACGAACGCACAGAGTTTGCTTCAGAAGATTGACGAGCTCAAAGTTTGTATATCTGACCTACAGCCGGATGTTATATCCATTAAAGACACCTGGCTACAGGCCGACGTAATGGATGCCAAGATTGTACCCGGAGAGTACCCAGTTTTTCATCGATACCGGATGCATAGGAGAGGAGGAGGAATAACAGTGTTTGTCAAGAAGGGCATCATTGCGTCAGAACGCAAAATTGGTTCCTCTCTTAATTGTGAAGCGCTATGGCTTAAAGTGAAAACGCGCGGTGCACCCACTTTAAATTTCATGACTGTCTATAGACCGCTAAATCAATATCCAGAGGGTGGCGAGACCTTGTTTGGACTAATGCGTGAACTGCCTCAAAATGAAAATGCGCTGATCACTGGAAATTTTAACGCCCCACTGATTAACTGGGCTGAGCTATCAGTTAAGGTTTCTCGTGAGTCTTTTAGCTTCAGAATCTTAAAGCTGACGGGGGCCTCTCTCGTGCAGAATGTTGGATTCCCAACGAGAATAAAAGAAGCATAAACAGCGAACTGTTTGGACCTCGTATTATCGAAAGACCCGATCGATACAAGTGAAATTAGTTCAATCGCGCCTCTTGGAAAGAGTGATTATGTCATGATCCTGTGGGAATATGCTTCAAACACCAATCAACCGAGAAATACAGAGGTTCGGTTAAACTGCTGGCACGGAAATTGCACCGCAATGAGAAATGAACTAGCGGCAATAAATTGGTATGACCATCTAACCTGTAGTTCGGATGCCGACTGGAACACTGTCAGAGATCTTATAAGCGAAGTTATGCATCGAAACTGTCCGCTAAGAAAAGTACAAAAGGCCCCCTTGGTTAACGCAAGATCTGAAGAGCCAAATAAACTGCAAGAACAAACTCTGGAGAAGGTACGCATCAAAACGCTAGCCTTCACACTACGAAGGATTCCGCCAAAAGCGGAAGGAGGTTAGATCAAACATTCGAAAAGCGCGGAAAGACTACGAAGTGAAGAGTATCGAGCAGACCGTAACGAAGCCAAAGGTGCTCTACAGTTACATCAACAGCAAGCTAAAAAACAAAGCCACGGTTGCAGTACTAAAAGGTGAAAATAATGAGGAAATTATAGACAATCGCGAAAAGGCAGAACACCTTAGCAAGTTTTTTGCATCTGTTTTTACTGATGAACTGCGTTTTAATCTGACAAACTTTCATGCAGAGAGTAATGGCAGAAGCATGGAGGACCTCCGTTTCATAGAAGAAGATGTAAGGAATGCACTTCTTGCGTTTAATGAAGCTAAGTCTCAAGGTCCAGACAAAATACAGCAAAGGTACTGCAATAGCTGGCTTAGGAACTTTCCAGACCGCTTTCACACATTTTTCAGTTCTCCTTAAATCGAAGCCTCCTCCCATCCGATTGGAAAGTTGCGAATATATACCCTATTCACAAGGGTGGATCCAGAACCAGCGCGAACAACTATCGACCTGTGAGACTAACTTGCATCTGTTGTAGAGTTATGAAAAGGATCATCAAAAAGGCTACTATGAAGTTCCTCGAAGAAAAAGACTTATTTGATGGTGTCCAATACGGGTTTCGAGGAAACCACTCCTGCCTGACCACTATGCTTTATTCTATGGAGCAGTGGTCCAAGTAGTTAGACGAAAATACCCCCGTAGATGTTGTTTACATAGACTTTAAAAAAGCATTCGATAGTTTCCCTCACCAACGGCTACTCTAAAAGGTTGGCGACTCCGGGATAAGGGGCAATTTACTAAATTGGGTAGGAGATTTTCTCTGAGGCCGATCGCAGACCGTGTGCGTCGGAAACGCAAAATCCTCTTTAGTGCCATTTGCGAGTGGAGTGCCTCAGGGCTCCGTTCTTGGGCCACTATTGTTCCTAATCTACGTCAACGACTGTAGGCATGGACTAGTCAGTAATGGAGTCTTGTTTGCAGATTATATTAAGATATGGCAACCCATCAGAAACGCTTATGATGAACAAACTCTGCAAGAACAACTTGATCGCCTAGGTAAAATGGTCCAAAAAAGGATTAATGCGGTTTAACTTTGAGAAGTGTGTCACATTGCGGCTCAAGACGAAAAAAGTGAGCGCGACGGATGACCTGCACAACTACGTACTCGATGGAAGGTACCTGTTGAACTTCAATAAACAAAAAGATATGGGTATAGCTATTGTGCCATCCCTGAAGCCGTCTTTACAGTGTGCTAGGGCTGCCAAGAGGGCGAACAGTGTTCTGTTTGCCATTAAGCGAACTTTTGTCGACATACACAAAAAACTATTCAGCAAAATCTCTGGAACATTTATTCGCTCACATCTGGAGTATGGCGTTCAGGCGTGGTGACCATGGATGGACAAAGATAACCAGATGCTGGAGGGAATTCAGCGACGGGCAACGAAAATTGCAAAGGGCCTAAAGTCTTCATCTTGCGAATGTAGACTAGAAGCATTTAAGGTTTTCCCTTGCGTATAGACAAATCCGCGGTGACCTCATGCAGACGTACCGCCTTGTGAAGAATCGGGAGTGTGCGCTGAAGTTTGATGACTTCTTCGCCTTCGTCACTTCAACCAACCTCCGTGGGAATTCCCTCAAACTGCGGGGAACCCTATCCCATCTTGAGGTTCGGAAGCATTCTTTCTTCAACGAGTCATCAGTGCTTGGAACGGACTGCCCAAGGAGGTCGTAATGGCGAACTACACAGATGCGTTTAAACGGAAACTGGATGAACATTTACTTAACAGTTACCGTTAATATGTACAAGGAAGCAGGAATAATTTACTCCCCAGAAAAACCTAAAGATAAAACTTCACATTTGTATATGCCACTCACTTTTTTACAGTAACACATTTTATGTTGGATATATTATGTACACAAGAGAATTTCTGACTGCTCACACGCACACGTTAAAATTTGGGCATTTATATATGTTACTCACTGTTTATAGTGACATATTTTATGTTGGATATTTCATGCATACTGTTTTCAATAGGTTCTTCAAAGGCATTGCCTACTACCCTAAATATACTGAACTATTCCGAACTACGTGTTTTTGATTATGTACACATCTGTTTTTCGTCCGAAAAAAAACTCAAAAGACATCTGAAGTTCACTTACGTCATTACGGTGAAGTTCGTTAGTCCTGTGCATTTCATTCACCCCAACTGTTATTCTTCTGCCAATGGAGGAGAATATACGAGTTCCAGGCAGCAGTTCCGAAGAAGAAGATTCGATCACTGGAACGAGGACTTTATTTTCCTGACGTTTCGGATTCCGTCGGGAATCCTTAATCATAGGTAATCGTAAACAGGTCTGAGACATGCGCAGATAGGGGGTGATACATGCACAGATTGCATGGTATTTATAGTTCACAGCGGTCACCCACATGTGTACTATAATTGTCCGTTCCTGTAGCCACTACTGGAGGTCTTAATTGGTCCGGTGATTGCTCATTAATTGCAACAGCTTTCTTGTCCACGTCGGATGTAGGTTGGATAATTGCTCGACAATTAGGCCCGCTGTCGTCAGAGTTACGCCCAGTCCTTCCCACGTGACTGATTTTCTTGTTCAGGAAATTTCTCAGTACACCATATGGGAACGCCAAATCGTTGCGCTTGTTGATGGACTGGGGGCCTGACAACCATGACTCGAGCAGCTCGCGGCTCACGCGGTTGTCCCCTCTTGCGAGGATTTCGGCCTCGTCAAACTTGAAAATATGGCCGGGTCCCGTTGAGTGAGCTGCAACCTGGGAGTTGGCGTCTTTCTTCCTCACTGCCACTGCATGCTCGGCCATTCGCGTCCGGAGTAATCTCCCAGTTTCTCCGACGTAGTTGCTTTCTCCACAACTACACCAGATTTGGTAAACGACGCCAGCCGTGCATGTATCATCCCTTATTTGCACATGTCTCAGACCTGTTTACGATTCCCTATGAGTAAGGATCCCCGACGGAATCCGAAACGTCAGGCAAATAAAACTCTTGTTCCAGTGATCGCATCTTCGTCTTCTGAACTGCTTCCTGGGACTCAAATATTCGCTACTATTGGCAATTTTTTGAGTGTTGGCATCTTCCAATAACTATTACAAGATAATCTGTTGCATGGTATGTTGCATTTTTCACTGTAGGCTATATTCAAGTGGCTGGTTGGTAATTCAAAATGTTTTAGAATCAACTTTATATACTTTTGAAGTTGAAGTAATTTATTTGTTTGTAGCCCAACTAACTAAGGTGTTACTTGTTTACCATGCTGGCAGAAGATTCTTACAGGTAATTTCAGCACGTAAGTATCACAGTAAGCCAAAATGCCACCCAATGTTGATCAAAAATTAAATTTCAGCAGATGACCTGCCCTAACCCCTATTCGGCTCTGGGACTGAGTTTGGTCTAAGCAATCAGTCACTCGGAGAGTGCGCACGCGAACACATTTTCCAACGCCAGTGTCGTTTAGCCAGGTGGCGGAGTAATTACCATGCCAACCTTCAACGCGATGTTAGCAGATAACGATCTTCATGCAGGCCACCATGCCATTAGCGACCCAGAGGGCAATCAGCTTAGATGAAATCGTGGAGCCCTGGATTGTCTTACATATGCATTTGCCTAGCGATTGCATCTTATAACTACTGCAACTCCCTCTGTAAAAGGCACACCTATCTGAAGAAGAGGAATTTTAGTTGGAATCTGAAACATCAGAAAAATAGCGTACTCATCCCAGCGACAAGAATGTATTCTTCTTTATCCTCTTAATTACTGCCTATAACTCGCATTTTCACTCGTATAGACGATAAACTGAACATGTACTTCCTAACCATGATAGTCATCAGAAAGTCCTGCAAATTTCCAGCATATAAATAGCAGAGTAGATCATTTTTTCTTTCGATATTGATCAAAAATTCCAAAATCTTCGTAGTTGTCACACATTTTAAGTCGTTATGCTCATTTGCTATTCTGAAGTAATCGCGTCTGAGTTCATGGGTTATGGGTTCTCAAATTATCTCTAGTTACATTGAAATTAAGTCTACTTATGAATACCAAATATCGTTAACTCTTCTCTCAATAGTCTTTTCGGCGAAAACATCAACAGTTCCACAGCAGGGTGGTGCAATGGCAATGACTTGAGCTACACCGACCTCACTCTATGTCCCACTCCCCCACCTGGGTTCGGCGTCAAAAAAAGTAAAAAGGAACGGAGATGGCAGAGGACGCACACATAAGGATTACCGAAAACCAGGAGCGGGATATATATGTCCACAAGACTAGTTTATTGTTTTCGAGATGCAGTTGGAAATTATACGCAAAGATCAAAGATAACCTAAATGGTATAAAGGATCACTGATGAACGCTTTTTGGGTGACCGAATTAAGCTAACACACACTGTTGGTTATGCAAAAGTGGGCATGAACATATTGTTGCAGTGCACTTTTTTTTACGTCGTACAGCTGTCCCTAGTCGTTGATTGTACTGGAGTGAATGCGATGCTGTCTTGTAGGGTCACTGCTGACTCCGTGAATTGTGGAGATGTCTGAGTGGTAAGTAGCCCCCTCTCTATCCGGCGTTCAGTATTTATTTGCCTCTGCCTTTTCGTTCAAATACCGTCGACAATTTTCCTTTCTTTATAAGTCATGCATGTAAATGATTCTTGATTTGGGCGTTGGCTTCCGGTAAAGGCCTTATCTACTACATGGGTTCAAATCCCACCGAATGCCTCGACTTTTTCACAATTGGGTCAACTAAAATTAAGCAAATCTGCCAAACCTCCTAATTATCCAAAGAGGGTTTCAGGTGTGTCTAAGTGGCGAATGCGTCGTGATTCCCATGTGAATACTGACTTAAATATGTTAAAGTAATCATTTGCAAAATAGATCCGAGAATAACAACAATAAAGCATGAAGGCAGCAGAAGACAGGACCTGGCCGTCGAGACTATCCAACTACTCCTTCGAGAGAAATACGATAAAACGGAGAATCACCTCGGGCACGCTCAAATCCTCCAGCTCCTGAAGTTCTGCCTGAAGACGTACTTTACCTTCAACGGGACTATCTACGAGCAGGTGAAGGGCACGCCTATGGGTTCGCCTATTTCCGGACTCATAGCAGAGGCGGTCCTGCAACGGCTGGAGTCGCTGGCTTTCCGACACCACAGACCGAAACTCTGGGCTCGGTATGTGGACGACACCTTCGTCGTTATTGAGCGGGATAAGGTGCTGACATTCAAAGAACGTCTAAACGCCGTCTTCCCGGACATTCAATTTACGATGGAGGAAGCAGAAAACAACCAACTGGCCTTCCTGGATGTCCTCGTTTGCCGCAAAGACGATGGTGGCCTTAAAACTAAAGTGTTCAGGAAAGCACCAAAAACTATGCAAGTCCTGAACTACAACAGCAACCATCCAATCGGTCACAAACGCAGCTGCGTAAGAGCGCTATTCCGGCGCGTCAAGACGCATTGCAGCGAAGTGGAAGACAAAATTGCTGAATTACAATACGTTCGACGGGTACTGAGAGCGAATGGATACCCGCACAATTTTGTCAACCAGTGCATTCGCAAACGAGAGACGAAGCCACGTCCAGCTGTTCCAAACGTTTGGCGAGTTCTTCCGTACGTTAAAAATGTATCGGAAGCGGTCAGCCGTCTACTCACCCCACTTGGAGTTGGAGTTGCACACAGGCCGGAAGCAACCATCAGACGCCGGGTCATGAGGCCGAAAGACCCACTGCCACGGCAGGAAACGGCTGGAGTCGTTTACCGGATCTGGTGTAGTTGTGGACAAAGCAACTACGTCGGAGAAACCGGGAGATTACTCCAGACGCGAATGGCCGAGCATGCAGCGGCGATGAGGAAGAAAGACGCCAACTCCCAGGTTGCAGCTCACTCAACGGGACCCGACCATATATTTAAGTTTGCCAAGGCCGAAATCCTCGCAAGAGGGGACAACCGCGTGAGCTGCGAGCTGCTCGAGTCATGGTTGTCAGGCCCCCAGTCCACCAACAAGCACAACGATGTGGCGTTCCCCTACGGTGTACTGAGACATTTCCTGAGCAAGAGAATCAGTCACGTGGGAAGGACTGGGTGCAACAACAACTCCGACGACAGCGGGCATAATTGTCGCGCAATTACCAAACCCGCATCCGACGCGGACAAGAACGCTGTGACAATTAATGAGAAATCACCGCACCAATTACTACCTCAAGCGGTGACTACAAGAACTGACAATTATAGTACGCATGCGGGTGACCGCTGTGAAATATAAATACCGTGCAATCTGTGCATGTATCACCCCTTATCTGCGCATGTCTCAGACCTGTTTACGATTACCTATGACTAAGGATTCCCGACGGAATCCGAAACGTCAGGCAAATAAAACTCTTGTTCCAGTGATCGCATCTTCGTCTTCTGAACTCAAAAAATTAGACTAAGTCCTTTCCAATGGAGGTACTTACCCGTTTTCATGAATTCAGAAAGAAGTAAACTATCACCAATATAACATCAAACTGGTCCACATTGAAAGATCTGCTGTGCCATAAATTCGAGTTAGGTCAAGTTAACTTTTGACTAAATAGATAGCTGATATGAGTTTACTAGATAGTTTTCGGACCAGTTAATACACGGAACAGGAAGTCTCTATAATTTGGGTTTAGATTAGGTTGGTATTTTGTTCGCTCTTAAGAACATAGTTCGAGTTAAAACATGGTAATTTATGCTCTTTCCTGAAAGTAAGCATATTGTCGGCGGTATGAGGGGTTTCTATTTCTATCTCGCACCCGACTTCTCAATTTTATTAATTTCTTATCTTTTGCTGCTGATTGCTGCGTCAAATATGTTTAAAAAATCAGTAGTAGACATGAGCACTGGGGCAAAAAGTTTATTCATCTGCTCTTTTCTGTTTTTTGCTCGAATACACCACCAGTGACAGTGGCAGATACGGGTACTTCAAACGCAAGTGGTTGCAACATTCAGAGAATGCAATCACTATGGCATCGCATATTTACGGCAATTGATGGATATTTCATTACGGATGGGTTCCGTTTGGTGGTGTGATAATCGCTTGATGGTGGGCATCCGAACAGCTAATTGTCGAGATGTAATCATCCGTGTTTTATTTTGACGGGGTGACACGCCGACACTGTTGTTTGAAACTGCTCTTGCCTGCGCGCTCCATTAATGGTTAATTATTCTGTCAAATTTCAGTATGCTTACCTTTTTGGTGATGCGATGTCACTGCCCTTGTTAACAGACTCAATGCCTGTGAGCCATAACTTACCCAGTTGGCCGCTCATGAGATAAGCATTTAATGGACTGCTAATTGGGGATTGGAGGGATTTCTCCACACTACTGCTACGTGTTTGACCACCAGAGTTAGAAATAATATTCAAAATTATCTGACAAGTTGGCATTTCCTCAGCTCCGCTCTATGCATAACTAGCTACTTTATCCGCTGTAGTAAGCATGTTTTGTTTTATTATTTCGTTTTGGCCTAGATTTCTGTTCTCAACGCAAAACACATTTGTTACTGTTCAACGCTTTTTCCTATGTGTCCTTTCATCACACAAAATGCGATTAACTGTTCGATTTTTTCTTTGACAGGTTTTATTTCACCTGTAGTCGGTGTTCATTTCAGGCTAGATGCTTGTGTACTAGATTCTTCGAAAAAATTTTCATTCGGTTTCCATCACTCATTCATTCGCATCCCCCACACGGAATTCGTTTGTCACCTGCATCTGCTTTTTGACTTGACATGGTAAAAAATCTTTCCAGGTTCCGTTACTCGGTTTGGTTGCTTATTTCGTCAAACTCCAATGTATTCCTACACATAAATATTTAGGTTCCACCGACAGCTCTTCGAATATACAAAAGACAATACATGTCCTCAGTCGTCTTCTCAATTACCGTGCGGTTCGCTTGAGATATATATGTTTCTGCTAGTACAGTAGTCACCGGCTATTAAGCCCACCTCGGGCCCAGACTAAATTGGGCTTAATAAGAAGCGGGCTTATTAACCGTGGGCTTAATGCAGCAGTCGCCGGTTATTAAGCCCACATCGGGCCCAGACCAAATTGGGCTTAATAAGCGGCGGGCTTATTAACCGTGGGCTTAATAGCCGGCGACTACTGTATAAAGTATGGCGAGTACTGCATGCAAGATACCTAAGTTTGTAAAAGTTTGATCAGTACTCACATACCGATGTGAACGCATTTACGTAATCGTAGAAATAATACTGAGCAGCATTAGGCATATTGAGTACTTAAAAGAACTAAAGTAAGCATTCTTGAATTCCTCGATGGCACAATGCATATTGATAAAAAGTCTGGTGCTGTCGTACCTTATAGCCTAGGAAGTTTCTTCGATATAACCTTGCACATGATTTAGCGAAAATTAGTACTTACTTCGATCCATAACTTTCACTATGAGGGCAGTTTTCCAAACTAAATCATTTCAGTATCAGTTTATTGAGGGAAAGATAGGCGAATGCCTTTGAACTCCCTGTTGGTATCAGGATGATAGGAAATAAGTTGATACAAAGAAAAATTGAAAATGCACGACAGTTACATGTTCCGGTAAAAATATCTTCACAGAAATATGACATAAAATATATGGCTACTTGCAAATCGCGAGTAGTATAATTTAATATAGTGTATGTGATAAGCGATGTGATCTATTGTAAAATGATTCATTGCGATCTGATGAAGGAGTTTTTACCTTCATTGCGTTTGCGCTTGATACATGTCCAGTCTACTCTTAAATGCATTGACACAAGTGGAGAGGACTACCTCTTCTGAAAGAGCGTTCCACGTGAAACTACCCTGTTGGTAACAAAAAATTTTCTTCCGTCGATCCTTGCTTTACCCGGGCGTAGTTTAAGGGAATGCCCGCGCAAGGTTGGCGTGTTAGCCTGGGCAAAGAAATCACCAGGAACGAAACAACAATGCAGGTTATTCATGATACGGAAGGTTAATATGAGGTCCTCTCGGATTTGTCGGTAGGAAAGGGGAAATAGGTCGAGAATGGACAGTCTGCTTTCATAGGGCAATGTTCCTAGACCTTTGACCATCTTTGTCGCTCGCCTCTGGACCTTCTCTAAGACAGTACAATCTTTGACAGTTCATGGTCTCCATGCCTGTATAGCGAACTCCAGGTGCGGCCGAATGAAGCTTCCAAAGATTTTGGAAAGGCTATCTTTTTAAAACCCCATAAAGGCTCGTCTAATCAGCTGTAACATAGATCTAGCCAAATTCGCCGCCTTTGTACAGTTCAGCGTTGGTTTGAGTGAAGAAGTTATCCACACACCCAAGTCCTTCTGACTCTCAACTTGTTGCAGTGGAGTACCATTTAAAGAATAGACTTTCGTGCAGGATGCTCTACAACTGCCAATTTGAAGAAAGTAACATTTGCTAACATTGAAAGGCATTAGCCAAAGCTTTGACCAGTCCCCCAATCTGGTCAAGTTGGCTTGTAGATGGTTTTCGTCCATAGTTTGATGTCATCGGCGAACAAGGTGACTTCACAGTCTAGATCCCTGACACAGTCGTTGATGAAAACGAGGAACAACATGGGACTTAAAACTGAGCCCTATGGGACGCCATTCACAACAGGTAAACCTGAGGACTGCTGGCGACCGACTTGGACTCTTTGTGACCGTCCTGTCAAAAAGTGTTGGATCCATCGGAGGAGGTTCCCGCGAACGCCTGCGCTGCGCAGCTTAAGCAGCAGGTGTTGATGAGGGATGGTATCAAACGCCTTTTGAAGTCAATATAGATCATATGCACCGTTTTGCCCTCGTCACGTGCTTTGGTCCAGCTATCAAGTGAGAATAGCAGATTGGTAAGACAGGACCTACCACTGCGAAAACCGTGTTGGGCATCGGAAAGGAGGTGATTCTGCTCGAGGAACTACATCAACGCCTTCTTAATGGTTTTGCAACAAATGGAGGTAAGGCTGACCGGCCTGTAGTTAGTTGCGGACGCTCGGCTTCCCCTCTTGAGAAGTGGAATGATCGTCGCTGTCTTCCAATCAGATGGAAGGCAGCCCGTAACAAATGACGCCTGGAAGATAAGGGCTAGCGGCTTGGCCATTTCAGAAGCTACCTCCTTCAACAGCTTGGCCGGGATTGCATGGGGGCCTGGGGAGGTCGATTCTTTCAAATTATGAAGCTCATTCTTAAGTACATCTTCGGTGAAGAGGACTGAATCAATAGATGGGATCGAATTGTCTTCATAACTGTGGGATTGAAAACCGGGTTCAGTCATCTCGACGGACCGGAAGAACTGAGAGAGATGGTCAGCTTTATCCTTGTCCTCTGAGATTTCGGCACCTTCGGCAGTTCGCATTAAGGGGATAGGATCCCTATTCCGCGTGCTCTGTCTTATATAACTGTACAGGACTTTGGGGTTAACCATGGCTCGGTTTAACATATCCTCTTCGAACTGCTGTCGAGCTCTGACAATGAGACGTTTGGCCCGGTTCCTCTGCATTTTGTACCTAATAATGGATTCAGGTAACCTATCAATTCGGTACTTTTTTAACAGTTTTCCCTTCTTGTTAACTTCAGTTTTTAAGGGTGGATTCAACCAGCGAGGCCTGTTCGTAAGTTTTCGGCGAGTGATAGGGCAGTGGCTAGAGATGAGGTTATGGACTATACCTTTGAACTGTTCCCAAGCTTCTTAAACGTTGTCGGATAGTGTGGATGCCCAGTTTATGAAACAGAGATCATGTTTCACTTGCTCGAAATCACCACGCCCACTATTAGGACGGAGGTTTTGTGGTTCGGCAGGCAAAGGAAATAAACTGCATTCCCGCATGTGAACTACATGGTCACTTTAGCCTAGTGGGGGCAAGCAATTCACAATGTCGATATTGTCGAGCGAGTTAGTGAGCACAAGCTCAAGGTGGTTCATCCGCTGGCCTTCACGAATTCTTGTGGGAAATGTGACGTGCTGGGTGAGAAGTAGGGATTGGGTTATATTCAGGACTTGGTCGTCGAATGCCGATTCAGGGCTATCAGCCGAGGAGGAGCTCCAGTTGATGGTAGTAGCGTTTAAGTCCCCAAGAATAAGGGTATTTGGTCGCGTAGCGAGGGTTTTAAGTTCATCCAGCAAAAGGGCATCGGCCTCAGGATTGTTCCTCGGTGGTCGGTAGACAGTTAAGATATCAAGGCTTTGGGAACCCGTTGCTCTTACAGTTAACCATACCGCTTCTTGGCAAGACATATTCGCCGTTTTTTCAGAAACATACAAACCGTTCTTCACGAAGGCTGCTACGCCTCCGCCTCTTCGGTTGTCTCTCTCCTTCCGGAACATTTGAAAGCCGGGGATTCCAATCTCGCGATTGTCAATCTGGTCCGACAACCATGTTTCTGCTATCAAAATAACATCGAGAAGGAGGGCGGATACGTTGATCCTTAATTCATCCATTTTTGAAAGTAAGCTTTGCGCATTGGTATACATAAATGTCAATTTTGAATTCTTGCGTGGTCCATTTGTAGCCCCAACGCAGGCTACTGGAGTAGCTGCGCGGTCACGCGAATCGGTTTGGTCCATGAGGGGGCAGAATGTCTTTCGACTATTTGGTCCTTGAAGATCACAAGATTCGGTTCTCCTTTGATTCTGCGTTCCCTCAATTGAAGAACTAGCAAGCGGCGTTTCAGCCTGTCGGCAGGGGAGTAATCCGGCTGAAAAACATATCCTTTCTAGAGTACTTCAATTGAAAATGTCTTGATAATAGAAGTTTTGCTTCTGTGTCACTGGTTAGGACGATCTTTAATGGTCGTGGTCTAGTCTATTGAGTTGAGTTTGGGCCTATTATAAGGCAAAATATCTTTTGATAAAATATCTCCTCAGATGGTTGTAACAGCTCGTTTAGGAGTTCTTGGAATAACCCTTTGTCAGCCTCGCTTCTTTCGCTGGGTGTTTCGGCAGAGGACTCGGGTAGTAGCTGTATTATGATGCATTTGCCCTTGACAGGGCCGCTGCTTTTGATTGGGATTTTCGGTTATCCTCCGACCAATCAGAATCCTCAAATGGTTGATCGATTGCGGGCTTTCAGTTATCCTCCAACAACTCAGAATCGTCATATGGGCCTCGCAAAATGGGAATGTCTGCTGGGACATCCGGACTAGTAACGCTCTGTGCACGGTCAACGGGGCTTTTATCCGGGGACCGCTGAGAAGGATCCGACATTACTGGAGTGCAGGTCTCCTCAACTTAGGCTGTGACTACCTTTTGATCTGATACTTGGTTATTGGAAGAGCCCGACGGATTCTCTATCGTAACAAGCCAACCGGCGTTTGTTGTAGCCGGTGACCTCTTGCTCTTAGTCTTTAGCTATTTAGGAGGCGCGACCGGACTGCTTTTTACGGGTATCTTAGACACCATTTGTTTGTTTCATGTGGATATGTTAGGCACACGATCCCTCATCCTACTACGGGTTGCTCTTTGTGTAGTTTCCTCCGGATTAAAAGACCTGTGGATAAGCTCTTTCATCTCTTTGACTTCTAGTTCGAGCCGGTTAAATTTGGCGACTAGCATCTGGACCATTAATTGGCATGCGGAAACCGACTGGTCTACTTGCGTCGTCTGCGCTAAATTTAACACACTTTTAGACCGCCTCTTCGACCGTGTTGTGGAGGTGTAATGGCTAGTGCGTTCGTCCTTGATGTAAGTGGTGCGGTGTTCGAACCCCGGTCGCAAATTCTTTTTCTCTTCAGACGTCGAGTATAACATGTTTGCAAAGATTTTTACAATCAGCGAAAATAGATTTCCTGATCAAGGATATTGCCTTAAATTTGAGGAAAATACACTTGCATTGTTTTGCAAATATGAGACGTCTTAGGTCATAAGGATAATTAATATACTTGTGTAGCTGCAGTTTCTTTAACTACACCAAAAATAAGACTCGTAACTAAGCACATATATGTATATGTACAGTATGGCAAGTCCTGCAAGCAACTTGCCTAAGTTTGTAAAAGTTTGATTATTTCTCTCATACCGGCAAGAACGAATTTACGAAAACTTAGAAAAAAAAGAGCAGCATTAGGTATTTGAGTTACCTAAAAGGGCTATAAGAAGTACTTAGTGTTTTTTAAGAAAATAAATTTTCTCGATTGTCCACAGGTTCTGGAGCCGTCAAAAATAGCTATAAATTAGAACAATAAATTTAAATATTTTGCTAAGTATAAAAGTTAAAGCAACCACTTGCTTCATATAAAAATAACTTGCCTTTATTCAAAGTATTTGTACATATTACCATAAGTGGATAACTATTCATTGAATACCGTAGAATGAAGTCTCGCATCATTTCGCTTGCTTTCAGTGTCTTCATTTATAAGTTAAAAAATTGCATTTCTGTTCGACCTTTACATCAAAACCTTTAAAAAAAGATATAACTAAGCAGCATTCACAGAAAAAAACGAGCTTTTGGATATGAGTTCTTATGAAGATGGCCATGTAAGTCATATGTAGAAATGCTTTAAAACAGAAAACCACATTGTCGAGCATAAAAAATGTCTGCTAGATACCACGCAAACTGTTATTCCTTAGATTAATAAAAACTTTGCATAATAGGTTATCTCTTTAGAAAGTGCTTTTAGTGGATATTTAGCTTATGAACAAGGACAACTGTGCGCAAAACAAACTGATCTACCAAAAACTTTTGTTACTGCATTTTGTGCAAAAGCTTCACAGGATAGCTAAACATAATTTTAAAAACTTAAATTCTTGCTTGTTTCTTAAAATAAATGCGATTCCTTAAACTTCGCTTCACTTCTATTTGATCAAATTCGCACAAAATTTTCCAGTTCTGGAAGGGATTATGATTTCCCATTTTTTACTTACGGAATTCTTCCACAGCACAATGTAAATTAGAAAAAATTAGGTTTCGTCTTTCCTTATACTATGGGAAATTTCTTTTTATATAAACTTACTCATGCTTTAGCCAAAATGAGTGCCCATTCCCTTCAATAACTATATCTAGAGGGCAGTTTTCCAAACTAAAGGCTTTCAACTCATAAAATCCACTCAGTTGATCGAAATAACCTGTCGAAATATAGGCCTAACTACCAAGTTAACTTTCGTCACGAAAGTTGTTTGTAGGACTTGCTTTACTGTACATAAACACCCGTGGCAGGTTCTCTTTTCTCTGTCACACAGTACGCGCAAAATATCCAAACAATTTCTTTCTCCAGTTAATTATGACCGAATACGGGTATTTTTGACCAATGTAATATTATTTGATAGACCGTTATATTTCTTATTTAGAGAATGGTCATGCCTTCATTATTGTAGGACTTAGGGGGACAGAGCGTGAGCGCTTTTGCTTAATAGGGCATTGCTTGTAAAACATCCTTAGATTTCATGAGTTAGGGCAGGTACGGTGCATATCATTCGATTGACCTAACTATCGAAAATTCGCGGCCTCAGTAGGAGTCGAACCCATGCAGCAGGGATGGCTTTTTGTGCGGCCAACGCTCTACATTCGAGCTACGAGGCTCACCGTGCGCCGTGAATTTAATCATACTTGGACTGATTTGCTTGCCCAGCTTTACTGCACGTATGTTTACGGCGCAGTTTTTCTATGAGTCAGCTACAGGGTGATGATTGCTCAGATCGGATTGAGGTAGGCAGGCGCTGTAGAAGAACCAGTTGCAAGAATCGCGACAGCTTGAAGCCAGTCAAGATTTGCAATTTCACGGATTGGCTGCAAGCAGCAGAGAACACACCTTGGGGTCAGCCAGTCCCAACAGTGGCCACTTAATCAAAACTGACCCGACGAGTCCGCCCACGGAAATTGCTCTTTGTAGAAATGAACGCTTGTCCAATTTTATCAGTTTTCCCTGGGAAACCTTCATGTTGCCGAATTAACGACTTCAACAACTTAACTATCTTTTAAGAACGCTGAACGACAATCAGTATTACAATCCTACTTACTTGAGTATTTCCAATCAAAAACGCATTTTAGAGTTTCGGTTTCCATTGCATGAGGTCGATCACTGACTGTGTGCTAAAAGATTATGCTTCGCATTCGATGTTTTAGTGTAGGACTGCATTAGGGACACTAATTATTGAGAGACTGAAAGTCGCATTCAACGCCTGGTATCAAAAGATGACATTCTGACCCCACCAGACATAGCGGTCTGTACTGTCCTGTAGCTCAGCTGGTGCAAAGATCGTACGGTGCAATTCAGTGTGTAAATTTAAAATTAGGTTGTTTGCTGCGTTTAAGGGCAATCCTGACAGCTGAAGAAGTGGTCTAGTGATTGCATTTCGTGCAAAACCTTCGTTTCACGCGGCTACTAGCCTGTGCGCAAACACCAATGTCTGCCTTCCCTGTTCTGGCCAATCAAATTCAAGGCTGACTCACAGAGGACCTCACGGCGACGGCTGACATGCTCACGGAGCTCGGAAGTCTGTCCTCACTGCAGGACGCACGCTCGTCCAGCTGCCAAACTCCTTCAGTCTATTCTCCATTTCCTGTCTAGGGAATGCACTTTTTTCTCTATAGATGGAACTATTACTTCCAACTGGCATTTCACTTCCTCTCCTCCCTCAAGAAGCCGTGCTTGAAGGTTGCGATGGCAAGGGTTTTACCTATTAACTTAAGCCACTGCGATAGTAGGTATAACCTACAAAACGTATTAAGTTTAAGCGTTGGGGCCTGCACACACGTCAACCGACAGTCGTTTGCAACGATGCACAGAACTGAATCAACACAGCACAAATATTCTTTAGTCAAATCACTTTGCACGCGATTCACCGTCTTTCTGAGTTATTGGATTTGACGGGTAGAACATAATATTGGTAGACTTTAACTAAGCAAGCCTTTGTTCGCCAAAGCTGAGCACAGTCGGTATTCTTAAAAGACAGTCTAAAATGGGCAGCCAATAATGTTTGTGGATGAATGAAAGCGTTCGCTTTCTAGGTATTTGCATGGATAAGGTAGAAGGGTTGTCGAGTACCGGATCAATTTGTTTATTATCTTAATATTTCGAAGTCTTACAGAAATTAACCAGCACAGACACGAAAGAGCAATAATAAGGACACTTATTATAATGATCATGCACTAATCAACTGGCTGGGGTCACCGGGTCGTAAAGGGTAGGAAAAAGTGATGAAAAGGTGGGGAGGGGGGGGGCAATTATATAGGTATATTTTAAGCAACCGTCAGTGATGTCAACGTTCATCAGAACTTGATGGTGTAACTTACCATAATAACAGCCCAGACAAGTGTTTCGCCGGTATTCTGCTGCTGCTTGACACAGCTTCGAGGGGTCTGGCTCATCAGTGGGTGCCCCAGCTTTCTCTATCTGCTTTCTGGTTGATAAACCGGTTTTGAAAGTTCAACTTTCTTATTTCCACAGAAATTAATTTCTGACCCACTGATGAACCGGACCCTTCGCAGCTGTGTCAAGCAGCGGCAAAATACCGGCGAAACACGCGTCTGGGCCTTTTACAAGTACCTAGGCTGTTAGTATCGTAAGTTACAACGTCAATTTATACTACTTAGGACTGTTTGATGGCAGCATGTGTATATTTTGCAGGGCTTGACGGGTTTCAACACAAAGATACACTTACAATTTCGGTCTGCGCCTAAAGACCTTAAATATACTGATATATACCGTGATCAGTAATTAATTTCTCTGGTGATTAAAATTCTGAATGTTCATCAGAACGTCAGCAACGAAAATGGTGGCAATTATCGAGGATGTTGGCCAATTAACTCTGATGGACGTCTGAGCATGACTGTACATGATTGCAGAAGACTCTGTACACCGGCGCTTATTCGACGCATCGGTTTATTTAATTCTCGTCCGTGGACCAGGCTTCAACCAGTTCTCTGCTCCTCTTGTTTCCGGCGTGGGCGCGTACTTTGACGGCAGCCTGTTTCATAGGTGTGAGCTGCAACTTGTGGTAATTCGTTGCCTCGTCGTACAGCCAACTTGTATTCATGTATGCAAGATCCAAGTATGCGTTCAGTTTGGCCTGTGTAGTTACAGAGACAGCTTAAGCATTGGATGTGAAACACTATACCAGATTATTCATGGGAAGAAAGCCGGTCTTTTGTTTTCATTAGCCTGCTGCGCATGGTAGCTCTAGCTCTGTGTGCAATTCCAACATCTAGTCCCTTAGCGATAAGCTCAGTCGCTTCTGAGACCTCCTTGATGTATGGCAGGACGTACCATATCCTAGATGGTTCTTCAGTTTGGGTTCTCCGGGGTCGAACACGTAGAATCAGTTTATAAATGCTTTTGAATAACCAGTCCACAAAAAGTGGTCGTGGACATATCGGGCCTCACTTACTTTTTCCTATAGCCTAATGCAATGAATCTGGATCCGTTTAAAGAGCGTTTTTACACAGATTCGTTTGTAATCAACTGGGTGGTTGCTGTGAAAACTGAGAAGTTGTGTTGTATTCGTTGCCTTCCTGTAAACTGTTGTCTCTATTTCCCCATTGGGCATGCTATTGACAAAGATATCAAGGTAGCTGCTGCTCTTGTTCTTCTTTCCCCGTGAATTTTATGTCAGGAAGGATTCCATTGAGCAAGTTATGGAAGTTTTGCAACATATTCTTCTCGATGATAACAAACGTGTCGTCAATGCAACGACGCTAAAAAACGGGCTTATGTTGCCCCCCCCCTCTCTTCGCTCTTTTCTTCTTTGGTTCTTACAGCTTACGACCTACCGACCCCTGCCAGCTGATTGGTCTACGCACATTATTTGAAGATTGCGTATGCAGCAGAATTTACTGGAAACATAAATTTCGCGAGCGCTCATCAGCTGCATCTACTCGCTGCATAAACTGAGTACCTGGGAGAAGATGCTTCAAACTACGCACATTATTATTAATGTCCTTTTTGTTGCTGTTTCTTACCTCTGAAGGTGAACTCCTGTTAAAGATTCGAAAGCTCAGGATAATAAACAAATTGATCCGCTGCTCGGCAATCCCTCTTCCTTAATAATGTTCGCCTTTGCATAGAAGTGAACTGAAGGAATAGGAGAAAGGTGGATAAGAGACGGATGGTTAAGTGACAGTGAGGTTTTGGTGGAACTCTTCCAGATGGAAAGAAGTGTGACGCCAGGTGGGAGGAATAGAATATTTTGTACAGAGGAAATTGAGAATAGGTTGGAGGTAATTGATAGTCGGACAAATACACGCCTCCCCGTGAGAGGGCCGCGTCCGAGGTGTAAGAACGTGTCAGCCGTCAAAGTGAGGTCCTGTGTGTTAGGAGTGTAGCCTGACCAAAGGCTAGCAACCTTGCAGGCTCTCCTGAGGCGTTGTGTCTGCCACTAACTGCCACAATTATGCCTTTGCCAACAGCGGATGGCCTCCAAGGTCATACACCTTCACTGGGCTTTGTCCTAGCTATGGCCTTAAACCGGACACTCACGCACGCGTATCTATGCACGTGCCAACGGGTCGCAGTTCCATAATGGTCACTTAGGTCCGTCACGGCAGGTTGACCTTATCCCAATGCACCCAATGATTCCGTAAGCGAACGCGCTTGACAATTATTTAAAAGCCACTGTCATCTCTCAGACACGGACTGTGAGGACACCCCAAGTCTGCTTCCAATTGCTGGGCTTGCCCCGGAGTGGGACATTTAGCGCGCTGGAGATCAGACAGCGGCTCATCTGTTACCCGATACAGCAACTTCGGCTTTTGTACACAATAAACTCTCCTCCGGCTGGATTCCAAAGTAACGCCCTTCTTATTGTGTTCTTCTTTGGGGATTCCAAAGGGCGAAAAAATATCCTGCTTGGCTAAACAGAGGCGAGGTTAAATCAATATCAAGCGCAATTTCGGCTCACTTGGTTGACAGCGGACATCGGGCAGAAGTAAACTAAGCGTTTCGAGTCATGTGTAAAGTGCCGGCGAAACATTCCAAGTTTCTGCGTCAGTTGATACTTGTGACGGCAGAAGCAGTCACCATACACCTCACTTACCCGATCTTATGTGCGCAGAAGGCGTTCGTAGTGCCCTTTAGGTTCCCGTGGCCGAAGGCCAACTGAAAACCAGTCCACACGCTTCTTACCACGCTGCGAAACGATGACGAGGTAGTGATAGCAAGCATCCACAGGCCACCCATA
Source organism: Ligula intestinalis (assembly GCA_036362985.1). NCBI lineage: Eukaryota > Metazoa > Platyhelminthes > Cestoda > Diphyllobothriidea > Diphyllobothriidae > Ligula > Ligula intestinalis. Next base: position 16,906,389 of record JAYGXS010000008.1, read on the forward strand.
CCATCACGAGACGATGACACCTGGCGTCCTCACACCTCCCAACAAAATGCAAGACAAGGAGGACGGGACAACATGAACTAATTTTCGGACCTCTCCCCTCTCTGTTCCCCCATTTAGACTGGAATCTGGCCCCTTTGATCGCTTTACACCTCGCCATTTCCCCTTTTACTACTGATTATTTGTTTAAACTTATGTCAACACTATCCTCCCTTATATTATTGCATTGTAGCGCTGGCGCCGAGCTCGCGAAGCGCACGTCACTTCGCTACTCTACCTCTGTCTGGGCCAGCCAATCACAGGTGCCGTAAACTTCTATTGGCCAAGCATTTGAACTGGCGTCCAGTGACTCACTCTTGCATGACGTTTATTCACTTACGCCCACAGCACACGAACAGACAGACGCGCGCGCGTGCAGGGCACGGGGCTTGCCGCGCGTCTGGGATTCAGACCGCCACTGAGTTCCTGTACACAATAAACAACTCCTACTGGTCTTACCTCTCTTTTTACTGTACGGAACTGGGCGTGATAATTGTAGTGTTCTGAGCACGCTCACGGGTTCGACCCCTAAAAATTGGTGACTGTCTGACGTGATCAAATTGCAAACTTCTGACGCACCTGAAGGCAAACTTCAAACACATTCCCACTCTACTTCATCTGACTGCTTTTTCCTATGCCACTCATCGTTTCCACCGTTAGAACAACGCGGTTGTCCACATTTTGTGACGAATGAAGCCGCGATCATTAACTGGATACAGTTACGACATTTAAACCATCTTGTGGGAGTATTCCTTCAACCACACAAACACCGACTGTTTTCTCTTTTCTCGGACGCTTATTTTTAACTTCACCAGCATCCTTACTCGTTATTTTTTTCCCAGAAGTAAAACCCCTACTGTGCCTAACTCGATGAAACTCCACTGCATTTGACATGCTCCGCAATCTTTCGTATCTTCAAGCCCAGACGACAATGAAACTTTGCATTGACGGATTCGTTTGTCTCAACATTTACTGAGGTTTAAAGCATTTTTTCTTGGTAATAATTTGAAGCAAGACAGCATAGCAGAATTTATTCGCGCGAAAAAATTTCGAGAGCGCTTTTCAGCTGATTCCGCTCCGTGCATGAACAACGAAATATTAAGAGAACACATCAATTTGAATTTACACAAAATCGATAAAAGCAAGGTCGTATCAACGCGGCAAGTGGCCAAAAGTTATGTCAACTGTTAAACTTGAGACCAAAAGAAATGGGGGGGCGGATTTAACAAAATAAAAGTGTGGTATGTATTTACCACGGCAGTTGAAGATTGACTACATGGTCTAGTTGCTTACATAGGTCGGGTTTCTCCCGCCGTATGTAGGATGCTTCCATGTAACCTAAGGTCCGGTTTGTTCGTGCTCGAACAAGAACGCGGAAAGATGTGTTCGTGTCAACCGAATGACCACTGTCTAGTAGGTGTTTTGAAATAGATGAACGTAGTACTTTGTTCTCCTGTTTTAAAAGCCACGTAGGCAAATGCTCAGCAGCCCTGGTTGCCAATTGCCTTTGCGTACGGCCAATGTACTTGCATCCGCAAGTGCAGGTAAATTCATATGCACAGTTTGAGGTGGTGTGCAAAGGCAAGGCACCCTTTGGCTGGTTAAGTGGGAGCCTTTTTGTTGGAGTGAGGAAAACAAGTTCGGCTACATAGTACGTTCTTTGGATAGAACAAAGTAGTCTTCGCTGGATTTTATTCACGATTTTGTTTCCTTTAAATGGTAAGGATATAAAAACGGGCATATGGCTGCGCTTACCGAACTAAAACATCACGAAGAAATAACAATTTCTAAGCCTGATAAAGGCCATGGAGTTTTGATTCTCAGCCGGAAAGATTATGTGAGAAAAATGGAAGCCATTCTAAGTGATCAGACCACATTTCGTCTAGAGAACTCATCCAAAGACCAAACCAAAGCAAAGGAGGACTCAGTCTGGAAAATTATTAAAAAGTTGCGAGACATTAACTTGATCGATACTTTAACTGCTCTTAATATGAAACCTAGAGGTACGAATATTCCAAGACTATATGGTCTGCCAAAAACGCATAAGAAAGGCGTACCTCTACGGCCTATTCTGTCCATTACAAATTCTCCTCAACGCAAGCTGGCACAGTGGCTTGTCAACGAATTAAATCCAATTCGGCAACGATTCGCCACTTATGTTTCAAAGGATGTTTTTCAATTTATTGAAGATATCAAGCTCCAAAGTATTGCAAACAAATTTATGTTTTCTCTAGAAGTTGAGTCATTATTTACAAATTTACCCTTGGAGGAAACAATTGAGGTCATATACAATCATGCATCAGAAACTCGACTGCCACCTGATATACTGAGGGACTTGCTAACGATTTATACGAAGAAAGTACAACTTCTCTTCAATGGAGTTATATAAAGACAAATTGATGGAGTAGCAATATGTGGATGACAATATGTGGATGACAAATTGATGGAGTAGCAATATGTGGATGACAATATGTGGATGACATTTTCGCTAGTGTTGATACCAAAAGAGATGCTGAAAATCTTCTAACTTTGATGAATACTTTGCATCAAAAGCTTAAGTTCACGATAGAAATGGAGCAGAACAGCCAATTATCTTTCCTTGACGTTCTCCTGTTCAGAGAGGATGATGGGTCAATAAGGCGCACCGTTTTCCACAAGACTACACGGAAAGGCCAATACCTACATTTTACTAGTTTTGTGCCTATACAGTGGAAACGGAATTTGGTACTTAACCTTTTCCAGAGAGCCAGGAATATCTGCTCCAGCGAGACCCTACTAACAGAGTCTGTCTACATAAAAGAGGCCTTACTCGAGCATGGCTACCCCTTGCGTTTCATCCAAAAATACAGGTGCCCTTTACGGCCAAAATCTACGGACCAGTCGGTTCCGAGAAAGCCCGTTTTTATATCCTTACCATTTAAAGGAAACAAAATCGTGAATACAATCCAGCGAAGACTACTTTGTTCTATCCAAAGAACTTACTATGTAGCCGAACTTGTTTTCCTCACTCCAACAAAAAGGCTCCCAATTAACCGGCCAAAGGATGCCTTGCCTTTGCACGCCACCTCAAACTGCGTATACGAATTTACCTGCACTTGCGGATGCAAGTACATTGGCCGTACGCAAAGGCAATTGGCAACCAGGGCTGCTGAGCATTTGCCTACGTGGCTTTTAAAACAGGAGAACAAAGTACTACGTTCATCTATTTCAAAACACCTACTAGACAGTGGTCATTCGGTTGACACGAACACATCTTTCCGCGTTCTTGTTCGAGCACGAACAGACCGGACCTTAGGTTACATGGAAGCATCCTACATACGGCGGGAGAAACCCGACCTACGTCAGCAACTAGACCATGTAGTCAATCTTCAACTGCCGTGGTAAATACATACCACACCTTTATTTTGTTAAATCCGCCCCCCATTTCTTTTGGTCTCAAGTTTAACAGTTGACATAACTTTTGGCCACTTGCCGCGTTGATACGACCTTGCTTTTATCGATTTTGTGTAAATTCAAATTGATGTGTTCTCTTAATATTTCGTTGTTCATGCACGGAGCGGAATCAGCTGAAAAGTGCTCTCGAAATTTATTCGCACGAGTAAATTCTGCTATTCTGTCTTGCTTCAAATCTACTGAGGTGCACTATACTGCGCACACCCTTTCCTCTCACATGAACGTGCCAATTCACCGGCACACGTTGAAGAGATGATAATGAATTAATCTAAACTGCTCGCTCGCCTTACTTGTTAACGCTAGATATCATATATGTACTTATGATGTGAACTGACCGTTGGGCAGTCTCTCCTCTGTAATATTAATGAGATTCACCTAGATCAGATTGATAAAAGTCATTTGCGGCGGATAATTGTGTAGGTGAGCATTACGGAAGAAGATTAGGGTGACTGGAGCGGCTATTTCCGGCTCATTAGCCGTCATTAACCAGAGTGGTGCAGGGTGGTGCAGTACCCGAAACGCGAACTCGCCACTTTTAAATCAAAAGTCTGACGCTCTACCAATCGGGCCACGGGCTCTTTGTCATAAATATTGATATTTGTTGATTACTGCTCATCTTTAAACTACGAAACGAAACTATACGACCTGGAGCTCTCGCAGAACAGTTTAGGAGGCGTGATTATCCCAATATTCCGCTCTGAGTATATCAGCAGATATCTGCCAAGCAGATAATCCAATCAAGAAGTATAACGAAAGTGTTCTAACATCAAATAGGCCGAGTGCTGCCTAACGGCATGGACCTAGGATTTGACATAAATCCTGACCGATTAAATTCGGGGAGCCCGTAGGCAAACACACTTTCTAATGCCAATGTCAGTGAGCCAGGTGGCCGAGCAATCACGCCAACTTCTTAGTGAGTAATTTTCAGCAGATAATGATCCCCATGCTGGCCATTAAGTAATCAGCGCACCAGCAGGCAATAATCCTCGTTAAAGTCGGGGGCAATTTTTTGGCAAAGGTATACAGTAGCCTAGCGATTGAATCCTACAGATACTCCAGCTCCCTGGGCACGGATTGCCTTCATTTGGGACAGTCTCTGAAGATGGATACTAACTGGAAACCGAAACGTCGTACGAACATTTTTTTGCACAACGCTCACGTTTACTTCGTCTAAGTTAAGTAGAAGTCGAAAGTACTCAAACAGCGCAGTAAGGCGCACCATCTAGTTTCAGGTAATCGCTAACAGAAGGTAACCATATGTTCTGATAGAAACATACATATCAGATGGACATCCGACCCCTACGCTCCCGGGCTGAGGCAAGGACAGTCACAATCCTCTAGACTATTTGGTTGCTAGATGCAAATAGACAGAAACTCACACGAAAGTCAATGGGAGATGTAATTATCCAAAACAGCTACCCCACGAAATATCGGTTGGTAGCCAATACAGGCAAAAAACGTCACGGGGACGGTTTGCCACCTTCGCGCACAATTTTGAGTCGCACACAGGCTGGAGGCGTCAGATAATTAACCCAAAAGACCCACTACCACGAAAAGAAACATCTGGAGTTGCCTATAAAATCTGTTGCAGTTGCACGCAAAGCAACTACACCGGAGATACTGGAAGACTTCTCAAGACGTGAACTGCCGAAAACGTGGCAGCAGTGCAGAAAAATGACACCAATTCTCAAGTTGCGACTCATTCAGCAAAACCTGGCGACAAATGCAAATTTGACGAGGTCAAAATTCTCGCAACAGGTGACAATCATGCGAGTCGCGAGTAGCTTGAGTCATGGTTCCCAGGGAACCCAATCTGTAAACAGGTGCAATGACCTCTCCAACCCATTTGCGGTCCCCAGACTCAGTTTTGCCAAAGCAATTCGCCACTCGGGGCAAACACGTCATCTAACGCCAGTGCCACATGGCCGAGCAAATCCAGCTCAAATCCAGCACGAGTGATGAAAGTGCAACAAGTCACGACGCGCGCGTTGGCCATCAAGCAATTAGAGAACAAAAGGACAACTTTTCGCAATAGGAGGGAGCCGTTGACCGTCATAGGTATGCTGTAGCATAGCAAGTATATCTTATAGATACTGCATACCCCTGTGTATGAGCTACAAGTTTCTGCTATTGTCTCTGATGATGGATCCGCGACGGATTTCGAGACCACAGGCGAATAGAGTTCTTAGCTCAGCAATCACATTGGCTGCTTTTCTCTCGGCTGATAGCCCGACTAAGAACTCTTGTAAATGTGTGCTGGCATGAAGCTGACCAAGATCAAATTCGAACTCACGCCGTCAAAAAGCCTGCCAAACTAAATTCAGTAATAGCCGAAATCACCCCGACAGCGCAGTAAGACGCACCATCAACGGGCTAACTGTCAAAGCAGGAAAGGAGAAGGAGAAGAATGAAGAGGGCTTGGTAACGAAAATAAACCTTATTTTTCAGCATCACCTCCACATGGTGGATACACACTCTGAATGACGTGTGTGCGTGTGTGTATGCATGTTAGAGAGAAAAGAGAGATCACTTCTTTCGTTGACTTCCAGAGATGCAGACTAAGTGAGAGAGAGAGAGAACGGCATCTGTTCCCTCTTCTGGAAGATGAAAGTTAAATAAATAGCGGGCCACCACACTGGCACCCACCAACACGGGACCGCGCGACAGCGGGGAGGCTAGCGAAGGTGTTAGCAAGCGGCCAGATGAGATATAATGCACTGGAAGCGGGGGGAGGGAAAGGGCCATAGGAAGGCCAAGAGCACCATTAGCAGAAACTAAGAAGAGCAGTGGGATGGGGGGGAGCGGGGATGGAGAGTCGCGGTGGGGAGTTGTACGTCAACCAACTGACTACAAATACCAAAACCAGAGAGGAATGTGGATAAGACATGGGAGGGGCGCAGCGGGGAAAGGAGCGAATAGTAAGAACGACATCATTTGGAGGAGGAGGAAGAGGGCGATGGGGCGAGGATCGACATCAGCCTTGACACCCGGATGACTAGAGGAGGCAGCTTGGAGATAATGCGGCATGGGGGAAAGGCAGCGCAGTCACTGAGACCGGCGACACCTCAATCAACACCTTCGAAGCCCTCTGCGTTCTCAATGGCAATTATGAGTTTACAACGCAGTTCCTCAAAGGTCGGATAGGGTGGCAAATCGAGGCGATTAAAGCTGTGGAAGTGGGGGAAAAAGAAAGAGATAAGGGTTAGAAAATATCTTTAAAGCAGGAAAAAGTTAGGTGGAGGAAAAAAATAGCAACAGGACTGAGTTTGGCCGTTGTTGCGGTAGACTGAACGATATTTTAAAAAAACATTATGATTAGTACGCTGCTAGTAAAACTGCCGAGAGAAGGTAAGCGATCCAATTATTTTTGTGACACTAAAACCCGATTCGTCCGAAATCGGTGTGTGATAGAAAAAAATAAGAAAGGTCAACAAAAATGCATCGGAAAGAACTCAGTAAGAAAAAAATAGGCACACATACAGTACGTCAGTTGATAAAATTTGCCAAAACTCAGGGAAATCAAGCCACATGCGTCTTTCAAAACAGCAAATTGAATAGGAATAAAATTAAACTGAATAAAAACAAACAGAAAAACAAGTGGATTAAAAAGAAAGGTGAGGTAGGAAATGCGAACGAGAACCCCGCCGTTATGCAAGTGGTCTCGCGCAAAATTTAACAGTTATGTTTAACCATGGGGTTGAGCTTTTAGTGAGGCTTAGTGGGGTTTAAACTGGGACACGAGAATAGGTACCTGTCCTGGCGTTTAGCCCAAGATCACACCTACATTATGGTGGGAATTTCTGTTTCCTGGCTTACAAAAATGTTTTATAAACAGAAACTGTGAAAGTACAAATAGTTGTGTCCAATATATAAAATAAAGCTCACGGGTACTACAATGTTATCCAATCCCTTTCAAGAAACTCACGAGCTAAATGATGCCCACGAATTTGTGCGATAGGTATCTGGTTTGATGCATGGCGAAATCTAACAAGATGTCGCTGATTGATTTCGTGGAGAGCGAGGTGGTCGGGGATATGGAAATCGGAAAGAAACCATGCCATAGGGCAAATGTAGTGTATAGAGAGAGGATCTTTCTTTAGTTTAAGCCCCCTATGTGCTCTACAACAACAATGGAGTCAGCTGGGTCTCAATACCTCTTTGAAATGTCAAACAGGGCAGTTATCGGTATCCTCCGTCGAATTCCCAGGGTGATACATATCCAAGTTTTTATTATCAAGGGTTTCAAAAAAGACGGATCTTGAAGATTTTACGCGGCAATGCGTTCTCGCACGTTCATTTTTTTGGCTGGTCTGGGTCATATTGCAAATTCAAATAAATAGATAAAGCTAGAAAGCAACATATCAGACATCAAAAGCTTCTCCGCTGGAGCATTCTGCGGATGAGTGTACAACATTTTCTCTCCCGGCGCGCAGGTAATGCTGGAGGACCCACTGATGAAACATCGAACCTCTCTCAGCCCTGCCATGCAGTGACAGCATATAAGCGAAACACGTGGGTCTGAACTTTTAGTTGGTACCTGTGTTGCCACTATGGTAAATAATTACTGACTGCCTATCGGCAGCTTATAAGCATTAAGGGGTTGGTTGATCGACTTCCGTCTTGGCCCGCAGTTACGGACACTTGAATATACTGACCACCTCCGACTAAGAAATTAAGTTCTGGGGGAATTTGAAAAAAAACTACAAGTTTATCTTTAACTTCCAAGGAAAAATCAGCGGAACATGGATACATGTTTTCCCCTTGTGCAATTCATTAACAAATGCCAGCTAACCTTCTGCTGCTGCAAACGAAGAAACTAACTTGAACACTGAAAAATAGGCGCTCCCTCCCCTACTACAGCTCGAACTGTGCTAAATGTCATGGGGTACCTTTAACCCTTACCTATTCCCGATCCTCTTAACCCTAGTACTGACCGTAGCCTTCGACGCAAGGACACCTGCGGTATGAGGGGTCCAAAAACGCCCTTTTCTCCTTATTTTTGGAGCCATTTCATCTATGGTGGCTTAATTTTGGGACAAATCTGGGAACACAAATGCATTACGAGAGCAATAACAGATAGCAAAGTGTTCATCAAAGGACAATTTAACCACATTCAGCCGAATACGCTAGCGCTACCTTCGCCGAGAAATGATAGTTCCTCTCGTGGATACCTTACAAAAAGTGTAGAAGCCTTTTAGTTGTGGCTAGGGCAGTACAAAAGGCTCCCAATTGGGGTTACATTTTATGGATGACGCGGACTGAAAAAATCTTTGCTCAACCGCCTTCCCTTGCATAGACGGGTGCCTCACGTTGGTAAAACCAGGTTCGGGAATGTACATTCAATCTGTTGTGGGTCTTCACTTAAGGAATGGTTTGAAAATAACGAAATACTGATCTCCGCTCAAGGACGTGATGTTCAGTTAAATTTATCAATAGGTCCTAGTTCGAAGACATAACATGAATAGTTCCATCCTGAGAACAAGACATGAGTCTATTATTGCGGTTTGAAGGCGTTGATCGATGTTCCACTACCTCCATCAATTAATAGTGGGAATGCGCAACGCAGGATCAAGCTACTATTGGCTAATGATGTCAAAAATACAAAAAAACAGTTCTGGTCTCTCATACTTTGTTTGCAAGTACCCTTTTCCTTAATGGGTGCATTGAAAAATATACGCTACGTGAAAGAAAATGACCCCTTAAGTAACGCTTTCAATTAATAGACAACATGCGCAACATCAGACAGTTCCCCGACGGTACAATTGTATTTTGGGGAGGGGAGGAGGCAGAATGATAGCAAGGGGGAGAAGAAGAACTTACCAAGTATGTGCGCGCGGTAGCTGGTCAACTGTGCCCCAACTTTCAATGGTAAATTTTTGGGGTCCGGTGGAGCCCCACAGTTCCACAAATCCATTCATGGGAACGCGCGAAGTTCCGGTCACAAACTGGAGAAGACGGCTGCGTAGCTCGTTGGTAAAAGTGTACAGAGTCTGAAAGCAAAGGGAAAAGGCCAATGAGTCCCTCATCAATTATTTTATTGCTACTGAAGATATTAAAGTCGTCATGATGGGTGGAATCGTAATCGATTACCTGTGTCATTCGCATACGAATGGGCACATAGAGTCAAGGACGGGAATGGATTAGGGTAGCGGAGATCTGACAGTCTTCCCTACTCCGTCCAGGTCAACTAAATATGATATAACCTCTATAATACTAATAGAAGCTTATCATGAGGATCGACCTGGGACCAACATCCACTGGATAAACAGGCTGCTAGGTAAGATCCATGTCAGTTGCATGTAAATAATGCTAAATCTGAATTGGCAAGACAGTGTCCTCGACAAAGAAGTCCTGGAATGAACAGGAATCCCTGTATATAAGCCATGCTGAGACAAATACAATCATAATTGAGCGGCTAAATCGCAAAGATAGATGACAAGCTACTCTCCCACAGTGGCTTCGGTGCGGATACTAACATATGACAGTTCGACTGTCGTTTTTTACGGGGTTCACCGCGTACGCTACACTGGGGTTGTGCAGGGACGGTGACTACCGATGGATCATAATGAAATTAGACTTGCAAAGCATATGTTTCATTCTTTGTTTCATTCCCCCACCTGGGAACCGTGTCAAGACAGTCAAGAGAAAGAGGTCCCAGAATGAACAATATCCATGTGATTCTAAGACAAATAAAACTAAGATTGAGCGGCAAGATCGCGAAGGTGGAAGGGGAACAACTGTCCAAGCGACTCTTCTACGGTGTTGTTGCGGCGGGTGCTCACATACGACAGTTCGATCGTCGTTTTCGAAACGGTTCACCGTGTGTTCCACAGCGGGGTGGTGCAGGATTGGTGACTTCTTTTGAATTCAAGTGAAAGTAGACTTTCGAGGCATCTACCTCACTCTTTATCTCACTCTCCTATCTAGGCATAGTCCCACCAAGTATAATGCCAAAATATGTCTGACACACCAGGATACTGGCATTCGGATGACCAATTATTTAGCCTCCTGAAAAAAACTCACTCGCTAATTGATATGCATTGTTTCTAAAATATTTCGAATAGCTTACAAATTCAAATATATTATATGGTAACTATGTGCAAAATAGTTTTTGTGCCCGTTTGGTAGCAAATGACATCCTCCTCAGATATAACACTTAAATGAAGAGTACCTTATGGTTTCAAAAAAGTTTTGAATTGTGAAATTGTTATAACTTTACGATTTCTATTCGAATGGCATCGTAGCTGGTCGTTTATTTACGCCTTCAAGAAGTTTGGTCAACATCCATTGCAAAATTGTGAGACTACAAGCATGACGAGACAAAGCTCCTCCGAGAACTGTTCAGAGCAAATGGCTATCCACGAACTTTTGTTGAACGGGCTCGAATGCTACCCAAACCGCGAACCGAGGGACCCTGCTTATCAAAGTCGTGGCGGAGCATCCCGTACATGAAATACATTTCCAAAATTGTGGCTAGATCTCTCCGCCTCTTGGAATAAGGGTTGCCCACAAGCCTACATGCACCATCCGACAACAGGTAATGCGCCCGAAAGACCCTATACCTAAACAGGAGAAGTCAGGCGTTGTATACCGACTTCAGTGCAGCTGTTGGACGTGCAATTATGTTGGAGAAACCGGCCGACAACTTCAAACGCGAATGCAGGAGCATAAGCGGGCAGTGAGGATGTTGGACCCAAAATCGGAGGTGGCCACCCAAGCGGCAGCGATGGGACACGACTTCAACTTTGACGCGGTTGAAATTTTGGGCCGAGGTGATGATCACACGTCAAGGCAGATTAAAGAGGCCTGGATATCGACCGACTGTTCAGTCAGCCGTCACATAAATTTATCGGCCCCCTATGTTGTTTTAAGGAGCTTCTTATCCGGGGATGGACGCGATATCGGACAACGCCGGCAGGGAACAAGTCCGGGCGTGACGGAGGACGATAGACCAAGCGCCCACGATGCCAACACCGACGCACGTGAGGTTAACACGCGGGTAGACAACATCACGGTCAGCGTGGGCATGCCGGAAACCACTCGAGACACCACGGGAGGCGACGGAATCAACACACGGGGGCCTGACACCAGCGTATGCGGCATTACCACGCGGCCAGCCGCCGCCGCCAACGTGCTTGTTCTGAGCACCAGTCATGGTGTCACAAAAGGCCACGGGACGAACACAGAAGAGGGCGACACGGTTACAGGCAGGAGACCAGGTGACGAGAAGACTGAGGACACAGCCAGAGACACACAGAGTGGCTCAAACGTGGTTGGTCGAACAGGCACACGAAAGAAAGGACGGCATAACGACGAGGGCTTTGAGCCAGAGTACCCATTCTCTGAAGATGGGTAGACGAGACCACTACCCGAAACGTCAGGCTTAAAATAAACCTCTCCCGGTGAACGCTCCTCTTTCTTCAGACTACTATATGTTATTCTCTTAAGGACATTTTGTGACGCAGTCAACCTGAAATATGGAACTGGCGGAAACAGCCCAGCCTAATGCCGCCATAAATGAAAGTACAAGTAGAAACTTTGCTTCAAGTCCATTACTATCTGAAATACTTCTTCGTCAGGAAAAATAAATTTAGGGGTTTTGGCCGTCATTCCCGAAATGCAGCGCAACTATGGAATACTAGTGAAGAAGGGGACTAGAGCAAGGAGCAGAGCACTTACCTTCCAGAAGTTGATTATCACGGAATGATTGGCGTTATATTCACCCTTATAGAGAGTATTTGCTTTCCAGTCTTGCACACTGATGTCCTGAAGGCCGCACATTAACAGCTCCAGCTCGTTGGCATCAAAAAGCTGCAGCGTCTCCAAGGGTATAAGATCATTGAAGCCCTCCAAGAAGGCGCACATCTGGTGCTCCACCCGGGACACGAAACGCCAATTTATTATTTTTCTAGACAGAAAAAAGATGAGGTCGCAAAGGGGAAGGGATCGGTGAGGGAATTGGGGCAAGCAAATAGCGAGGAGTGAGGAGGAGGAGTGCTCATCATCACGGCAGAGCAAAATGAAACGTGTTATGAAATTGCTACAAGCCTCGAGGGTCATCTGTCAAACAACCAGTTTCAATCGAATCAGCATGGGGGCGAATAGAAGTGTAGTTAAGTATTATTACAACGTATTCTATGCCAAAAAAGAAGACGCGCGTATTTACAAGTTTTGACTGCAATCCGATAGTGTCCTTGGGGGGGCTAGCATCTCGACTGGCCTTATGACTCATCCGATTGATTGGGTAGAGCACTAATCTTCCCGGCAGCTTACGCGATATCACTCCGCACAGAACACAAAAGAACCAGTTTTGTGGGAAATAGTCTTAGGATGATCCCTTCTGGTGAACGATTAGAATTCAAACATGAGTCATCGGTGAGTTGGAACGAATGTGTCAGAGGAGGAGGAGGAGGGACAAAAGGGGGTCTAGCGGCGGTGCCGCAGCAACAACTCGACTCACTCTATGTACTCCCGTTTGTTGGCGTTCGTGACCGGGAGGTTCCGCCCATTCTCCACGAGGTCCACTTCCACAGTCTGACCAAAGTGTTCCTCGTCCACAGAGAAAGTAAGGGCCAGGTCGCGGGGGTCTGACTCAAGGATGTACTTCAGACTGCGATAGTACTCCGAGTCCACTGCCTCCATGTCTTTCAGAGTGATTTTCTTGCCCAACATCATCTTGTAGAAGGGTCGGATGAAGAAGCCGTCCACCAGTTTGCCATGGTACACTGCCATGCCACAGACTCGACCAATGAACTTGAAGTAACGCAGATGATCATCATTGGCCAAACCGGAGAGCGGATTTATTTGCAGGGTGTAGTTATCGCTGAGAGAGCAGTACGAATGGAGACAATGGTAATAAGGTTAGTTGTGTGGCAGGACGCGGCACATGACAAGTCTTAGTAGTGGAAAACGAACATTCATGGGTAAAAAGCGTGCTTCCTACTACGAAATGAGTAGATAGTTCTGCAAAGTTAAAAATGGATATGTTGTTACCTATAATAGATGGCTACCGAAAGTTGTTTTTCCCTAACAGTTGCATTAGTTAGAGAAAGAAGGTGAATTCCAGATACAACCAACTCTTTCTAACAAACAGAGGAACAAGATGTCGAACGCACTATGAAGTCCCTTTGCACTCATGTGTGCTGGTGGAGGATTGGCCATTACCTGCGCGACAATCCCCTCATGGAAACATGACAAATATTTGATCGGCCATTGATTGAGCCGCAGACATAAGTGAGAGCATCACATTTGATCCATGCGTAACAGAAATATATTCAAGTTAGGCTGCAAGATAATCAATGTTAGAAACTTACGTAAGTAATTTGTTCGAAACGAAAAAAAATTCTTGAATTTCAGTTAACAGACAGGGAAGGTGCTGCAGATTGAACTACAGTCGTGTGCCAATACGAACTGGACAAATACGTAACATGTTACCGTCCGCGCCAGAGCAGGATTGACGTAGGTTAAAAAACGGAGAGGACCATCGTAGTCGTGAAAAGCAGCCCAGGTCATATTCTACCATCTACCGAAGGTAAGCTAACTAATGGGCAGAGCATTTAAAGTTTTCGTCAGATATGAAACCAAATCAGTCCTACTACAAGGCGACCACTTGAAGTTGGACGGACGCGATTGCAGGAAAAGGGGCGTTAACGCAGGCTAAATTGCGATAGGCTACATACACGTCCACATCCGTGAAGGAATATAGAAGAACAAGGCTGAGGGTGAAGTTGGGTTCGTTAAAAAAAAACATGTGGCGCTTCCTAGTAAACGACACCAGCATTTAAGGCGGAGATGGCATACGGATAGACTTACGCTGCAGAGTACTCAAACAGACCGTAGTAAGGATTGAACATTTGGCGCGAAAGAAGGAAGAACCACTCGCGCTGGACACCGCCGTAGTCCAGGCCCTTTTCACCAAGGAATTCAATCCAGAGGCTGACAAAGAAAGAAACAAAGACATTAGACCTGCTAAATGTAGGTGATCGTAAATAACTCAGGGTTAAGTGGTTGCCAGACTGTCGCAGTAAAGACCATATTATCGTCCACACTGGCCTAGCTTGATCTTTGATGAAGCTATGGATCGCATGCGATATGCTGCCACAAATACCCGCGGTTTTTTGGAAACAATTCGACCAGTACTCTGTTTAATATATTTTAGTTTATTTCGTACGGATAATAGGCAATACCTCTGAAAACCAGCTTATTTTAATTCAGCTGTACACGCGCGTGCATTGTGGCAATATTAAAATCATACTCACGTGCTTTGAGTTGCATTGGTTTTAAATACTAACTGTCTCGGGTTCATAAGATATTTAGCCCCGAGTTAGACAGTTGGGGGAAAACAAGGGGCACATATCATTATCCAAGAGTTTCTTCATCAACTGCGGAAGCGCCGCCTTCACGAGTAATAAGGAAGCAATTTTGAATGCTAAGCTATGCGACATTCAGTAGGGAGTGAAAACCCAAACGTTCTCGATCCAGTCACCTGAGGGTGATACGGCCAGAAAGGAGCAGCAACTTCGTTTCGAATGAAACCGCCTGTAATGGGCGCTATCACACTGTGATGCAAATCCAAGTTATCAAATATTTAGGGCTGAAGTTCCTATGAGGGCTGTTAATCAACCGGCACACCAGTTCAGTGCTGCTACCTCAAATCCAATCATGCGGTCATGAACAAGTCAACTAAAACGCAGTCCGGCAATACACAGAGATTGGAAGCAGAGTGAGTTGAGTGCGCGGAGACACTATGACTTACAAAAATGGGGTCAGCTGGGCCCGGTGTGCAAGTAAGCAGTGATAAGGCACGGCTTAAACTTAACTAAACGTAACGCACTTAACAGAAGAAGTCAAAGCATAGACGGGAAGAGAGGAGAGGAGAGAGGGAAACAAAGAGCTTCCTACCGATGCATAAGAACTTCAGGTTTCTTTATGGAGTAGATGAGGCGGAAGGAGTCCTCAAAAATGCCCTGGCGAGTAACCCGAATCTCAAACTTGGCCTGTACATCTCGAGGTGCCCGTAGACGAGATCGGAAGTATTCGTACTTCTGTCGGTAATTTCGGGAATAGGGAACTGCGGGCCCACCTAATCGTTCCAATCGTGGGTCTTCCCACTGGGTCGTCCTCGCATCTGACATATAACAGAAAGAGAATAGGAAAGAGAGAAGTTTTAAACATTGGAAGACATCCTCACGATAAAAACACATGTAGATGACATAGTGCTACGCACCGTCACCCATAAGATCTGACAATCTTCCAATGAGTTAAAACATAACGCACTACCTAAAGCGACAGTTACGGGTATAGGCTAGGGTTATGAGAGGGAGAACTCGATTTGTAGTAGAGACTGTTAATGGGCGCCGGGGTTAGCCTGGGAAATTTATTTTATTCAGAGAGGGTTTGGGGTTCTTCAAAGTCACCAATTATCAGAGTTGGACTGACTAAAATATGTGTACAAGAGGACATTTGGACGTTCACGACCATTTGTTCCCTCGTTTTAGCACGCCATTCTTCGACTACTTGAATAAAAGGCACTTGAACTTTCCTTTCACAAAACTACTTAATCATCTGACACGACAGCCACTCTCTCTGGCATGACACAATTCGTCAGTAAACTTTCTGGCCGTGCCAACGCCAACCGCTACGGCTGTTAGTGGTGTCTTCGTCTGCCAACAACAACTGTGAAGCTCTGAGTACACCTGTAGTGGTCTAGGCAGTTTAGACTCGGAGCACTACAATCCTCTGGCCGAATCCCAAGTTGTTGATAAAAGGTAGTCCACAGAATGAGGGCTTTATTGGGCACTGAACCCTGACTTGCTATCGTAGGCAGCAGTGGCCGATGGCGAAACCAGGGCTGATGTATTATATATTCGGGACAACGGTATACCTCGACGGCACAGAGTGTCTAAAGGGTCAGAATTTCTAAGGCAGTGAAATGTCCTATTAATTATGCTTGTAAAGTAAGCAAAATGGTTCACATCGACTGCTAAATTTTATGAATCACAACTGGCACCTTTTTACTAGTATACAGAAACGTACGATGTTCCATGTATGGAAAGTATACAGCTTGTAGACTGGAAATCGTAAACGTAAGAATGCTTTAAAAACCCAATCATGCTATTTATTTAAATATAAAATTTAAACAAAAATTTGCTGCCAAATAACTACAACTAACAATATTTTCACTTATGTTTTCTAATAAGTAAAGTTGATATTCGAGAATCAGTAGGACAATGCCATAGCATTTTAAGAGTGTGGTTTATGCAGGCGGTCAGAAAGAATTTAGTTCACAATTTGGCATACTAGCGATAGATAAGGATCTGGCTGTCTGCTTATTAATATTACAACCCTAATTGTGTCCTCTTTTCTAATCTGCATCTGTTTACTCAATAAAAGTCTTGCCTGTATCTGTGTAGACATCCATTATCATTGGTGGATGGCAGCTGTTTTTAAGTCGATCACGGAGTGTGGGCACACACACGCGCGCGCAAGCAGGGCATGCGCTTCTGTCCTTATATTAGTCACGCACGCCGCCCGCGTTTCGCGCGCTTTTCGCGCGCCAATCTGTACGTCGATCACACAGGGAAACAGTGCCGTTGTCACTGTGTCTGTAATTGTCCCCTTCATCATTGATGGTAGGCAGCTGTTTCAGACTCGCGATTGACACCTGACGTGACAGCCGGATGTGAATATGCCAAGGGGGGTGGGCGGGGGTGGGGAAGGGGTTTCATACTCGCTGACCTAAACCCCCTGACCTACTATCACTTGGACCCCCCTCTTTGCTTACGCGTATATTGTCGCGGGCTAGCTCTTAGATTAGATTGAATGGCCTACCACATAAATTCCTTCCTTCCCTTACAATCAAACCCTTACAAACTATCATTATAACCAACAGTGGTGCCGTCAGAAATGTTCTGAACACAAACAACTCGACAAACGATGATGGGCCGGTGACTGAAGGTAACGTTGTAAACTTACTTCTTTTCTACCCAATGTTATTTTGTTCAGAATAATAACCTATTTGTAGGCGGGTTACCCGGGAAAGGAGGGTTACCCGTTAGCCAAGCTGCAGGCTACCTGGCGCGTCCACGGGTGGCAGATAGTGGTGCGGCCTTCAGTGAAGGTTAGCTGCGAAATAAGCAGGCTCCCGGGTCTGGCGAATAAGCAGTCGCGGACGCAGCAGCGACAGTGTTACCAGGGCGTGGTGGGCTGAGGTCTGGCGCACCGACTGCCTTATAAAATACCGCAAGGCTCAATGACGACACTGTGACATGGCGAGCTAGAACCGCCATTAAATAGGTTTGCTTGCCACCAACACCACTGCCTTTTGGTTAGGTTCTTGAGCCAAAGTGCTAGAGGAGACAACCTCGAACAAAGAATCCGAGCGGCCGTTGGGGACCCGCCTGTATTCAAAATTCCCAAGAAACCTTATGATGTCTCCTTACCTTACTACGACCACTGCTACGGCGTCCGCGGGAACCGACGCGCTCCGCAACCCTTGTCCGGTGGTGCGGGCGAATAATGTGCGAGCTGGATTGCTTAACAAAAAACGGACTCTTGGGATTGGATGCTGGAATGTGCGAACATTTCTAGAACCTGGTACTCAAAGTCTGACAGCGCACAGTCTCCATGAATATCACGTGGATGTTTGTTGCTTGTCAGAGGTTGGACTCCCCGACTCAGGCGCCCGAGAAATCAAAATCCCGGGCGTCGATTCTTATTTCACCTTGTATCAAAGTGGTCCGAGTGACTCATCTGGTAGACACGGTGTGGCTATTGCCCTCTCGGAAGAAGCTTACCGTGCACTACTAGCATGGGAACCGGTCAACGACCGAATGCCCTATGTTCGACTAAGAGGCCATTTTACAAACATCTCGGTCGTATCTGTGTATGCACCTACGTCGGCGGCTGAACAGCAAAAGAAAGATAATTTCTACTCGCAGCTGCAGGAGCTAGCTGAACGACTCCCTCGTCGAGATCTGCTAATTGTTGCCGGGGACTGGAATGGCCGGACTGGGCCCGGTGACCCGACAAACAGCCACCTTCTTGGTCGTTTTGGGCTTGGCTCTCGAACGGACAATGATGAGAGGATGCTGCAGTTTGCCGAACAGAACCGACTGTTTGTTACAAACACATGCTTTCAGCATCGTCACAAATATCTACTGACTTGGTATTCGAACGATGGCCGTACCGCCAGTCAGATCGATTACATTCTAGTTGGTTCACGGTTTCGCAGCTGGGTCCACGATAGCAGGTCGATGCGAGGTGCCGAAACTGGTAACGTCCACGGGTCTGACCATGTTCTCGTTCGCACGCGCCTGAAGGTTCACCTCTCATATGTGCCCAAACTGCCACGTGCGAGACGCCTTGATGTCGCAAAGCTCCGGCAAACCAACACTACCAAGGCTTTAAGCACAGAAATCCAGTCCCGTCTTATGACCCAGGCTGACAACGAGGGCCATCACTGAAGACATCCATATATGGGGCAGCTGTGAAGATTCTCGGATTCACTCAGCGGCGCCGCAGTGACTGGATCAGCGGAAGAACCCTGCAGCTATCGGCAACTTCGAAAGCTGATAGCAAAGTCGGCAGAGATGATCGGCAGAAGCATTGGTCCGAAACGGCGACTTCTATGGAGCAGGCTGCCAATGTTGGTGACACCCGAAAATTGTACCAAATCATACGCCAGGTTAGTGGTATGCCCCCGACGCTCTGTGATTCTGTTCGGGATGTGAATGGAGGATTTATTGCCGACAACTCGGCCAAGGTCGATCGCTGGCGTGAACACTTCGAGCACCTACTCAACTTTGACGGACAACGCATCACACCCTCCCTCTCCTCCACAGCGGATTTTTAATCTTCTCCTGCCTACGCAGTGTCGTGTGACATCCCTTCCGAAAACGAAGTTACCGATGCAATGCAGAGGCTACGCAACAACAAGGCGTGTGGAGAGGACCGTATTCCTGCAGAAATCTACAAGTCCTGTGTCGACACCCTGGCTCCTCGGCTCCATGAGGTGATCGTACAGGCGTGGCGAGAAGAGACCGTTCCCGATGACTGGGGCTCAGGTATCCTTGTACCTGTCCACAAGAAGGGAGATAAGACAAGATGCGAGAATTACCGTGGCATAAGTCTTATCGATGTTGCTGCAAAGATCTTCGCTGTTGTTCTTCTCAGGCGCTTCCAGTCTGTACGTGACTCCAGGACACGACCCAACCAAGCCGGATTCCGAGCTGGGCGTGGATGTGCGGATCAAATATTCACACTGAGACGCATTCTAGAATTCCGCCATAGCTACCAGCAACCGACGGCCGTTTGCTTCGTCGGCTTGGCCGCCGCATTCGATTCCATCCATCATGAGTCCCTGTGGCGAATAATTGAACTAGATGGAATGCCGACCAAACTCATTGCGATGATTAAGGCCTACTATCAGTCTAATACCGCACGAGTCCTGGTCCACAACAATCTCTCTCAGTCGTTCGATATACGGTCTGGTGTTCGACAGGGCTGCGTCCTTTCGCCCATTCTGTTTAACTACGTCATTGACTGGATTCTCGGCAAAGCCCTACATGAAGAGAGGACGGTGTTGAACTTGCACCCGGACGCCGACTTACTGATCTTGACTACGCCGATGATATTGCGCTGTTAGCCTCAAACTTTGATGGTCTACAGTCAGTAGTGTCGCGGTTAAATGAGATCGCTATGTCGGTAGGCATGTCCATAAATTCCGGAAATGCGAAGTTGTTCTCGAGCTGCATCCCTGACCAGGAAAAGGCACCCCTGAGGATTAATGGCCATCAACTTGAAGAAGTAGACAGCTTTAAATACCTCGGGGCGAGGCTGCTACCGAATGGGCAAAGCAAGGACGACATTGTCTCCCGTATCGATGCTGCTCGCTGGGTTTTCTCAACCCTTCGAAAGCGCATATGGATCCGACGTGACATCTCCATCGCCACGAAGGTTCGTGCATACCGTGCATCCATCCGGTCAGTCCTCCTCTATGGATGTGAATGCTGGGCTGTGCGCGCTGAAGATGAGCGAAGACTGGAGGTCTTTGACCACCAGTGCCTGAGGATGATCCTGCGAGTTAAGTATAGCAACTTCATCTCAAATGAGACAGTTCGCATTCGCTGCGATCGTATCACGAGGATATTTCAGGCCATTCAAGAAAGGCGACTGAGGTGTTTTGGACACGTTCTCCGTCGTCCGCCCCACGAGCTTACCTATGCTGCCCTCGACCCGGCACCGAAGCCCACCTGGAAACGTCGAAGAGGAGGGCAACTGAAGACCTGGCTAGACACCGTCCGTCAAGACATGGAAGCAGTTCTTGGACCTTCTATCTTCGGCCTCCGTCGCTGGAGAAGGAACTGGGTGGAGCTTGCGAGATCCGTTGCCGCCAATCGCCACGCATGGAGAGGTACCGTTCGTGACATCATTAAGGCCGGCTAGATCAGGCATGATCACAGCCGTAACAAGTACAAGTACAAGTTGTAGGTTCTACCTCATTAGGTAGAAAAGGAATTAGAGCAGCCGCGTGAACATAAGTTCAGACGATGGAACAGAAGAGATTTGCCAATGTTAATAGACGTTCGCAAGAAGCACATGCAGAAAGACGGCTTCGCCTGGAGACTAATGCTATGCGTCAGCGATACCGACGCTCCAAAGAAGCCGAAGAGCAAAGGCTGCAAAGATGACACGAAGATACGATTGGCCATCAAACTAATCACCCCCAAGAAACCGAAGAGCAAATGCTCCAACAAAGGCACGAAGACGCGATTCGCCATCAAACTAATCGCTCCCAAATAACTGAAGTCCAAACCCTGCAAAGAAGAGAGATATGTAGGATAAGAGATTCGCAACGTCGGCAAAACGAATTACCTAGACGTAGAAGTGCACGTTTGGTTATGCAAGCGTCACAAAGAGCGGATCAACGGCCCACCGATGCTGAAAACTCAAGTTCGTAACCACTTCACATACGGTTTGGCGACCCTGGCCCGTGAATTGCTTCCATAAATGCTCAAGTATGGAACAAAGCCTCACTCAATTACAACCCAAGTCATGGTTATGCGGGAGATACAAATGTTTCCATTGGGACGATGGTGGAAGTTTGCGGGCATTGTCAGACGAAAAAATGGACTGGTGAAACAAACGGCATGTGCTGTTCCGACGGCAAAGTTCTCCTGCATAACTTCCCCAATCCACCAGAAATACTCCAAACATTGCTTGCTGGTGATACCGACGACTCGAAAAATTCTCTCTCAAACATTAGAAAACACAACGGGGCGTTTCAAATGACCTCTTTTGGTGCCAGCATTGTTCATGAGGTTGGATTTAGGCCAACCTGTAAGATGGAAGGCGAAGTTCGCCACCGAATTGGATCGGTACTACGTCCTCCTGATGGCGAGCCGAAATTTTTACAGATATACTTCGTAAAAGACATCAACCTGCAGGCTCACAGACGATCCTGAGTGTACCCAGACTTGAAGTATCACATAATATTGTCCCTTCAAGACATGCTACACCAACGCAACAGCTACGTTAACAGTTTCAAGTCCGCCTTGGAGATGCACGCTTCCATTGACTTTACTATTGCCGATAAAAGTTCTCGTGGAGAACATCAACGAAGATTTAATGCTCCCAAATTTAACGAGGTGGCCGTCATCATGTCAGAAACACCGCGTGGCAACAGGGATATTGTCTTCTTGAGAAGGAGAGACGATATACTGCAAAGGATATATGAGACAGCGTTCATACGACGCTTTGCAATACCCTCACATGCATGTTAATCTTGAAGACGGTTACCACTTCCGTATACTTCAAATACGTATCCATAAAACAGTCAGTTGTAAAGCCTTCTACTCATATCACTTTATGATTCGAGAACGATCTTACAACCTACTTTGTCGATTCAAAACGTTGTTCCTTCAATTTGCTGTTGATATGTTTGTCAAAATGGAAACAGCGACTTTTCAATTTTCGCACACACCAGAAAGAACTTCGCGTGGACAACTACATCCACCCTGGAGGCAATATCCTTACTGATCTTGGTGATAATGCTGGTCGCAGTCAACTTTTTATCTTGCCGTCAAGCCACACTGGGTCTCCTCCCTATATGCATAAGAGAACTCAAGATGCCTTGGTTTACGTTAGACATTTTGGACGCCCGGATCTATTCATTACGTTAACCTGCAACCCATCATGGCCTAGAATTACTGATGAGCTGCTCCCCGGTCAAATGCCAAAGGATCGCCATGATTTGTCTGCACGGGTATTCCAGCTTAAGTTGAAAACCATGATGAAACGCATCACAAAATTCAAAATTTTCGGTGACGTTCAGTGTCATATGTATATTGTAGAGTGGCAAAAGGGAGGACTGCCCAACGCTCACATTTTGGTCGGGCTAAAGGAAAAACTGCACTTTTCTGATGTCGACAAATTCATGTGCGCAAAGTTGCCTGACCGGTTCGTTGACCTTGTTCTGCTTGATACGATCAAAACTCAAATGGTGCATGACCCATGTGGTCAGATAAATCCCAACAGTCCCTGCATGAAGGATGGTAAATGTACCAGGATATATCTCAAGCAATTCCTAGGTACAACTCAGACTGATGGCGATGGTTACCCTCTCTACAGAAGGCGACAACCTGAGATTGGCGGATTCGAAGCAGTTATCAATGAAAGGCGAACCGGTGGCGTGGTAATTGATAACAATTGGATTGTGCCGTATTGTCCCCTACTGTCAAAATTATTCAACGCCCACATTAATGTTGAATTTCGCAACTCAGCAAAGTCCATCAAGTACGTCTACAAGTACATCAACAAAGGTTTTGCCCCCCTTAAAGCAGTTTCTTTACTGGCAACGCCACATGTTCTGCATCACAGCTATGTAAAAAGAGGTAGTTCAAAGGTATTTACCTATATTTCCCTAATAAAACTGAACATAATTATTTTAAGAGGTTCTCATATACGGTTTACTTATATAAGGTACAACATGTAAGGAAGCCCAAGGCGAAGCCGGGCTGCCGCGCTAGTCGAGAATAAATCACAGACCTTTGAGTAGCATTGCAGGAGACAGGTAATCTGTTATAGGTTAGTTTTCGGTCACAAAAGCCTGCTGAGCTTAATAGTGCGTGTCCAATGAAATACCGAACGACTGCATTCACTTCTACGACCAACTCACATCAGGGAATTTTTAAACCTAAACTCTCAAAAACTTCTAAAAATGAGATTTTGGTACCGTCACAGGTGTTTAAACCAAAACAGGTTAAAATGGCCCACAAACTTACTGTGATTAATGTAGAAAATGCGACCGTTTGTGTGCACGCGTTCCTCCCAGCCAGGCTACAGAAAAAGAAACAATCAAGAAAGCTAAATCCGAGAGAAGGACTGTCTAGTTAAACAGACACACTGTCGAGAACCTGCCAAGGGGGAGTATGATGCATTAAAAGTAAGCGTACTTGGCGTAGGTACGGACCATTAGTCGGTACGCGCGCGCGACGCCAAACGAAAAATGCTACTAAAATTTAGTACACAGTTCATATAGCATAGAATAACTGCCGTGAGGGTCGAAAACATACCGGAAGAGGTCCCAAAGCAGGGATGCCGTGTTTTTGTGCGGCCCCGGCCAAAACAGAAGTTACAGAGGCGGCATTCTCCGCTGCCCCCGGCGTCGAATTCTCCCGGTCGCGGGACGCCTTTGTTCGTGACCGCTTGCGTGGATCGTCCTAAGAAGAGGCAGTAAACGATGCTGCTAGCACTGGGAACACAGAGGAGGATAGAAAATCCAAAATACGCTTTCGACCAAGGTCTCCCGTCTATGTTTTTTCTGCCATGGATGTGAGTGCGTGCATAGAATACAAATACAGGCAATACATTCGCGTCAGTTGTTGATCTTTAGTGCGTCAGAGCATGTCATACAGCAGCGGTAGAATATAAAGACACCATGTCTGCGTCTGTTGAGTAGAAGCCGACAGCCAACAAGAGACTGATCTTACAGTCCCTATGGCTAATGAGCGCCCAGATGGTATATACAATTCAATAATTTTGAAAAATAAAGGCAGGCTCACTGGAGCAGGCTTCTTCATCTGACGTTTCACCTGGTTCACCATTGTGAAAACGTTAACTACAGGGCGCTGCCATCTTAGGCCGGGGCAATTTAGAGATACAGCCAATTCAGCTACTTGACAACAGACATGAGGGACTCATAAAGAGGCTGTTGAACAATTCCGTAAGATAATACGTAAAAAGAGGCCGCAGATCTCTCTATGTTTGGATTGAAGCTGTTAACCAGATTAATACCGGGAAATAAGAGGGGGCGAAGGTCTATGCCATAAGCGACGCCGTAGGAAAACAAACGGGGAAGCTCTCATACAAGCTGGAGATGACGGCCGACTAAAAACTAACGAATGAATCGAAGACGCTATGGCACTCATCTACTGTCTTTGCTTTCTACAAGCAGGTAACCAACTGAATACTGCAATGTCCAACCTAGAAGGCGTGCGGCCAGAAATGGATGAGACTACAACGGCGGCCGATGTGATATTCGCTGGATGAGGAAGGATTATAGGGAACCCAGCTAACTCAGTGGACAGCAATGTCCCCAAGGACAAAGAACGCATGCCCCGGCATTTTCGGCAAGAGAGTCATCGCTACTTGGATTAGCAGCTGACAACACAGATATCAAAAGACCCCTTACAGCAACCTATTTCGCTAACTGGTAATAAACCGACTCAGGACTATGAGGCCTACCGGAACCAGCATAAAAGAAGAAGGCAAAATTTTGAGGAACGACTAGACGCCAATCCGAGCGGAAAAGGTGTTGTTAGCGGCAGTGAGCCCCTGAGATTATTGACAATTTATATCAAGCCGTTTGAATCTGATAAGCAGACACTATAATGAAGTATTCCGTAAAAATACCTGCGTGTCTCAACAAATGATTTGTGTTAAGGAAACCTAACACGTGACAAGCAGTGCCTGTGAGGTTTAAAATTAGTGCCTCAGAACACCTGCGAAGCAGGTAGACTCTTCAAAATACTGGCGCGAACGACGAGGAACAAACAACTGCTTCTGAGAACGCGTTCGAACACCGTACGGCTTCTGGCTTCTGGCATCTGTTTAAGTGATGCTCATCCCGACTTGGGTGTGTAGGTTTAAGAGCTGTTGTACAGGCAGCGCCTGAGCAGAAGCGGGACAGGGATCCTGTAAGTTAGTCTATGCACAACCCACCAGCTTGGACTCGAGCAGTTTTACCCACATGGTTGCAAATATGGTTTCGATCAATGCCATCAGTCGCTCGGGAGCGTAAAGGCGAGCATGCATTCCAACGCCAGTGCCGGCGAGCCAAGTAGCCGAACAATCATCACGCCCAAATCTAACGCGGATGATTAAATTTTAGCGGGTAATGGCCCGCATGCCAGAGGGCAATCATCTTAGATGAAGTCGGGAAGCCGTTGTTTTCGATGGGTAAAAGATTGTATCCCTTAAATATCTTTATCTGATGCTGTCTCTGAATATAGGTCCGAGCTGCAAACCCTAAATGTCAGACGAAGCAATGTTATGTCCCAACAGATTTATTCCGCCCCCACTTACCCAGGTCGTTGTCTGGTCATTGTGGTTGATGAAAAAGGGACGTCCGTTGGCGGTGAGGGCCATTTGCCAGCCGGGCGGCAGGCCTTCTGTGTCAAGGCCGCCGTTGGAGGCGGTGGCCACACTGCCAGCCGCAGTTGGAGACACAATAGCAATGGTACTACGAGTGGCCACCGCAGGTGGAGCATGACTGGTTTCAACCGTGGTGGCGGTGACCCTTTCACCTCCGCTGTCAACAACAGTGACGTTAGCGGTAGCTAGGCCGTCCGGCGGTGACGGGGCCACGGGCGCAACCAGACAGGGGTCGCCTGAGTTGTCTTCGGATAGAGGGGTGACATCAATGGGAATTGAGTCTGTGACTGTCGAAAGAAGGATAGAGATGGCGATAATTAACTCTGCGCTGATTCAGGTACAAGACAACAAGCTCGTGTGGTTAGATATGGCTGGTTGATGATGGCTAATGAGCCGGAACTGGCCATTTCAATCTCCCTTGTCTTTGCCGACGGCAATTTTAATCTGCCTACACCACTAGCTATTGGGCGGGGCTTGGGAGTGAGCCCAAGCCAGGACGGACCGAGTGTGTTCTGTAACCGATCGGTGAGCGCTCATCAAAGAATGCATATATCTTCATTGCCTAATGAACATACAGTGGAAATCTCATGCATTTCTGACGCTGGATGTTGCCTCGAGTGAGGGCTGATCAGATTAGTATTAAGATCGAAATTATCGCACTTTGAAAAATGATAGTCAAACGTCGGGAATGGTGAAAAAGCATACCTCTCAGCTGATTTTGTCCAGTAACGCGAGTGCAACTCAATCGTGATTACGGCGACAGAGACTACTTTGTCATTTATGCCGATGATGGTGAGGACTATGACGGTTAACTCTGCTAAGGAGCAGGGCACTGACGCTTATAAGAGTGTTGGTGGAGGGATGATAGATAAAATAAAGTTCGTAACTAATGCTATGAAATGATAAAGGAAGTTCTGCTATTCCTAGTTTATTGGGCGGCGATGGTTCCTTCTAATCCTCTGATTGTGCAAACCTTTGTGTGCGTGCCAAGGCGGGCATCTCGTGTTTTGGCGCGCGCGCAGACGGATTCGCCAGCCCTGACAGCTACTGCGCTCATCCCACATCAGGCGACCAACCGGCTAGGGCGGTGGCCTGATGCTGGTGGTGGGGGGTAGAATAACGTCGACGGCTCAGCGCATTTCTCTTGTCACTGGAAGCAACCGTACGCGCCTACAGCTATCACGGTGCGCTGAAAGCCGTGGCTTAGAGGGTTGACAACTGACGGGATAACTCGGACTGCGCGGTCAGCCCAGTGTGCCTGTGAAGTGGCTTACTGCGAGTCAGGCCGCAACGGTTCCTTCTAAATGTGACCTTTATGGCACTCTCGCGCAGTTGGGATCCAGGCCAGGTGTTGCGGCATACGTGGCAGCATGCGTGGGGCGACTTCGGTGGACAACACCGAAACCGAGGGTCTCATTGCCGCAATGCCACCTATTGTGCAGCATAATCCGAAGGTATTTCAGACATACCCAGATAGCAGCTTCTGCATACGCTTCCTTCAAACCGTCCGTAAAGCCGTACATGGAAAAAGTGAGTCCTTAAGTAGAATGCATCAATTCCATCGAATTGCGGTGCCATTGTGGACTTGAGAGTACATATTTAAGAAACTGTGCTTAGATATATTCCTGCTAATTATTTGGTAAAAATGCATGCCTTCCTCGACTCTTAAATTCGATGAATGGGGATCTTTTGAATTTTAAAAAAGGATCAAGGATAACACAAACGAATAAATATCATCGTTATCGTTAGGTATAGGGAAAGTGTTTTTCCGACCGGTTGAAGGGTACTCTTCAAGTAAATAAACATCCAGCTTGCGGGCGAATGCCGCTATTTACTGCTCAGCGCAAATCGGTGCACTAGTAGTTTGAACTGCAGGATGTGCGATTTGAAGGACAAAAAGAAAACACAAAAAAGCAACGATTAAAATCAATCCACCAGGGAACTTACCGTCAGACGAAGGCGTAGTAACGGTCGGTGGCAGAGACACCTAGGTTAATGAAGGAAATACAGAGAAATTTTTACACAAAAATGCTGCTTGCTATTTTCCAGGCACAAAAAAATCAACACAAATGCGTCCGGATTTGTTAAATGCCTCTCGCTCTCAAGCGACCATGTAAATATGAACACCCTCTACTCAGGGAAGGATAAATATTCGTGTTTTCAGCATAACTGTCTTGTAGGGCCGCCTACATGTATATTCCCCAGCCAACTGTCTTACGGAATTGGTGCTTAAACATTTAATTCTTGGTTAATGAGTACAAAACGAATATGTTATTATGTTATTACAGAGGTGTACTCCGATCTGGTCCAGGATTCACCAACCGACGGCTAATCAGCCAGAAATACGCGTATCTCGTAGCCCTAACGTTTTCCGGTAATAAATTGGTTATTTAGTTATGTTGAAAGAGATCAAGGAATGATAAATTAAAGCCACTTATAATCGTTTTAATGAGCTAAATAGAATCAACATAAACTCCTTTTATTCAGGCAACTGATGCCTTGTGGTGGAAATTCGACCTTATATTGGCAGAATTTAACTAAAAAATGGGAAAGTCGGGCTAGAGAAAATGTCAAAGTAGTTCATTATTATAAGACAAAGGCCAATAAGACCTCTAAAGAAACCCCTAAAATGTCTTCTAGCCCACTACCAGTCTATTATAGGTACCACCACGCGAAAGAAATTTCCCGAACTCTCATGTAAGGGACTGGTGATCATGGGGGTTATGCAGGTGGGCAGAACGGAGGCGTTGGAAAATATAAGGAATATAGCATAGAAAAACGGGTAATAGAAAAAATATTATAAGTAGCTAATAAATGGTATTAGCATTACAACCATTTCCGTATTACAGAATTCTGAGGGTTTTTCTTTCAGTGGCGGTACCTATAATAGACTGTTACCCACTGGCTCTATCCCAAGTGTTAACCGCAACCCTAACCCGAGTCCTAACTACAGCTTTCACACTAATGTCCCTGGAATATAGCGCAGAGACACTAGTCTCACGGAAGATTCCTGTTCTCGTGTTTCGCAATGTAAGGGGGGTTATATAACGTTTTCTACTCGAAAATTTCTCATGAATCCTCTTTTTCGAAGTAACTTGTCGAGCACATGTATAATTAACATTAGCATAAGCCCTAGTTAACAATGCATTCGGCAGATGCACAAGAGGACTCTAAAACCCTTCACTTCAGACGACGGAAGTGGAACTAATTCAATTACTAAAAAGGTCGCACAGTGGCATCCGTGGAACAAGATACATTGACCGAACAACGAGGCGCCTCAAAAAGAGGGTACGATTTCGAGTTCTATTTTCGCACACCTTGACGACAAGAATCACACAGTCGATTCAAACGAAGCCTTTCAGGTTGCATACCGGAAACCAGCCAACCTCTCTAAGGACATGCTTCTCTAACGTGTACTGGCAACAGACGAGACAGTAACTATACGCCGAGCGAATCCAGTGTTGTGTTGTCAGAAGATGCTAGTACAGGTACTCTCAGTTCAGTGGCAGATGATGAAGCCGTATGGCGATCGCATGTCACCCCACGCCCTGATGATAGTTGTTCATTCCATGCACGTGACATTGATTTCCATTTCGCGTACTCGAACTTTTATTAATACTGAGTCTGCATTATTTTCCCTCCTCCCCGTTCAATGGCCTCTATGTGCTGATTTCGGCATGCAGACGGTGTGAAAAGAATGAGTGTTAATCATACGGCATTTATAAACCCTTCCCGATGATGAATTACCAAAAATTGTCTGCCAAATAGACTCTTCATATTTAAAAACTCATCGAGCAACGCCAGAAAGTACACGTGCTTTTGCAACTTCTACCTAAGTTTGGGATATTTATTTTTCAACAAAATTGTGCGGATGGCCAAGTTTTGAAGAAGAAGAAGAAGAAGAAGAAGGAGGAGGAGGATGATGAGGAGGGGGGACTATAAGAAGGAGTTAATTAGGGGGGCGTGGCATACCTCCATACTGGCGTCGGGCTGCTGCTGAGCAGAGGCGGGAGGAAGAGCCGGCTCAGCAAGGGGTCGCGGCGTGGTGTCCTCCACGCGGACTTGATGTCGCCTTAGGTACATCGTCTGCGCTGCCTGTACTTCCTCTTCGGGTGTGGGACCCGTGGAAACGAGAAGCAGAGGTGGTGGCCGGCTTAGTGTCGCAGAGCTGCTGCCTGCGCCTCGTCGAAGAAGTCGTCTGGTACGCGTAGGCTCGTCCACCGCTTCACCTTCCTCATCTTCCCGACGGTTTTGTTGCGAACTCATCTGACCACTGGACGGCCTCTCAGGCGTAACTTCTGTACACGACTGACTGCCGTTGATGGCAGATACCTGTGCCTCATTAGCAGGGGCCAGGGCGCCTGGAAGGGCCATAAGAGAGCCTTTGAATAAAACGAGTCAAAACACTCACAACACTCACAGTAAAGGGCACATGTGTGCATAAGCTAGTTATGATTCATAGATTTCCCTACTAACTCGCTTTCTACATTTGCACCCTGATCTAAATGCTCAACTTTCATATATGCATATACTTAAAAGGCAAATAGGTTAATTTTGAAAAAAAACTGAACTGAGTACATTTTCGACGCTGGATCTTCCAGATCGTCGCTAAACTTTAGTAAATGTGCAAAAAGAGTTAATATTTCAAACTTCCTTAAAAACCTATAATCATTTGGTGTGTGCACCAATTAACGGCTGCCATTTGCCTCAGTCTGCATTGATCGATTCCCGTCTCTTTCATTTTCCCCTAAGTTTTTTTACCAGCACCTAACTCAATGTGCCGATTGATGCATGAGTCACTGAAGTGATGCCCTCAAGAAACCCTCTACCTTTTTGAGGTGCAGACTCCGACGATGCGAGTTTTGCACAGGAAAAAAGCGTGCCCTATATCAAGGACGTGAATGTGTTTGTTTAAAACAGGAGTAGACAGCAGGATTTATTGGTACCAACAAATTTTGCGACTGCTTTTCAGCTGAAACCCGTCTTCATATGGCATACATAACGCATAAAAGTACGCGTCAGCTTCAATTTGCATAAAAAGCGAGGTTAGTTTTCAATGCAAAGAATACTTAATAATAACGTTGCCTTCAAACTTGCGATTACCACAGCCAATTGGGTGTTACTCACAAGGTCTAACAACTTACATAGGTCGGGTTTCTTACACCGTATATAGGCTTCTGCTTGCTCGGGCACAAGCAAATAAGGCTCTGTGCTAAGTGGAAGCAGCCGATATACGGCGCGAGGAACCTGACCTATTCAATTAGTTAGATCATGCAAATAATCTTCAATTGGCTTGGCCTAGGTTTAAGCACACTTTGATTTGTGTTAAGTTTTCCCTCCTTTTTCCTTCTTGAATCAATTTTGAAGGCAACATTATTCTTGATGTTCTCCGCATTGAACAATGAACTTTTTTGTTAAGTATTGATTTATCTGTAAAGTAATTTTTTCTGTGATTCCATTCGATATATATATATGGAGTGGATCCGACAAAGCGAAGGGAGACCGGAATGGCCATTTTTGGCTTATTAGCCGTTATCAGCTAGCCATACCCAATCTCAGGGGTCGGAACGCCCGATATTCGAACCCGGGACCTTTGGTCATTGGGTTTACCACCCTACCTCGGCACCACGGGTTCGAATCTCGGGGGTTCCGACCCCTGAGATTGGGTATGACTGGCTGATGACGGCTAACAAGCCAGAAATGGCCTTTCCGGTCTCCCTTGTCTTTGTCGGGTCCACTCCATCATATTCTGAAGTCGCTAAGCGACAAGCCTGATATCGCTCAAGTACGAGCCTCGAGGCACTTCCGGGACAAGTGTGTGCCCTTACCAGATAGATCGGATGAACACCTTTGTTCCACAGATATATATATATATATATATATATATATATATAGCAGTAAGTGGGGTATGACAGCATCTGGGGGTAACTTGATACAGAACTGTTTCGGGCTTATTAGCCTTCATCAGCCAAGCATAACCCTGAACACCAGCTGGTCGGACAACACAAACAAACGCACTCACAGACGGCGCAGTTGGTCCACCACTGGTGTCTTTCAGATGGGTCATAAGCAC
>JAYGXS010000008.1:16957213-16976196 GCA_036362985.1 Ligula intestinalis
TAGTAGTAGTAGTAGTAGTAGTAGTAGTAGTAGTAGTAGTAGTAGTAAGAGGGGGAGAAAAATAAGGAAAGGGAAGGAAAAGCCCACGACGGTCAACAAGCCACGAAAAAGAGCGTTGTGTGCGAGAGAGAAGGCAATCGAAATTATGCTCTGCCTTTGCGATTACCTTATGCTCTGTCCAATGGGGTAGGGCGCGATTAGACAGAAGCGCTGCTCGGCTTGGGAATAACCATCAGTCACCCTTTGTTCCAAAAACGCAACACACAGCCAGCTGTCTGCGTGGAGTGGCGAAGGGGCGGGTAGGGCAGTGGGACAAATGGAGAGCATTCGTGACTCACCCACAACCAACCTGCCGAAACATTCCTAACGCCCTTATCGAGCAGCCTGAGATTAAAACCTAACTTCCACAATACTCTAACATACGGCAAAAGTCAAACCAGCGTGAATTTGCGGGGAGGGGGAGGGTCGTGAGATGCCGGCATAGGAGGCAAACGCAGATCGGACGCGTCCTTCGCAGCAGTCTGCCTACAGAAGCAACTTTACACGCTCATAGTGCATGATGCAACTCATGAAATAGGCCAAATGGCATTTGTAAAGAGGAAGGCTTGTCGAGCATCGGAACAGTTTGCTTATTGTCCGTAATTTTAAAACTCGTACAGGAGTTCATTGTCAGAGGTAACAGCAGCAACAAAAGGGGAACAATTATAGACATTATAAACCGTTCAACTATCTGTGACACACGTCTGATTGTGACTGCGCAGGGCTCTGTAGGCTGACGCCAAATCGATATATCAATTGATGGAGTTCCCATCCATCCACCTCCAGCCGTACGTTACGGATAGTCGATTGATTTATACCCCTTTTCCACTTTTTTTGTTGCTGCTGCTGCTACTGTTACCTCTGACGATGAACTCTTATGCGATTTTGAAAGCTCGGGAAAATAAGCAAACTGTTCCGGTGCTCGAAAAGCCTTCTTTGCTCATGCAGACACCCGGAACGCGAGCTTTGACATTCATTTGAGTGGAATGCAGATGCCCAATAGGAGGAGCACAGAGGTTCGTTTACTTACTTAACTCATGTAATTTTTCAAAAGAAGACCTTTTATGGCATAGAATGTTTTAGAGTTGTTCTATGACAGAAAAGTTGGATATTTCCTGTGCTAATATCAAAAACGGGGTTGGATTTTGGCCCGCCCCCTTAGTTATGGTGGAACATTGAATCACAGGATATTTATATATACTCGCCTTGTGCTACTCCGAAAGACTATATTCTGTTCCCATAAACTAGGTAAGACAGGTATAAAAAAGAGACATTAACTTCCAGAGAAAATAGGTGTTTTCGAAATTAAAAATTCTGATTTGAGAGCTGTGAGATGCTGTGCTACAAAATGCGGGCTTAAGTTTAATCGGTAATAATCGGTCATCAGGAGGTTTAAGCAGACACCTGTAAGGAGTACTCGCAAACTGCTAAACTTTTCCCTGTTAGCACACCCAACAAGGACGTTTTCGAGATAATTTATGTCTCCTGCTGTGACTTTTGAGCGGAAACGAAAAGCAGCAGCGAGAGGTTGTAATGTGAGAAATATTATCAATAACTTTAACAAACTAAGTCAGTTACGAACGATTGCTGGATATTTGCAAAAACAGGACCCGTGCCTTTGGTTATGACAATTTCCTGAACGGCTGTTGTGTCTTGGAGTTGTTCCATGGGACAGGCATTTTAACGTAAAAGCCGAGGTCATTTCCTGTGTTAGTGGGTGTCCAAAAACAGGATTGGATTTTGGCGCGCGCGTTTATTTATGGTGGGACATAAAATCATAGGATAGGCGCGCCATCGCCTACGCTAAAACAAGATTTTCACTCAGCATAAACTAAGCAAGGTAGGCATAAAATAAAACTACTAACCCCAAGAGACAGTAAGTGGTTTTGGCAGCAAACATTTTGATTTTAAATCTGTGGGATCTTTTGCTGCAAAACGCGAGCATAAAGTTGACCAGCAAAAATTTATCATCAGAAGGTTTAAGTAGATGTGTCAGGAGTATTTGCGCACTGCTAAAACGTTCCTCTTTAGCACGCTGGTCAAAGACGGTGTCGACGAAATTTAAGGTTGCTGTTATAGGTCTTGAGCGAATACGCCAAATCGATACATCGATCCGGGTGGGAACTCAATCAATCGACGTATTGATTTGGCGCCGGCGTACAGAGCCCTGCGCAGTCACTTCCAGCCTTAATTTACTGGCAACTGACTAGTTTGCACTCCCTATAATTGCCTTCTATTTTGTTTCTGTTGTTTCCTCTGACAATGAACTCCTGTACGAGTTTGAAAGCTCAGGACAATAAATAGACTGTTCCGGTGCTCTATCAGCCTTCTTCACTCACGGAAATAACTTTCATAAACTTCATTAACGCTTGGTCAAATGCGAACGGTCTTTTGAGGTTTTCAATAACAGGACAAGTGTTTTCAGCTACAACAACTGGCGATATTGTTATAGTCATACACCACGAACGTCTACTTCACATGTAATGTGCAGTAGCTACGAGCCACCCACTAGAATCTCTTCCCCAATGTACATCTGCATCTCAAGTCTCTTTCGAAAAGTGTCGCAAAAATCAAAAATGACCTGCACTTTATGGACTTTGTGAGGATCCTATTTCTGCGGTGGTTAATAAACTGAGGCAGTACTCAATGCAATGAAAAAGGTCACATGCGAAGAGAAAACTTACAAGAGTGTGTGGGGAAAAGAGTTGACTTTCTTTAACATTCTTGCATGCAGGCGAACAAGTGGTTGTGCTCAGACATCAAATGGTCAGAAGCACATCTGGTTTTTTGCAAGAACATTCTTCAAAAAGCGCTCCCCTGATAAGTGTATTGATAATTCATTTGACCCAGTGGGTAAAGAGGCCTCGGAGGGATTCGAACGCACGCCGGCAGGGGTAAGATTTCAGTACAGTCAGCGCCCAAGCCTAGTGAGCTACGAGGACCCCAGCGGCGACTGTGAGTTTAATCACGCTTGGATAAATTCACCCACAACTTATGGAATGCACTAATTCTGATGCAGTAAGCTGACTACCGTCCAAGCAGGATTTCCTAAGTAATCAAGCTAGAATCCGTCAGGCACACTTTAATAATAGAGGTGTTTGGCAGATTGGCAAGTACCTTTATACTGGACAGAAAAAAAAACTCAACGGAGGTGACCATGGAGCAAAAACAGTGAATGTGAACTTGCCTTTTAAGAGTGATTTTGTGCTTAAAAAAGGTCAAGCGGCGACCACGATGCACGATTAGACAGATCTGCACCATATTTAGTTCGTTTTTGAGACACATGACGGCTATTTCCGTTTCTCCGCCTCCTCACGCCACGTCAAATTTGAATTCCTCGAGACTGTCAAAGGCCGCATTTCAAACAAAAAACTGAACGTATATTTCAAGAGAATGTAGTTGAATCACGTGACCCAAGCTCGCATTGCCCCCAAGTAGAGAGTCAACAGCGTAAATAAACGCATTCCTTCTGACGCCCCTAAGCTCCCCCCTCCCCGCTCGCCTGCCCGCATGACTGACTAGTGTGCGGCGTTGTGTAGTTCCAGCCAAGCCTTACGAGTTTGGCCGCAATCATAACTCGTTCCCTCGCATAGCAGGCGTTGCCGCAGGCCCGACTAACACGCTCTCTGTTGATTGTTGGGCTGTCTTCCTACGAGTTACACAAGCATGCGGTGGGGAGTTGCAGTTGGGCAAAAGACGATTAAAACGTAGGACATCATTAACTCTTGTATGTTTTGCTACCCTTGTCTTGTCAACTTTTTAGGAATTGTCATCGCCTTGTCAATTTGAAGCTTACAAGAGCGGGGAACAGGATAAACTGTTTCTGGGTGTTATTTTTTTATTGAAAATGTCACCTTCTGCCCGGAAAAGAAACTGTGACCGCGTTGGGGATGAACTAAACCCCACCGACGCAATCTGTCAGGAGCAAAAGGCTACCTCTCCTCCCCCCTGAAGAGCACCCACAACAGGCTTGTTGACTCGGTTGGGGGAAGGAAGGGAAATTGTTACGCACAAAAACTGCACGCTGTGTCGGCAACTTGGCAAGCTCTGCATCTGGCCGGTGTTCTTGTTCGCGACACTAACGTCGGGGGAGGGGGAATTAGCCCAGTTTTCGGCCCCGACTGGGACTCATATCGGCCAGGTGACTGCGCAATTGCCCTTGTAGTCGCGTTTTTGTATTGTTCCAGTTGGAGGATATGAGAGGGGAGAAGGGGTAGAGGCAAGTCCTGCTTTTCCCACGCTGACCGACTCTACGCACACACGCAGCTTATCCCTGTTTGTCCACCTCATAGAAAGCATCTTAGACGGCAACGCTAGAAATTTGTAAATAATACGGAGAGTGGCATGTCCGAAAAAGCACGCCTACGAAAAAGGTGATTACTTTAATTTCGCAGCCCACGCCGCAAACAAGACGAGCCGATAATGGATTGGAGTCTGGTCCACGGATGGGAACTCAATCAATCGATTTGGCTCTGGCGTACATAGCCCTGTATAGTCACCTCCAGACTTGCGTCATAGATAATTGGTTGAGTTGCATTTCCTGTAATTATCGCCTTATGCAGCTGTTGTTGTCTTTGAAGATGAACTTCTGCTCGAGTTTGAAAGCTCAAAATAATAATAAAAACTGCTCTGGTACTTGACTAGTCTTCTCCTGTACTTACACCTTAGACTAGCGACTGCAGTAACACTAGACTAGTAGTGCGAAAGTTGAAAATAGAACGGGGGGTGATATATCCGGGAGACCACATGCTGACGCCCTCAGGTCCGTGTGAAGGCTACGATTTTTAAAAATCGAAGCCAGCACATAGGGCTTGCCTATGATTGGAGCAAAAGGTAAAACCGCCACCCATATGGCGACTTAATCACGGATAAACGTCTGTCTGGGGGATCGTGAAGTTGCGTGGCCGAATATTGGATCAGTTTCGAGTGTCATCCGTGCAGTGGCCGTGTAGTCTAACGCAGCAGTGTTCTGAAACCTGAAAATCTCGCACTAGTAACGTGCAGAGCAAGTGACCCCAACTGAATAGTGTTCGCCGGCATTTCGTC
The DNA here is from genome assembly GCA_036362985.1 of Ligula intestinalis. Taxonomy (NCBI): domain Eukaryota; kingdom Metazoa; phylum Platyhelminthes; class Cestoda; order Diphyllobothriidea; family Diphyllobothriidae; genus Ligula; species Ligula intestinalis. The sequence goes on from JAYGXS010000008.1 coordinate 16,962,299, forward strand.
TTATGGTTGGGGGGATGCGTCTGATGTGACGTATGTTAGTATGTGAAAAATCATTCATAGGAGTGCATAACAATGCTTTTACGTACACTAAAGGAACGGTCCATGCGCTTCAAAAAACAGGCTGTCTGAATGTGTTTTGGACTGCAAACTACCAGCTGTGCCCTCTTTACTCGCTACGAGGACGAGCGGTGTCAATAATAAACGAAAGTGGCGTTGTCAGACGATGGCCTGGAGAGATGACGAACTCAGCGCGTTGGTGGACGTGACTTAAAGAACTCGCTTTGTGGCATTTTCAAGTGGGTGGACTTCGCCCTCGCACTGCCGCAATTTTAACGCAAACTGCCAGAGTTGAATTGGTACTTGAGCTGGCGATACACATGCATGGGTGTGTATTGCTGTATATTCGGAAAGTTGTCAACTGACGATTGAACTCAGACCTCGTATTCAGATTTGTGAGTGGAGGGACTGACTGATGGTCTGGCTACCTTATAACGTAACTTCTGGCACACTCACGCAATTGAAACACGAGCTGCTTGACCCTCATCTGTGTAAGATCCTGGTGTTTGCGTTTGGAAAGGGAGTAGGTCTTGTACGTGGCACGCACAGACGAAACTAGTAGGCAGGTCAGCTACTATGCTTCCCACCAGAAAACTGACCGGCTTGGATGGTGACTGGGTCCTGGAATGAGAATAAAGAGTGGGGTCGACGGTTCAGCGTATTTTATTCACTATCTGACGAACTTAAAGCTTAGAAGAAACAGATGCGATCGTTGGTACAAGAGCTCTATTTGCCTGACGTTTCGGATTCCGTCAAGGATCCATCATCAGAAACAACAAGTGCGATGACCTGCCCAACGCATATTTAGGGCTCACGCAAATTTGGCCAAAGCACTTCGCCACTCGGAGAACGCACAGATGAACGCCTTGGCTAAGGCCTGCGTCAGGGAAATAGATTGCCGAGCAATCATCCCGCCCAAGTAGAGCACGGATGATGAAAGTTCAGCAGGTCACGACCCGCACGCCGGGCATAAAGCAATTAGCCCACAAGTGGGAAAATATCCTCGACGGAGGGAGCCAGTGTCATTGGCATGCAGTAGCATAGCGACTACAGCTTATACATACTGCAACTTTTTGTATATGAACTGCCCACTTCTGCTACTGCCTCTGTGGATGGATCCGCGAGGGAATCCGGAACCTCAGACAAATATACTCATTGTTCCAATGATCTCGTCTGCTTTTCTCAGCTTTAAGTTCATTGCCTTGTCAATTATCATTGTGTATATTCTTGATCGAATCCAGCAAGGCAACAAGCCCGTGTCGGAGTGGTTAGAGAGTTGGACTTCTAAATGACTAGGGCGCGGGCTCGAACCTCGGAGGTCACTACCCCTGGGGCTGAGTATGGCTGGCTGATGACGGATTGTAGGCCGGAAGTGGCCATTCCGGTCTCCCCTGTCTTCGTAGGTAATGCACGTCGGCCTATAAGCTAGCAGTTGGCCTCTAGATCCAGGCTGCAAACTCGCACACAATTGAGCCATGGGAACAGTGAACACCACTCTCTGGTGACTTCGAGGGCAACTCGCTCCCAAGAGTGGGAGGAGGAAGAGAAGGAGGACTGGCGTGTGGCGTGCGTTTGTTTGCCTTCGCGCGCGTACACGCAGGCAGGAAAAGCGTAAATACGACTGTATGCATAAACCCCGCGCCCACTTTGGCATACCCGCGGACGCAACCAGGCAGGGAGTAAAATTGCTCGAGAGCGCGCGCTGGGGAGGATGATGCTAGCGTGAGTTTACAGGTCTAGAAGGGAATAGTTAATCCTGATAACCGCACTATTTATATCCAGATCGCCAGGATTGGACAGTCCCCTTCTCAGGGCCAAGCCCGCATAATGGATATTGCCCTGTTAGGGCGATCCTATCACAGAGGGTACACATAATCTCAATCCAGGGTGCTCAATCCAACAACAGCCAGGCCATACCAGTTCATCTGCTCATGGCAGAAAGGTTCAATAAAATAGCCAGGACGTCATGCCTACAAAGTTCCAGGCCGTAGAATCTACTCCCATCAACGGACTGCACGTAACCTGTCCAAGCACACTCGAGTAGCCTACGGGTCCATCCGATAACATTTGCATGCATTTTACGTCCTCACAACACGTACAAAATCGCATCCTGGTGAACGTGGTCGTACGCGGAGACATCGGGCGAACGATCGTGTGCAGAGTTTTGCGTCAAAACATACACTTATGGTATGCAAAACAAGGGAAGGCCAAGAGTTTGCGCGGCCAAGCGTGCGGTACTGCCGCAATGAACAGAGCAGTACACCAAGATCAAGTAATATCTAAAGTAACTACACCGCGTGGAGACGGCTCAATAAGGCAGTAAAAAGCCACACAGAAACTATTTCACAGTCATTACGGATCGCCAGTACGCCATAGGTTTCCTTTGGACCTTACGAAGTAAGATAAATAAGCATGCCAAAGAGGCACGACTACCTTACTTTTGTGCTTAGAATCTTGCTTGACCTCATTTTGTCCACCCGTCAGCTTGCGATGTGTATCCAGTCTCCTTTGTCCTTGTCGGTAATACTATACTGTCTACACATAAGACAATGAGTCCGTGGTGCAGCGGGTTCGAGAGTTGGTTTTCCACTCAAGAGGTAGCGCATTCGAACCTTTGGTGCCGCAATACTTGGGGTTGAGTATGGCTGGCTGATAACGACTGACAAACCACAATTGGTCATTCCAGTCTCCTTTGGTTTTGTTGGCTGTGCCATTCTGCCTATACATTCAGTCCAATAATACCTTACCTATCAAAAATCTAGGAATAAGCCGACTAGTTCGACGTCTGTCGTCGGCTGGGACAACAAAACGTTTGGATGAACATGGTTTAACGTTAGCAGGACAATATTAGCAACGGTCAGCTAGTGACTTGGGGTTTGTTCGGCTATCTCAGAGGATGTTTAGCACTCTCCAGGCCCTGTTATTATGCAGACGGGGGAACTAGACGAGACTGCAAAAGCTAGATAAAGAAGAAGTCCCGATTCTGAGAAAGATAAGGTGAGGATGGTCTGTTGGTCAAAATTTGCGAATGCAATCAAGGTGTCCAGACTAGCGTTCAAACCTGGCCCAGATGGCAATAGCTAAGTCTCTATTCACCTCGCAAACGGCACTACTCAATGCATACGACTTGCCAATAATCTGACGGATAAAATGATAAGGACTTCAAGTGTTGTTGGCGTTTAAGAAATACGCCATAATTTGGTAAAAGTTCTTTCAGTCACTTCTAGCCGACTTTAGCGTCATTTTCCGCAATTTGTGAAAGGAATCATCGTTGCAGACACCTCTATGAATTAATTTTGGCTAAAAAAAGTCATTTTGACGACAGAAGCCTCGCTCAGTTGCCTCGAGAATAGAGAATCTCAATAATGTTTATCTGTTAACAGCTCTTATTCTATTCTAGCTGTAGTATGAGATCGATTTCATTGACTTTAGAACCTCAGTTGTGTTTGGCTGACGTACTTGAAGGCATTAGGATGGTTTGCACGGGATACTTTTGCAATGGACAGAAAGCTGGCCGCAGGATCACCGCCTAAGTGTAAAACCAGAAAATGCTTGCGGCGATGGTGCATATGGGTTTTTGGTGAGAGACAGTCTTCGAAATTTCTGAATTCGGGGATTGTGACTCAGTCTGCCTATTACGACCACCGGCGGCAAAGGAATTGTTATTTTTAAAACATGTTTTTCGACTGCGTGTATTTGTAAAAAGCCTGTCAGCCACCAGGCCGACACTGATGAGGATGACGGAACAGTACTTTTTACAGTCCAAGATACGCCAACCAAAAATGGACCTGTCGAACACGACGTCCGATGAATGACCCCCACGGAGTGCGCGCAATAGGGATGACGTTGTTGTTTGCGCGCGACAGTTGACACAGTCACTCTTTCTCCTCCTGATGTTAAAACGATGTCAGGTCGACTAGAATTGGGCACAGGTGTAGTGACGGATAAGGCCAAACATGCCGCCTACGCATACCATACACAACCTAGTCTCTACTACATGTACCAGGCCACCGCGTTCGATTCCGTCAATTTCGAACCTCTATGACGGATAATGGCCCTAGATGATGTACCATCAAAAATCATCGCCATGATCGAGGTTTATTACCGCTCCGCTACTGGGTAAGTTCTGGTGCCTAACAATATTTAACAAGAGTTCGGTATTCGGTCTGGCACTCGACAAGGCTTTAGCCCATTTTGCTTAACTGGACTCTCAGGAAGGCCCTACATGAAGAAGAGTGTTGAGCCGGCTGACTCATCTCGACTATGCCAATGATATCGCCCTACTAGCTTCAAACTTTGGTCATCTACAGTCAATGGTATCAGGGGTTAATAAGGTCGCAGAATGGGTCAATTTGTCCATAAACGCTGGGAAGACCAAAGTGTTTTGATAATGCATCACTGTCGAAATGAAGGCACCTCTCGAGATAAGTGGCTATCAACTTGAAGAAGTAGGCTTCAAATACCTCAGAACGAACTTGCTGCCGACTGGACAGAGTGAGGATGACATCGCCTTAAGCCTTAGAAAATGCCTATGAACCTGATGCAACATCTCCACCATCACGAAGATTCACGTATTCCGTCCCATTCTACGGCTGTGAATGCTAGACTATGCGTGTGAAGATTAAAGAAACTGGATATTAGACCACTACTGCTTTAGGACCATCCTTCGAATGAAGTGCACAGACTTCTTCGGAAATTAGACAGTCCACACTCGCATCGAAAACACCGCAAGGGTTTCCCAAGCCATCGAAGAAAGATTACTGAGATAGTTTTGGTACGCTCTTAGTTGTCCACCTCACCAACTCAGTGATACCACCCTTGATCCGACACCGTTACCCAAATAGAGGCGTCGAAGAAGGGAGTCAACGCAAAACGTGGTTCGATGCAGTCCGTCAGGACATGGAAGTTGTTCTCGGGCCTTCAGTAATTGGCCCCTGGCGTTAGCGAAAAGAATGAATCAAAATGTCCAGGTCTGCTGCCACGGATCGTCATTCCTGGTGAGTTTCAATCCATGACATTATCAAGAGCGTTTTAAAAAAGCATGATCGCAACCGTAACAAGTAAGACGACTGCAATTTTTTCACGATTGAGAATGCCATAAAGACCACTTTCGGAAGAAGCCCCTGTAGTTCGACTCTCAGTCCTGAGAGGAACGTGGTTATGCCGTCGTATTGGGATAAATATATGCACATTAAATAAACTATAGTGAGGAATTCGCTGTGACGCGAAGATAGGTTTTATAGTGTCGACATTACTCTAACTCTTCACTTTCCCACGCACCAATCAACTATCGGAGCCTGTCGACAAACAAATCATGTGATTGGGCGCAGTGGCTAACGCAGCAGCAGTTATGGGTTTCGACAAGGCTTTCGAAAATTTTGTTTAACTGGATTCTGGGGAAGGCCCTACGTGAAAAGGATAATGCTGAGCTTGCAACCGGATACCTGTGGACAGACCTCGATTGCGCCGATACTATCGCCATACTAGCTTTAAGCTTTGGTGATCAGTAGTATATGGTGTCACCGGCGAACAAGGTAGCTAAACTGGTCCGTTTGTCCACAAGCACTGGGAAGACCAAGGTTCTTATGCTGCATCCCTGCCCAAGAGAAGGCACATCTCGAGACTGATAGCGGCCAACATAAAGACGAAAGCATTTTCAAGTATATCGCGACGAAATTCCTGTCAAATGGACCGAGTAAAGATGGCATTGCCTCCCCAAATCGACGTAGCTGGTGTGTGTGTGTCGTAGCCCATAGTTGGATCAGGAATCCCCGCCGGAATCCAAACTGGGAGTAGTTGGGAGACGGAGAAAAGCCGCGACCTCGACCGGCTTGAGCCACAGGTCCGTGGGAGTGAGGAGGGTGCCTGGCCGAGAACTGCAGGCGAACAGATGACGGCAGTCATGCGGCGAGACGCCGCAGTCGGGACAGCAGTCGGGTATGGATGGGTCGAGCCGGTGCTGGTACTGCCGAAGGAGCATACAGTAACCACTGCGTAGCTGCGCCAGAGTACAGCGAGTAACCCTCGGGAGATGTCGTTCCGAGGCCGCGATCGGAGGCGGATAGCCACCCAAAAGGACCGGGGGACGGTAACCTCGTTTCTCCTCGACAACGACTCTCTGGTGGAGACGCTGGAAGCCTGTCTTGGTGGCAGAGCTATCAACAGGTAGATCCGCGAGAGACGAGGCAACAGCTTCCTTGTGGAGTGCTCGAATAGACGGCCGGACGTTGCGGCAGGGCTCGGGAGCGGTGCAACGGTGATGATTGGGATGGCCGGGTTGCGAACAACTCCACCAGAACTGCTGGCTAAGGAGAGTGTTGTGATTGGCGACCGGTAGAACAGAAGCCTCCGCATGAAGATGATCTATAGGCGACATTTTATAGCAACCCGTGATCGTGCGGAGGGCAGCGTTTTGGGCTGACTGGAGGCGGCGGAGGCTGGAAGAGCTCATCGTAGGAGACCAGATTGATGCCGCATAAGTGAGGTGCGGCTTGGCCAGCGCCTTGAAAGCAGTCGACAGAGTCTCTTTTGCACAGCCCCAGGATGTGCCTGCTAGAGCCTTGAGGACCTTGGTGCAGCGGCTTACTTTGCTTGCGGTCTCCCTGGCATGGTCTGCGAACGTGAAGAGCGGATCAAAACGCAAACCAAGGAGTTTGGGCTTGCGGACGAGCGGTAAGGACGCCCCATTGACGGTGATGACCGGGTGACGATTGAACTCCTTCGGATCAAGCGTAAAGACAGTTACGGACGACTTGGCTGCCGAGATCGTCATTCCGCGCTGGGTGAGGAAGTTTTCGACAACAGGCATGAACTCCGTGAGGAGCTGTGCAGCCTGATCGATGTCATGGTGCCGGCAGAAGAACGTAATATCGTCCGCATAGGATACCACTTGCACAGGTGCCCGGGGGAGTGGGAGCTCTCGCATGTAGATGTTAAAGAGCGTCGGGCTGAGCACAGAGCCTTGAGGGACGCTACAGGACTGCTTACGGGGCTTGGAGAGAGCGCCCCGGAAGAGGACACGATCGTGACGGCCACGGATGTAAGCCGCCAACCATCGGACCAGGCCAGTCGGGACGTTCAACGAGACCAAGTCCTGCAGGAGCTGATCGTGGCGGACGCAGTCAAAGGCTCGTGACAGGTCAATTGAGACTGCCACGGTCCGCGAAGCGGGCTTCTGTTGATTGAAGCCCTCGAGGATAGCGTCGCTGAGCTCGAAAAGCGCCGTTGTAGTTCCACCACCCGATCGGAAACCATGTTGGTGGCAAGATAGTTCCGCCACAGACGTCAGAATTGGGTGGATGAGCCGTTCCAGGATCTTCGCCAATGGACTGAGGAGGGCAATTGGACGATAAGAGGTCGCTAGGCAGGGGTCCTTACCCGCTTTGACCAGAGGGATGATGATCGACTGGCGCCAGCAATCAGGGATGATTGAAGTTCCCAGTGAAAGGTTGAAGAGGGCGGCAAGGTAGGCAGCCACCTTCGGGCCGATGTGGCGCACATGGATAGGCGCCAGACCATCTGGTCCTAAGGCTTTCGAAGCTCTCATTTTCTTGACGGCGGTGAGGATGGCATCAGCCGAAGAGGAAATATCTGGGGGCGGGGCTTTATGGAGGAGGCGAAGAAGGGGGCGTTGGCTTTTGGGACTGGGCGCCGAGCGGGGTGAGAACAGCTTGTTCATCTTCGCGGCGATCTTACCGTTGTTGGAAATGAACTTACCGTCCCCAAAGCTAATAGACTGGTTTGATGTATCAGCCCGGGGTTTGGTCAGGTTGCGTAAAAGCTTCCAAGTGGCAGCTGAGTTGCCGCTGAAATTACAATCTGAAACTAGTTCATGCCAGCGTTGGCGTTTGCCATCGTTGATAGTCTTAGTGATTAAGCCATTCAGTTCGCCAACGCGCGGGTCACTGGCATCACGCGCTCGTATTTCGTCTCTCTCTCGTTCCAGGCGGGAGGCTTCGGGCGGATAGTTAGGACGAAGAAAGGGAATGCGGCCGTTAGGGATGTGGTGACTTGCTGCTGCCAGGAGTAGTCGACGAAGGGCTCGCTCCGCCATGTGGACACAGGTGGGAGGCGGTAAGCCATCGATCTCGGCTTCGCATTCGGTCGTGAACGCTGCCCAATTGGCTTTCTTGAAATTAATGAAGTGTCGGTTGGGGGCCTTGATACGCTCGGCGGCGGTGGCCAATTCGAGCACAATGGGGAGGTGGTCGCTACCCAGGCTGATTTCCGTCTTCCACATGGTGGAGGCTACCAGACTGAGACTGGCGAGGGAAACATCGGGCGAGCTGGAGGCGCCGTTGGTCGGGAGCCGCGTTTGGCTGTTCTCGTTGAGAACGGCAAAGGGGGCGTGTTCTATTTCATCAGCCAGAGCTTCTCCACGGGAGTCGGCTGCCAAGTTAGAGCACCATAGGTCATGGTGAGCGTTGAAGTCACCTAGCACCAGACTGTCTCCAGAAGGTAAGTAGGGAGCGATAGAGGCGGTGAAACCGGGAGAACAACTGGAAGTTGGAGGAATGTACACGTTCACGACGGTTAGCGGCGCCGGGCCAATGTCAAGGGAAATCGCCAGTACTTCCGTGGGATCGGCTCCAAGCAGGGGAAGCTGGTGATGGGCAATGGATTTGTCCACCAGGAAGGCCAAACCTCCGCCTTTGTTGCGGCCGCGGTCGCGACGGACAATCGTGTAATCGGCACAGGAAGGGACCTTAGTGGAGTTAGACCACTTTGTCTCTTGGATAGCCGCCACAGCTATGCTGTGCGAGCGCATGAAGGCCAGGAGCTGGTCAAGCTTCCCAAGGAGGCCGTTGGCGTTGAATTGTAAGATCTTAAGACCAGGTGGTGAGGCAAGGTCGGAGACCAGAAAATTTGGGTTCAGGACTGGACAGGCTGGAGGCATGGAGATCGGTGGGGGCACGGGACAGCTGGGATACGCGAAGGCGGGCGACCAATCGGCAGCCGTGGCGAGGCCACTGCAGCGGAGATGGCACCAGCCATTGCAGGAGCCGCAACGTACAGACCAGTCGCGGCGGCCCAGACGGACTCGGCAGGACGAGCAGTACCAGAGAGGTCCAGGGTTGGCCTCGATTCCGGCGGCGAGGAGGAGGAGTCGGAGCAGCGTGGCCGGGAGGGGCTGTTCCGTCATCAAAAACACGGATTGGGCGGAGGGGAGAGTTGATCCAACGTAGGGAGATGGGTGTAGCAGACCTTGGCCGCCGGGAGGGCGGGTGGGAACGCGGTTCGTAGACGCGTCTGCTGTGGTTCCCGACGTAGCTGGTCGAGTTCTTTCACGAACACAGTGTTAGTCCCCTCGATCCTGCATCGATACTTACATACAGACATCGATGAGGAGGAGGGACAGCTCAAAAACTGGCTCGGCAAGCTTTGTCAGGACATGGAAGCTGTTCTTGGACCTTCGGTATTCGACCTCCGTCATTGACAAATAAACAAACAAGTCATATAATTGGACGCAGTGGCTAGCGCAGCAGCAGTTATGGGCACAGCGCAACCCTGTAGATGCGGGGCGTCAGGTAGCCATAAAATGCTGCCACGCAAACAATACCTGTTTGGCCTGTTGCGAGCCTGTAGCTCCGGAGAGCTAGCTGGGAATGCGCATGTCCGGAAAGTTGTGTTTCCAGGAGCCCGACCCACGTCGTGTGGCCCAAGCCTGTACACTATCAGAATTCGGAAAGCAGGATCGAATCGCATTCCGATATCGAAAAGCATTGGTTCACTGCCAACTGAGTAGTACAGTTTGTACTGTGATCGCCCGCAATCCCTGCACGCAAATCACGGAGCATACCAGTCACCAAGGTCATGAAAGTGTTTTTGAGTTTCCCTTTGTATGCCGTTTCTCAAGCGCAGCGGCGCTTCAACGGCCCTCTGAGTTCTTGCCTCGACATAGTCTTCGCTGGCACTTTGTTGCGATGGCAACAACATTGCAAGAAGAGGCAGAAATGGTACAGATTATTTATGTCCGCCTAAACAGGACACGGTAATAGGAACGCCCTGACCTGGTAATAAAGGTGACCTTAACATTGCGCTTAACTATAACCCGTGTAGCCTCTAAGTAATGGTGATGTTTCTTGTACTACAATCATCAGGCCGAATCTCGAGTTGTTGGAAAAGGCTGAAGGCACCAGAACGGGGACTTTATTGTGCGCAGAACCCTGCATTATTGTCTCGTGCAGCAGTGGCCAATGGCGAGGCCAGTGCTGGCACTGAATGCATCCAGTCAGGCCTCAGAGAGGGTGAGAGAGTTCTGGCAGCTGTTTTTACATGATTGTGAAGTTCAAGGGGCGTGCGATTAGTGTGTTGCATTGCCCGAGGGGATGTCGTGTATAGTGGCTCGTGCTGTGTCGGCCGAGTAGTTGCGCGCTCAAGTGGTCGTGTGACAGCCGTGACGCCCTGGATGCGCGTGTGTGCGCGCATGGAAGCCTTTAGGTCAGCGAGTCAAAAACAGCTGTCTTCGAAGTTGCATGACGTTGAGACAGCGGGCATCGAACAAATAAATCGGGGAGTATTGTTGGCCGTCCACCACATCCTAAATGTTATCTCAAACTAACTTTTAACTTAACTCTAATCCCAACTTTTCTGGAGTTTGGCACAAAGCCACCAACATTGCGCGCGAATCTTGTTCTTGTGTCCCGTTTAGAAGACCATAGAAGAAATATTTATCGCAGAACGCGATGCACAGTCGTCATAGCCCAAAATTGCTTTTGGACTTTCGGGTATCTCTTAGATCAGCCACTTTACCAGACCAGTCAGCCCATCGAGCCTTGTTGGCACTACGGCTGTTGGTCCGTGACGGCAAACCTGAAAGCTGCTTAATTCACAGTTAGCACACCGAACTAATTGCCAACCACTCAAAGTACCTGCACGAGCGCATGAACCAAGACTATGTGTACAAAAAGCTGGTAGTGGTAATCTGCTGGACAAAATCCTGGCCCCACCAAACTTTGCTGGCTTCGGTGAGACACAAACGCCGAAAGAGCAAAAAAATAAACTAACTAAGAGGAACAACTGACCGAACCGGCACACAAATTTACCGCCTGCTGTGACCTCACAGTCACAAGGCGCAACCCAGTTTGCGCACAAAAAAATGTGGTCTACTGCCAACAGGACACCCAAATATGTTTATTTTAAAAAGGTTTCTGAAGGCGAGCAGCAGCGGAAGCAAAAACGGACAGGCGCAAAGATTCCCGCAAGCGCGGTTAATCTCTTCACTTAACCTAGAAGTCAGGCTTTTATAACTTAAACCTAGATTTAATAGTGCTGATTTGTCTAAGGGCCAGTGGAGATTGTACCACCTAAAAGAACTATTACTGTGGGTAAATAGGATGGTAGCATGTTATTGTGAATTCATTTCTTGAATCAAGAAGACTTGGCCTGCCACTGGTATTAGAGAAGAAGGCGAGGAAGGTTAGCATAAGTCAGACCGAGCACTTTGCTTTTCAACAGACGATGAAGTCAACGCCTTAGGTATGCTGTCCGGGGTTCACGCAAGTGTGTAGAAAGCTACGAAATGGATGATGGCCAATAAATCAGAAATGGCCATTCTAGTCTCCCTGGACTTTGTTGATAATGTTCTTCTCCTTATCATACTAGCGCTGTCGACCACTGGCGGGGCTCCAGAGTTGGCCTCAAGGCAGAACGGGACGAGGGGGTACTGTAACCGATCGGTGAGCGCCTGCCATCTTATGCGAATATCTCGCGATCTAAATCAGAATACCACACGACCATGGCTCATGGGGTAGAACAGTGGAATTCGAAGCAACCGGCAGCGGGTTCAGGCCTCGGGTGGTGCAACATCCGGAGTTATGTATGGCTGGCTGATGACTCTAATATTCTAGAATAGGCCATTCCAGTGTTTACTTGATTACGGAGCTTCACAGTGGTTCACCTATCAACTTCAGCCAAACCTGGATTAACCAAGTGGCACATCGTTTTCACAAGACGACTGTGCATGCGTAAACGCGGGGAAAGACAAACGACAACGGGCGCCAAATTTTTGCGATCGCTCCCGTACAGGAAGTCAGCTTTTTCTGCATACCACTCAGAGTCGGAGTTGCACAGATGCCGGAGGCAATCATCACACGGCAAGCCATGAGGCCGAAAAACTCACTGCTATGATAGGAAACGTTTACCAGATGTGATGCAGTTGTGGACGAGACAAATAGGTCAAAGAAAAGGAATGTTTACTCGGAATATGAATGGCCCTACACGCAGAAGCAGTAACGAAGAATGAGGATGCTGACTTTCTGATCGCGATCCTACCAGCGGGAGCCGGTCACGCTTTCAAGTTTGGCGAGATCAAAATCTACGCAAGAAGTGATAGCTGCAAACTACTTGAGTCTTGATTTTCCAGTCCATATTCAAGTAACAAGCGCAACGAACTTCCGCTTTCATACTCCTTGATGAGATTTTGCCTGGGAAAAATTATCAGCCACGAGGGGGAAGAGTGTGTGGGCAGCAGTCGTGGTGACAACAAAAAAATGGTCGAGTAGTATTCACTCCAAGAGCATCACGGCCATTAAGGACTCGGATACGGACCTACGAGAAATCATCATATTAACTTCGATTAATGCTTATTATAGTAGATGGTAGATGGTAGCCTGACAATTGTACCATATAAATACTGCGTTACGTGTGCCTTTAGTACCCATATCAGCGATCGCTCCTGATGATTGGTTCAGGTGAGAATCCGAAACGATGATCGAATTTTATCCTTCTGAACGGCTTTCACTGAGTCAATTTTTCGCTTATTCTTGTAGGCTGTTTTATATAAGCCAGTGAGTAAACATTTCTCATGAGAGAAGCAAAGTGCTGTGAGCCAGGCGAAAGCCATGAGGCTAGGGGGGCGTGGTGCAGCAATTTGGAAGTTCCTGCGCTGTTCTGCTCACAGCCCGTCACGCGTCGCGGACAGCGAGGTCGGCATCCAACGCCCGTATCAGCCAGCATTAGGTTGGACTGTTACTTTTCATCCAAAATTGCCGCAGTAACAGCAGGGCCAAGCAGAGCAGCAATCAAAACGACTGTGCAGCCAGAACGTACCTTCGAGGGCGCAGGAGGAAGTTTTTGGCAGCAAGCCGTCCAGACTCCAGCGGCTCGGTGCGTATATCCAGTTGAGGCAGATGGATTGCCACAAGGCCAAGGAAATCATCGCGAGTCTGGTAGGAGAAAAAAAGAACGGAGGAAAGTGGAGCGGAGGGGGGCAGGTAGGTAGGTAGTGAAAATAAAATAAATCAATCGGCGTCAACTCACTATCCGGTTTTCATCGAAGATTTCAAACAGGAGCCGACTGCTCTCCGGATTCACCCTAAAATAAAACTCCTCATTCCAGAAGGGGTTGAGTGATCGTTTGATGGTCTTTGTGCGGACGGAGTTACCGACTGTAGTTGTTTGGCGAACATCGCGGTAGAGGCTGATCCGGCAGTACGGATCACTATGAGGGGCGACTTAGTGGAATCTGAAAGGGGTGGGTCTACCTGGTGCCAAAAATGTCCTTTTTCATCAAAGATGAACCACGTACCACATTCACCTTGAGAATACGGGTGCCAGGAGAACACTGAGGGAATAAAATTATAAGTATTGTATGAAATAAAGGGACTGCAGAGACTGCGAAAAAAGTGAAGATGAAACAGAGCTGATGGATGTAAATGGTAGCAGTAGAAGCAGTAGTAGTAGTAGTAGTAGTAGTAGTAGTAGTAGTAGTAGTAGTAGTAGTAGTAGTAGTAGTAGTAGTAGTAGTAGTAGCAGTAGTAGCAGTAGTAGCAGTAGTAGCAGTAGTAGTAGTAGTAGTAGTAGTAGTAGTAGTAGTAGTAGTAGTAGTAGTAGTAGTAGTA
>JAYGXS010000008.1:16981196-17086848 GCA_036362985.1 Ligula intestinalis
TAGTAGTAGTAGTAGTAGTAGTAGTAGTAGTAGTAGTAGTAGTAGTATTAGTAGAAAAAGTAGTGCTACACGCTGCCAGTTTTTACATCCCGATCGAAAAATTGGCAAGACGTGGACCTGGTGGCCTAGTGGATAGGACGGTCGTCTCTAACTCACTGGTCCCGGGTTCAAAACTCAAGTGTAGCAGCAGTTTCTGCGGCTATACTTGAGTCAGGTAACTCAGACCGATGAAGGGTAATGACCCAGAAATACGCGTATCTCAGAGTCCTAACGTTTGCCAGTAATACATTGTTACTTAAAATTTCGGAAGTATTTGCAAGGATCTATGTAATAAAACTGGAGGTGTACACGCCCCTCAACCCTCTTCTGTTTCCAGTTTTCCTTTATGCTGATGAATGCATACACTGAGGAGCAGTCAGTAAGTAGCATCTTCTGTGGGCTCACCGGCCAACTGCTCGACGTACGAAGCATGCACCAGACTCAAAAGAGCCCCGGACCAGCATCGACGGCCTACTATGCACGGAGGACTGCACACTCAATAGAACGGTGGAAAGGGCTATACGAAGGAACACATAAATCGTCATCTTTAGGTGTGACAACGTCGGATTGACCATTAATATCAAGGAGACGAGGGTTATGCATCAGCCGGTGCTGGGCACTGATTAAAGAGAATCCCACGTCCCCAACGCTGAAGCTAAACTTGTTCCACCTAGGCTGCACTATCGCACGAGGTGCCAGGATCGATGACGAAATTGTACATTGAATCTCAAAACGCAGTCAAACATTTCGCCAGTTACATACCTGAGTATAGAATCGTCAAAGGCTGCGCTTGAACACAAACTAAAAATGCACAGAACGGTAGTCCTGATGACACTACTCTACGAGGTGGAGACATGAGCCATCTACGCCAACCAAACCAGGAAGTTGAACCACTTCCACCCCAAATTTGTACGCAAAATGCTGAAGCTGAGGTGGGAGAGCAGGACCTGGGACACGGAATGCCTGGAATGTACCAGAATCCTCAGCATCCTAGCCCTGCTGAAAGAAATGCAACTGTGTTGGAGTAACTATCTCGCGAGAGTCAAGGACTGAGCGTCTACCCAAGCACCTCTTATCCGGCGAGGAAGCTATAAGTGCTAGCCGACAAGGACAATAAAAATGACGCTAAAGGGACAACTTACGGAACTCTGCTAAGAATTTGCAAATCAACGCAGCCATGTGTGATGACTTCAGTCAGGATTGGCCGCTCTGCATACACTACAAACCGATTCGGACCTTCGAATTACACATCACCCTGGTCTGCCATCTGCGCATTCATTGCATACAGACTGGCGAAAATTTTCAGGAGCATCAGCATGTCCTCGTCGCCACCTTACCAACTGCCCGCATTATGGACGCAGGTTCAGTCACCACATGGACCTACTCGGCCATACGCGTGTCCATGAAAACCTGCGATAAAACACCGCAGTTCAAAACACCTCGCCTCACCAGCGCATACACCACATGCAAACCCGTCCCACGTCACAGGCACGCGAAAATTGTAAGCTCTTCCTTCGACACTTTATCCAACTAGCCTCTAATGAATATCGCATACGAGTAGCCCATTCCCATTGTATAAAAATGTTTATTGTGTGGGAGGCAGGTCGTGTGTGGCACGAACGACAACTCAGCAGCTGCGCTCAGTCTCAGCATCGGCTGGTTGGCGGGCTCAAAAAAGCTATTGATGAGTGTAATAATCGTAAACGAACTGTTTATCTTTGATCGACCGGGCGACAATGATTCAGCCTCTTAATGTCGGTTAAGTGGTGCTGACAATTCTGACGATATCGCTTCTCTAGCGTCAATTCTTTGGAAGAGTAAAAGTTGTTTATATTGTGCACCCCATATACCCCTAGTCCCTGCATTTTGCCCTACGGAAACGGTGGTCATATGGGTTTGGGGGTGGGGAAATAGGATAGGCAGGGAAGCAAATTTTTAGAAATGTTAAGTTAAAAATTTAGTCGAATTTGTTTCCCGTGGCCGCTGGGAGTAAGTTGTTCCACATGTAAACTAAAGTTGCGCGCGGCGCTTTGCGCCACGGACTATACTAATCTAACTCCAGAACAGTGAGTTTTGAATTAGGTAAGTTGAAGTAGACGACCCCCTAACCACCACTGATATTTTTCAGGAATTTCAAGAAGCCTACAATTTGATAATCGGATTTTTTCGTAATACTGTAAACGATAATACAGATTAGGAAAATCTACAGACGTAAATCCAAACCCATAAAACCCTATAACCACCGTTTTCGTAGGACAAAATAATGGGATTAGAGATTAATGAGGTGCACTACATAACCTAATGTTGCCTTTGAAAGCAAAAAATTCTGAAGGAAGTATGTAGGCCGAAAGAAATGGTCGAGGTACAAGCGAACATCCATGTCCCAGGAAGCAATTGAGAAGAAGAAGAAGAAGAAGAAAAAGAAGAATAAGACTCGATCGCTGGGACAATATGTTTGTTTGCCTGACGTTTCCATATCCGTCGCGGATATCGAAACGTCAGGCGAATAAACATATTGTCCCAGCGATCGAGTCTTCTTCTTCTCAATTGCTTCTTGGGACACGGATGCTCGCTTGTATTGGCAAATTATTTGGGCACGATGCGCTTAGATCGGCCCGACGATGGGAAACATTTACCCTTCGGGAGGCCTCAACCTATTCGCAGATCCGGTTTCTGCACAGATGCCTTGACAATAACGTGTTGTCGAGGGGTGTGACATACAAGAACCTTTCTGCTACTCATGTCTCTGATGACGAATCCGCGACGGATATCGAAACGTCAGGCGAATAAACATATTGTCCCAGCGATCGAGTTTTCTTCTTCATCTCAATGGTCGAGGTAGTTGGTTTGACAGACAAAAATACGAGTTTTCTTGGGCTATATACCTGGTAGAGGTGAATGCGTATCGTGATTATCATTTTTCGGCTGATTTGGGTCGTAAATTTCGAATAACTCGGCGCAAAAAGGAGTACTCCATTCCTAATGGGGTCAGGCAATGCACTTCTGTGAAAACCATTTTAAAAAAGTGCTTTCCTAAATTAGCACACAGTATTCCATTGAAGGGAAGCAATCGTTAGCAAAGGGGGCGCAATACGATGTAGTATAGGACAAAATTACTAAAATAGCTCGAGTTTGGTAGACTACTAGAGAACTGTTACTGCTTTTGCGCGAAACCACGCCACCTATGCCTGTGTTCAGTGGGCAGACAAGAAAAAAGTTTAAAGGGACTATTTGTCCTTTGTAAAAAGTTAATACCGGACAAAAAGCGTTTAGGCGATCACGTGTACAAGATCAGGGTTGCAAAAATAGAATGATGGTTGGCTTCCGGGAACTAACATGTAAACTTATAGCAAACTTATTTCAAAATTGGTTCTGGCACATCATGAATACTGCGGCCTCTTAGAAGGTAGAAGGCGCACCCCTAAATGTTGTAGAATATGTGGATGAAGTATGCGCAAGCTAAATGAAGGGGCAGAGTTGACGCGATTGGTTTTTAGAAGCGAAAAAAATATCCAGTTTCTTCTAATACTGATAAGATATTAATTGCTCTTTTAAATTATGGTCTAAAGATGTTTGCTGATGAGCAACGAAAAATGCAGCCCCGGCTTTGAACTCCTGAAAAATCGATACAAAGAAGGTGAAAAGTGCCGCCAGAAAACGCAAATATTGTCTGGGAGCGGCCCAATTAAAGGTGGATTTTTGTTCACCTGGGAAACTTTTTCCCATCTTTATCTTTTATCCTGAATATAATAATGACTAGGGTGAGATTTTCATATATGTAGCTTACAGATTTTCATGAAAAAGTGTGGTTTCACAACAAAATACGTGTGACTGATTACGAGGACTTTGAAATTCGGATAACTCGTAGTTGGTAATTGTATATGTTAATTTCTAAAAAGCGAGACAGACGAAGTGTAAATATTTGAAAAACCAACACTAAGGAAAATAAATAAATGTAAGATTGTAGCCAATCGTTGTCTTGGTCATGGGACCTAATGTTTTTGATTCCAGAGAGACTCTTATGTTTTTATAGACCTAAGAATGCTGCTAAACGATGAAAGTCATGGAAGAAAACCCAAAATATTGTTGGATCCTTAATAAAACAGTCAAGCAATCTGCTGATAGCATCCTTAGTGAGGACGCTCACCCTCTCCACTCTGAACTAAGCGCTGCGAAGTCTTCCCGTACAATACGCCGAGGCTTCCGTCAAATGTCTTTCCATACATCGGCATATCAGCACTCTGTACTCCCATTCCTAGCACGCTATCTCACGTGTGAAGGAGCGGAAACTGAGAAGTTGAAAGCTGACCTGTCCCCATAGTAGATGTGGATATAGTGTAAACCTTTACTTTAGAGTATTTTATGACGTCATAAGTAAGGGGTCATTGTAAAGGGTAAGAGGTATCTTTTTACCCTTTACCATGACCCCTTACTTATCTTATATATTGCTCTTCGTGAACGGAGCCATTTTTGTTGAAAATTTTGGATAGTCCCTTCTAAATAAAGCAATTTCTTTCTCTCTCAATAATTCGGGGCAATCCAAAGTTGTGACCAGCTTACACAAAAGAAAGCCTTTTGACTGTCTTTTGCGCATTAATTAAGCTAGAAAATTTGAACAACCTCAAGACTGTACGAAGGCATGCAGCTTATTATACCGTAAAGGCTTGTCTACTTTTTTTTCCGTTTGAATTTATATTTAGGGAGAAAAGGCTAAAAAACTTAACACACTGTTGTAGTTTTAACTAAATCGTACTGAAAGAAGCAGGTATTCGTCAACAGAAGATGTTCAGACCAAGAATGAGCTATGGTCGCCTTAAAAATTTAGCTGAAATAACAAGACAATGTTTTTTATCAGATAACTGTTGTGGGCGTACGACCGAATTAGAGGTAGTTTAACTTGATAATGAACCGTAGTTAACCCGTCAGAGCAAATATTTAACAATAATAAAAGTCTTCGATTTACGAACTTGTCATATAATAATCCAATACACGATCTAAGCTCTACTTAGGCCTTTTGATCTACAGGCAGTTATGTAAGTAATGCTGGTTACCTCGAGCTGACCGTGAATACATTTTCGAGATCAGCCATAAAGGCATGCAAACCAAATCAACGGAATTCGTATGATGTCTAAATTTAACTCTGTGAAGTTAGTACAATATGAGCTGACGTCACATTATGTGATTGCGATCTAAACTGCGCAGCGCGAAAGGTGTGAAAGACCAAAAATTGGCAACAAACACAGCCAGACACAGGCCATCATTCAAGTGAGTAAAGTCTGAAGCTTTTAAACATGCTCACTCTTTGGGGTGGAATTCCTAAGACGTCGCTGTGCACCAATATTGGCACATGATTCACCGAAGACATAGAGAATCCTCGAAATCTAAGGCCTCCAGGCGAATCGGATTGGTCTATCCATAATTTTATACTATGCACCATTAATGTAAAGCATTTTAACGCAGAATTATTTGTGGCATAATTTCAAATGCTTAATGGCTGCCCTACGTAAGTAATTCTTTTGAAAATATTTATTTCTTCTGTTAGATATTGTTCTTGTTTCTCTAAACAGACTCCTTTATATGCATAGTAATTTCAGGAAGACAGTTCATTAGAAGAGATATTGTAGCATCCAGTTAATCAATTTCGAGCCCTTGCGCTACAAATATTGCCTTGCCGCTTGACTTGAACAGCGATGTTTCGGGGTCCGGAGTATTTGAGCACGCATTTCGGGGTAATTTTTGCTAATCTTGTTTTTTCCGTCTATTTATTTCTTCCAACAGTCGTAACTGCTCATGTGCCACGGTTGTGTTCTCCACAGAAGACGGTCAGTGCCAAGCCAAAGGGCTTCAGGCAAAAATCTGCAAGCGCTTTTCATAGACCAGTGGAAACCTGCAATTCCAGGGTCTTTCAACTTGTAAACAGTGTCTTCCTGGCTTTAGAGATAACGTTAGACATGAGCATTCCAGGATTACATTTTGTTTACGTATCGAAAATTAGATGCAACTTTTGAGTCCGTTACACGTATATCTTCATTATTTTTTTGCCTTTTCACCCAAGTACACTTCAGCGGATTTCATTTAACCCTGTGGTATGGAATCCTCTCAGTGTTCTAAGTAGAACGACGGCATCTATGTTATCCTTAAATGAACTCCTTGTATTACAAAAACACCTTGCGTTTTAAAGGTCCTCCATTACCAAGCATCTATTAGACAGCGGTCATTCTGTCGACGTTAAAACAGCGTTTCAAGTACTTGTTTGGGCCCGAACAAACCGAATCCTGCGCTATTTAAAAGGTGTTTTTTGTCTACACTGTTAAAAGTGGGGTGACATTTTCATAAATCCAGGTACTTAGATCTACATGTTAGATACTACATGTTATTTAGTAGCCGTAGTTATGCTCATTATGCTACTTAACTATTCGTTGTTCCTAATATATTTGCTTTGATGGTTATATTTTTTCTGATTTCATGATAGCGCTTGCAACCGCCAAATGTTGATATGTTTCCCGATTGTACAGTTGCTTCAATCAACTACCGTTAACGGTCCTCTCAGATACTGTTGACATTTTTAAACACAAACTTGATTCTCATCTGCTGAGAAACTGTGGCAGATATAATGAACAAAGTGTCAGTAGCAGCACCTTGCAACTGGCTCACACTTATCGCTGATGTTTAGCCTACATTTGTACATTTGTATTATGTACTATTGTTACGGTGGACCTATTATGCGATTTTGGTTATGAATAGGGAGCTCAAGGGCGAAAGCCTTTTTCCCTTAATAAAGTGACTTAACGTCTTACGCCATATTTAACATTCGTGCGGGCATTTCCTAAATGATTCCCTTTTATTTCTGACAACTGCACAGTGAGTGTCGTTAGAAAGGTGGGCATTCAGGTGAATATTCGATATTTGAAGACTAAATGTTTATATTTTGAAATGACTGTTAGTTGGCAGAGGAATTTTGTTAAATCTCAAGCAGGAATAACTGAGGTGTGAGGTAGACTTATGCATAGGCTTCATAAACCAGGAGATTCCGCAATAAAATTGTAGCACCTATCAACACATCTGCCAAATATCCTGCAATACTCAGTTGGACATCACAGTCGTTTTGTTCTCCTTCATATACTAAGAATTATTTGGGCTCTCAGATAAAATACTTATCGGCGGACTGGTAGGCCAAAACAATTGAGAAAACAGAGGCATTTGCACTTAGTTATCTCCCGCCTGTGGCTGAAATGAACTGAAAGTCTCGGAAGCGCACGCAACAGCAATGGACCCAGGGCACCTACTTTTTTGAAGCTGGTTTTGTTGCAATGCCGTCACCTCATTGGATAAGCTGAGGTCTATGGAACTGGCAAAACGTGGATTTCTCGAGATCTTTCTCAAATATCTTAAGCCATCAAGTCACAGGGGAAGGCTTCATGCATTTCGAAGCAGCTATTCCAGCAATTTCGTAAGGTAACCTTATCTTAGTTACAAGGACACGGCCTAATGCATATAGGGTGGTAGCACTGCTACAAATTATGTTCTGTTTACTGACTGTAGAACTTGGTACTGCTGTATATGAACATTTTCGGTTTCGCAGTTACCTCCGCATGCCATACTACGTCTAATGCCACTGCTTTAACTGAAAACTGGCAAACACAACTTCGTTTATTGGTTTATTGATTGCCAGTTTACAGGCAAGAGCAAATAAATATATACCAGGTGATCCCGTTGACAGTGAAAAGAAGTCTCGATCACTGCTTCTAGTGTGTTTTTCTTCGGCGAAAAAACTGCAGTACTATGAGTGATGGAAGTTCTGGAGGGAATTGGTGACACGAGTGCATGAAAGGGTTAGTCTCTTCTCAGGGTTATGGATCCGGTATTCCGTACCAAATAAAGGCTGGTCTTTGAATGGTTGCGCGCTGACGGCTGAAGAATTAGCCGATTATAGACTGCAGAGTCAACACTACTGCTCTCAACATTAAGCCTGGCACAGGGTTCAGAGTTCGCGAACGCCATCAGAGTGGAAGAGAGATTCCATGGTCTTATCATCCAACATTTTTGAAGGCTGTACTGAATGTAAAAACTAACTGCAGCTCTCTTAAACGAAGAGTAGCTTGACTGCATTTTTAAACTTCTAGGTAGCTTATTCCAGATTGTTATTAAATTTATTGGAAAAATCTGGGGATATGTAAATGTCCGTACCAGAAAAAAATATAAAAACTCTGCATCGGAGGTTAGCAACTTATTTAATATATGTTTCACGTACGCCAGGGAAACTGAATATAACATGAGAATAAACGCCCACTGGAGATTTCCCGTCTCGTTAGTGACAGGGACTATGCATCTCAACTGGCAGTAACTTACCGCTCGAAGTTTATAAACCTGGGACTATAGCTTTATTTTATCAATTATTTGAGTCAGTCAGTACATTTGAGGGAAAAATAGGCTTGCGCCTTTGAACTCCCTATTTGTCACATCAAAATCTCAAGAGTTATAAACACTGTTAACAATTTTTCAGTCAGAGAATATAGACCGTCACATGGTGCAGTGGTGTTTCTAGGCGTATTTGTCACATAGTTCCCGTTGTGCTGCAGCATGTGTATATCAAGTCGGTGTTTGAATGTTTCAACAGATTGGGACATAACAATCGCCTCGGGAAGGTCATTCCATGGGTCCACGACACGATTAGAGAAAAAATACTTCCCCACATCCAATCGTCCTTGGGGCACATAGAGTTTGAAGGGATGTCCTCGGATATTAGTTGTAGTGGCGAGTTGGAAGTAATCCTCACACATGAGAGCGCACTCTAAGCCACGCACAATATGGAAGGTTTGCACCAAATCTCCGCGTAACTGCCTATAAATCAGAGGATAGAGATTTAGATTATTAATGCGGACCTCATATGATAGTGAGCCTTGGCCTCTTACTAATTTTGTGGCCCGCCGCTGCACCCTTTTAAGTACGGTATAAACTTGCCGCATCCACGGTTTCCAGGCTTGAATCGCGTATTCAAGATGTGGCCTTATAAAGGTACCGAAGATTTTCAAGAATGAGTGAGATTTTCGAGTGAGGAGTTACAACTTGTTTATTGACTTCCATATCAATCCAGCATAGTCTAAATATACGTGGCTTTGTGTTATTGTCCTAGTTTTGCAGACATTCCCGTGCTCTGCTGTATACGCTATCTTCAAATTTGCACCTGGGATACGATGCTTCAAAAGTCTGATAAGTCAAAATATGTTTCCAGACACTTGATAGTTTGCTGCTACACTCAATCCGTGAGTTATGTAAGGTATTCATATGGCTCTCTGGGAATGGGTAGTTACACCCTTCGTTCCCAAGCCAGCAGCAGAAAGTACAGTCGGTGCACTAACTCACGAAGTCCGAGGATTTTTACAAGTAACTTCCTGTTACTCAAACGCAACCGAAGCTGTGGCCCCAAGAGTCTTTCAACAATAAACGAATGGTCGTTCTTCACAATAGCGCATGTTGTGATTTATGAAGGAATATAACGTTTAATCGAAATCCAAGCTTACTTAGCAAAGTAGAAAAATTCCGAAAAAGTGGGAATCGGGCGTACTAGGTTAACCTGAGTTCCATTGGTAGAGAATGCCTGTTTATACAAAACCACCGAATGAATATAGCAGGAAAAGTACAATTACGTTGGAAAATAATCATTTTGTAAAGTTTTATATGTGTGTTTCCGTATTACATGGAATGTAATGTAAGCCCAAAATTCGAGTCTACATTGCAATACGTTTTTACGAGAATATGTAGTTTTTTCTTTCGTTTAGGCATTGCTTGAGTTGCGTTGGACTAGAGCAACCACATCTACGCTTGACTTGGCCCATTGGGAGATCACAGGTGTAAGATATTTCGTAAGCTCACGTGCGAACATGTCAGTCAGTGAATAATAAATTTAAATTAAATTGTCATCTGCCATTATAGATGTACCATTTTTGTACAATAAGGGTAATTGCCTTCCGCCAAATTTTTTGTTTGTGCTCACCAAAACCTTCAAAATAAGATGTATCTTAAAAGCTTTTGCATAAATAACGAGCTTTTAAACATTTTTTAATTGTGCACCTGCCTTGTGCCTCATAGTTTCAGAACCACCCAATCATGTGAACACATTGCCGAGAAAAATGAACGTCCACTACAAAATTCGCGAACTTATATGCTTAAGATTGATTTAGAATAATTCTACAAAAAGTTAGATCTTGAAAAGAGCTATACTTATATATATTGGCGTCTGTTTTCTGCGCAGTTTAATTTTTTTGATGATTAAGTCAAGAGCAGGCTGGGAAATTTTGGCAAGTGTATTGATTTCCCTAAAATTAGGGATATCTCTTCTGCTATAAATGAGAGAGCTTAATGTTTTATCGAAAATGGAACAGTTGTCAGCATATTTTGTTACTTTTAGACTCAGTTCTACAATAAAAAATGCAAAACAGAGTGGCAATAATATCAACTGCGATTTTCGAAAGAAACTCTTTCGCAATGTCCGTGACAACGCTGTCAAATGTTTGCTATGTTAACTGTCTCCAACTTCATATCGATTGTAAAATTAATCTAGTTGCCATATAATAATAAAGTTCTCAAACGCATTCCTTGCTTGTAACCCCTCAAATATAAAATATAAATTTAATATGGAGCATAGAAAAGAAAGCCCTAAAAGTGTATTACTCAATTTTATGGCACAAAACTTGGCAGATTTGCAAAATATAATTTTTTAAACTTATTTCGCTCCTCTTTTCCCAAAATTAATGCGCTACCTCCTAATTACATTAACCTCAATTTGTGGACGTAAAGCAAAATTTTCCGTTTTGTGAACAGATATAATTAAAAAGTTTCTGCTATTCACGGATTTTCTTTTATAGTGCAACATTCATACACAATAAGTTCTTTTCCGCAGCGTTTTGTAGCGTAGTAACTTCCTCGGATATAATTAAATGCTGGATTTCGCCCATTTTTGCCACCTTTTTCTCCCAGAATTCCGATCTGAACGGAAATAAATTCTAGTAAGCAAAATTTTGCACCCCAATTCAACCAAATGAACTCAATAAACAAGCTCAAATGTGCGTTTTATCCTCCAATCCCCAGCCTTTCATCAGATATATAATCTACTGTAGGTGTATTGAGAGGTTTTTCTTTTGCCATGTTGATGCCTAAATGTACATTTCTTTTGACAACGCCTGCAAGGTGGCAATACATACGTTAACAAATTCAAAATTGGGCCTCTTTTTCAGCGAAAAATTTATTTTGCTTTGCGTTTTGCTTTTTTGCACAAAGGCCACCTTCTCGTAGTTTCTGCAAGCAAGATCCATCGTCATTGGTCTGGACCCAATGTAGTTGACAACCACTCTCGAACTCCGTCTACAGTATCCGTAGCAGTGGGTTAAGTTAATGATCTTCAGGCCTGGTTTCTTATGAGAAGAACAGTCGTTACGGCTTTTACCCATCGGTTTTTGTTTGAGTCAGAATTGAAATTGATTTGCTCGACCGAATTGGCGTAGGCAGGCTAGTACATTTGCATATTATAGCAGTCGCAAGCGGTTCAGCGTTGGCGTAGTTTGCAGCACCTGTAGTGGGCTGTCCCTGAGGCGGGGCAAGAAAATTGATCACGTCACCACGTACGTGGTGTGGCGCCGGAGATGGAAAGTGCTACAGGGTCACTGCATACCCGCCTAGAGTCCGGTCTCCTCGGTCGAATCTTTTGAGTACATTTCAATCGCAGCAAGCCATGCGCCCCCGAGGTTCCATCTACACAATGTCACACTCCCGCGATATCTCATCCAGTCACTCTCCTCTCCACCCCTTACACGTCCAAACCGTCCTAAAGCACCAAATTTCCTTCATCTTTTGCAGAGGACATCGCTCAATCACCGCAAGGATGCAGTATCACATGCTTGCTTCCGCTTTTCGATTATTCTTTTCTTTGAACTGATTTATTTTTCTATTATACTATTATAATATTATCTCCATATCTAGAGTGTTCTTATTCGTCCCTTTGTTCTGAAAAGTGGTTGTGAATTTATGCACGTATATGGTATATTTGAGGGTTCTGGGCGTTAAACCATGATGACCTATACATTTACAGTCGAGTTAAAACTACTATGATATACAGCAGGAAAGATAGTCACGTGTAAGATTTGCAGGGGCCGGTTTTACAAAAAAGATGTATCGGCAAGATACATATTAATTAAAATAATGGAGTAAAGTCCATGACTGGCCGGAGACACTCCTGCAGTGAGAGTCGTCATCCGATTTCGCTTGGGATGGAGTTTCACCGTCGACCCACCCATGGACTGAAGTAAACTTTACATGGATTTAAGCGTGTGCATTTACGTTTAATCTTGTATGCATGGGCGCGCAGATGAGTCAGTTTTGTAATTTAAAAGCTTCATATTTGAGCGAAAAGCAACGCTCCTGGATAATAAGTAATGTCCATAGCTGGGCGCACCTCAATTGTTTGTAGAATAGGTGAAACATTTTAAACATAATCAGTCATTCCGGATACGAAAGAGTCCTAAGGCCTTCCATCACTTTTGTTACCCATCGTTGCACCTGCTCGATGGGCTCACTGACTTTCTTCATTGACGACGTCCATGCCGGCATTCCATATTCTGAATGCGGTCTAACCAAATTACTGAATATCCGTGCAAACAGTTTGGGCGGAAACATTACGAAAGCACGCCTGCTTCAGTGCTCGATGTTCGTTACATTTTGGATGGCACTTTTAGAATGTTCAGAGGCCAGTAGGATAGAACTTTTCCAAATACGTGGATCTTTATACGTGCCTACTTCTTCGACTGGAATCCCATTCAGACAGTACTGGTGCTTGGGTAAACGTCTCCGCTCAGATTATAAACGAGGACTGCACAAATTTGTTTACAATAAATGCCAGGAACCACTTGGTGGACCACATGCCGTTTTTCGAGGATTTCTTGTAGTTTTTGCGCATCGTCAAAAGAGTTAATGATTGTCCAAATGTTGATATAATCTGCATAAATTATAGGATCGCACTTCAAATATTCAATGCAGTCGTTTATATAAAGGCGGCATAAAAGATGGTCTTAGAGGGAACCCCGCGAAACACCACGTTCTACTGTAACCCATTCGGATTCTGTACTACCAACAATTAGTTTTGCTGTTTACAGGAGATGAAACTATTGAACCTTTGAATCGATACGTTGGATATCAAACAGCTAAACCTTTTGTAAGGGCCGCCGATGAGATTCTTTTTCAAGCTCCTTCTTGAAATTGAAATAAACGACACCAACTGGATGACTCTGGTATGCAGTTTTCGTGCATTTCCCCTGCTAGTACAGACCACTCGTAGAACATGTGTCTACGGCGATAATCATGCTGGACATATACATGCTCCTCTGCTCCAGAGGCGTCATTTTCTGTCCCTTTATAAGTTGATCTATGACATTGCACAAAATGCACGTTAAAAAATTTGACGGTAATTTTCCGATTTGAGCCTTTGTGCGTGGGGAGATAAGGACAGTTTTCCAAGCTTGTGACAGTTCACCTTTTTTCAATGAATTTTGGAATATCACCGACACAGTCTCACACATTACGTAAGCCAATTCTCTATGGACATGCAGATGAGTGCTGTAGTAACCAACTGGTTTGGCAGGTCTCAGGCAGAGAATTACTTTCATTATCGATGCAGGTTAGAACTCGAAGACATCTTCTAGAACAAAGATTTTCAAATTTTTTTGTTAGTCTGGGTGAGAGAGAGGAGAGAAGTTTGTTTTATGGGCGAATGCCAACTGAAAGAAGTCAGAGTTGAATGATTTTTTCACCTGCCATGAAAAGTAGTTTCGATGAGCAACTTTACCGCTCTCGCTTTTTCGGAGTTGATCACGAATTTAAAAGTGGTGTGTCACTGGTGTGAACTTTTAGGGTCAAATTTGTGTTGTAACAGGCGCACATGGTTTCTCCTTATTCTCCGCGACTGCCTCGCTCTCTGTGTTCACTGATGTTCCCGCTGACGATCCTTGTAACTGAGTTGTTTCTGCTGTCGGACTTGGTGCCTGGGAACCTTCAGAGTCAGAAGTCTGATGAGTCATGTTTATGTCCACAAGCGATCACATACACAACTCGAAGGGATCCGTATAGTATCAACGTTTATTTAACTATGACAAGAATAATAATCACTAATGTTCCTCTGAAGACGAAAAGAGCTGGTGCTCCTCAGACACGTCCTTCAAGGCTCCGGACTGGCTGCCATCCGGCACTGTCTCACGCGTCGTCTCCATGACCGCCACTAAAAATTGAAAATTACAAATGTGCATTAAAACAAAAGGGCGGTTGGTCCCTTACACCCCCCCCCAACCGAGAGGGGGCTCTGTCCGCAGAGCCGCAGAGGGATCAGGGGTACCTATCTCTACCTCCGCGCCCAGTTGGGAAACTAAATGGGGGGTAGGATATGGAGGGAGTCGGGGTCGAGGGGGGTGGGGGTCCCGTGGAAGTCGATGGCGTAACGGGGGAAGTTGCGTCGGCGCTAGGGAGGGGACCCGTGTAGGGTGTCAGCTTGTCAAAATGAACGGTATATATAGGGCCGGAAGGGTCACGGGCGTCGCGGATGCGATAGGTGGAGGGGGGAAGGCTTCTACAACAACGAAAGGACCTTCCCACGGGCAGAAGAGTTTGGAGGGTATCCCCACGGGGGGTGTGGCGCGTCGACGGAGGACGTAGTTGCCAAAGGAATGTGGGGTACCGTGAACGTTTTGATCGAAGTAAGATTTCTGTCGTGCGTATGCGGTGTGAAAATGGGAACGGGCAAGATTATGTGCCAGGTGGAGGATTTTTTGCAGTTGAGAAGCGTACGCATCTGGGGACGAACCGTCGGACGTATGCAGTGGGAGTAGGTAGTCGGAGGGTAGTTGGAGACGACGATCAGTGAGCAAGAAGAAGGGGGAGTACCCCGTGGACGAGTGGAGAGTGGTCCGATAGGCCATCATGGCATAGGGTAGTTTTAGGTCCCAATTCCGGTGGTCGTGCGATTCGTCTAGGACTTTCAGGAGGTTGATAATAGTACGATTTGTCCGTTCAGTCTGTCTATTTCCTTCCGGGTGAGCCGGTGTGGTGTGGGTCTTGTGGATGCGAAGTACGTCACAGGCGTCGTGTACGAGTTTGCTCTGGAAGTTGGCGCCACAGTCTGAGTGAAGGGACAGAGGTGCGCCAAAGCGACAGACCCAAGAGAACAGGAAGGCGTCGGCAACAGTAGCTGCATCTTGGCAGGGTAAGGGCACGGCTTCTGCCCACTTGGCAAAATATTCAACCATGACGAGGATGTACCGGTTGTGGCTGTCGGTGAAGGGTAATAATAATAATTTGTATATGTAAGGCCCAAGGGGCCCTGTTGTTACATTTAAAGGGAACAACGACGTCGATACCGACTCGCTCGAAAGTGGATCCGGTAGCCATGGGTGGGAGAGGTGCTCGAGGTCGGGGGTTAGGACCTTTAAAGCTTGTGCAAGTAGGGCACGTGTTGCAGAAGGTGGCGACCTGTCCCCTAAGGTAGGGCCACCAGAATCTATGGCGAGCCGCAGCCTCGGTTTTAGCCTGGCCGTCGTGAACCAGGTTTTGGTGTAAGTCCGTTAGAACCGTGTTTACGAGGCTGCCGGGGACTACTAACCGAGGGGGCATATGGATGCCTTCCTTAAAGAAGAGAAGTTCATTTTACATGAAGAGTTGGGACAAATGGTTGCGAAGAATTCTGGCGGTTTCAGAAGAGCCGCTGAGATCATTGTCCGTGGGACGAGGTTTGCCATGGAGTATACGGTCATAAATTATAGCAGTATCGGGATCGGTGCTCTGGGCGGTCGCCCAATGGTACCGCGTAGGTTCGCTAATGATAAGAGCAGAGACTGAGTCGGCTGAAAGTGACATTGGAGCCTCGCTGGAGTCTGGTGGACGTCGGGATAGAGCGTCCGCGTTGGTGTGTTTGCTACCGGACCGGAAGTGGCAAGAATAGTTGAATTCTTGAAGGGTATCTTGCTATCGTGCCATTTGCCCGTCTGCATCCTTCGCGTTCTGTAAACTCTGAAGGGCTTTATGGTCCGACCGGATGATTAATTGGCGGCCAATCAGGTAGGGTTTAAAACGCTTAACGAAGGTGACTAAGGCTAACAGCTCGCGTTTGTAGACAGATTATTTACGTTCGGTCCTTGTGAGGGTCCTACTGGCAAAGCAGATGGGCCGTTCGACCCCGATCTCGTCAGGTTGAGATAAGATGCCGCCGATAGCGGAACAGCTGGTGTCTGTATCGAGGATAAAATCGGGGGTATCAGGGAGGAAATTAGGCAGCATTAAAACCGGGGCGGTTGTGAGGCGGGCCTTGAGTTCGCCTAAGGCCGCTTGGGTAGCTTCGCACCACTGAAATGGGCGGTTTTTCTCCGTAAGGATAAACGGAGGCCGCGCGATTTCTAAGAAGCCACATATGAATCGTCTATGCTAGGATGCGAGGCCTACAAAGCTGCGCACGTCTGTAGCTGAAGTTGGAGTGGGCCATGTCAGAATGGCCTTGACTTTCTCGGGTGAGGCTTTGATGCCATCATGGCTAAATTCGTGGCCTAAATAAGTTACTTTATCTCGCAGGAAGGAACATTTCAGGGGGTAAAGGCGCAACCCGGCGTCACAGAGGGCGGCGAGAACTGCCTGCAGGTTAGCGTTGTGTTTGGTGACGGACTTGCCGAAAACGATCACATCATCGAGATAGATAAGGCAATATTGGGGATAAAGGTGAGAGAGGACGGATTGCATTAGACGTTGAAATGTGGCTGCAGCGTTGCAGAGGCCAAAGGGCATAGTCTCACATTCGAAAAGTCCTTGTGGGATGATGAAAGCCGTTTTGGCTCTATCTTTGGGTTCCACCTCCACTTGCCAGTAACCCTACTACAGATCTAGGGTGGTAAACCAACGCGCCCCTACCAGCGCATCGAGAGTGACGTCAATGCGAGGTAGCGGGAATGAGTCGCGGACTGTGAGTGCGTTAAGGCGGCGGTAGTCTATGCATAGACATAGTTAACCATCTTTCTTGGGTACTAGCGTAACCGGAGAGGCCCATGGTGAATGAGACGGACGGATGACGCGATTTTCCAACATCATTTTAATCATTTCCTGGACTTGCTGCTGAAAATGTGGGTGTATCCGCCGGGGTGGTTGCAACACTGGTTTTGCGGAGCCGGTATCGATGGTGTGACGAATGATGGAGGAACGTCCAAGGGAATGGTCATCCCAAGCAAAAACGTCAGGGAATAGTCTCAGGAGGGCCTGTAGTTGCACACGGGTGGGAGTGTCAAGATCAGAATAAAGGGATAGATCTTCTAGGTTAGTCGGGGGTAGAGTGACGGCAGCCTCGATGGCTGCGCAAATCTCGTCATCTAGAGGCGGGGGTGGGTCTAACGGCGTAGAGGAAGTAGCAAAGCCAAAACGTAATGATCGTGAACAGATATCTAGTGAGCAATTAAATTTAGTGAGAAAGTCGACACCTAGCAAGATGTCCCAAGCCAGGGCAGGGCTAACTAGGAAATGGTGGTGTTTGGTCCCAGTGGGGAAGTCTAAAGACAGGTAAATAGATCCTAAGATGTGTAAACGTTGGCCGTTGGCCGTCAATGGGCTAGGTGGGGGAGACAGAGAATCAATAAGGCGAAATTGAGAAGTTGATAAAATATCGGACCGAACTAGGGAAACCGTAGTGCCAGTGTCAAGGAGAGCTCGACAAGGAAGCTGATTAAAGTGGACAGTAGTTTAAAATGGTAAAGGTTAAGCGGCATCAATGGAGCAAACAGGAACAAAATGAATACCGGAGTTAGGGTCACGTTCACCTTGTAGATTAGGATTGAAGGAAGGTCTGGGACCACCTCGCAAAAAACGAGCGTTCGGAAAACGCGGCGAAGGTGAGGAAAGGAAACCTTCCTGTGGGTGGTTGGCGTACGAGGGTTTGAAGGTTAATCGAGGACGATTTGTGGGAGGCCGCAGCTTATCTGGTAATAACAGCTCCTTGGCCCTCTGGATGGCGCCTTCAAGATCACCCGGCGGGTTGTGCTGAAGAGAATAGTAAACCTCCTCCGAATTAAGGCTGGTCTTAAAGTGGTAGAGGTTGACGCGGTCCTTGTGTGCGGCTGAAAGGGAGGGGTAAGCGGCGGAAGCTAGCCGTCGAAGATCATCAGAGAACGCCTGGGGGTCTTCCCCTTGACGTCGGTGGCGGTGGATTAATTGATGGACGGCCTCTTCAGTTTCCAATGGGGGTTCGAAAAGTCTAACGAGCTTGTCACATAGGAAATCGAACGGTGTGGTCGAGCTAAATCCCTTCCTGAGTGCCTTCAACAGTTGGTCCACTGCGAGATGCAAAAGGAGGCATTCGCTCCGTTGGCTTGCTGAGACACGGTTGAGATGGAATTTACAGAGTTCCAGCCAGCTAGTGAAGTCTCGACGACCATCATAAGGGCGGAAAGAAGGGGGAAATGGGTTGGGACAATAAGGGGCGGGGTACGCCGTCTGGGCTGGCACCAGTGTAACAGGCGCACCTGGTTTCTCCTTATTCTCCGCGACTGCCTCGTTCTCTGCCTTCACTGATGTTCCCCCTGACGATCCTTGTAACTGAGTCGTTTCTGCTGTCGGACTTGGTGCCTGGGAACCTTCAGAGTCAGAAGTCTGATGAGTCATGTTTATGTCCACAAGCGATCACATACACAACTCGAAGGGATCCGTATAGTATGAACGTTTATTTAATTATGACATGAATAATAATCACTAATGTTCCGCTGAAGACGAAAAGAGCTGGTCTTCCTCAGACACGTCCTTCAAGGCAACGGACTGGCTGCCGTCCGGCACTGTTTCACGCGTCGTCTCCACGACCGCTACTAAAAATTGAAAATTACAAATGTGCATTAAAACAAAAGGGCGGTTGGTCCCTTTATAACAACCCAAGAGACTGAATGATTGTTTAAGTACACCAAGGTCGTCACTTTTGGCGCGGACCCAGGATGGAGATGCTGTGATCCAGTGTCAGTAAAGAAACTGGTGCCATTTTCCCTCACAGCCGCTGACCCCCTTACCGCCGCCGTCGTCGTCAATCGTATCACAGTCCCACACACAATGTCAGCACTCTTGTCTCGCTCCTGCAGTCGCCCACAGCACTGTATCCCCCACCGGTAACTGATCAGACATAAGAGAACATACTCCACTCCAGATGGGACTTGTATCTGTGTAACGCCGTTCCCTATCCCCATATTATTTTCTTACTCTATACGTGTTCTTTTTTACTAGTAGATTCCTCTGCATATATTCACGTTTCCTTCTACTCCGGCATTAATTTTTGTGTGCTTGCGTGATGCTTATCAATCCAGCTCCAAGTTTCCGATGCAGAGGTATCTTCAGGTCTCTTATCCTTTAGGTGTGTGCCAACCTCGACATCCTCGGCCCGCTACACCTTACAGTGTATTATTATAGAACGGCATGGTTGCAGCTCACGGATCTTATAATTAAATGTCTTAAGGCAACAGGTAAGCCAATTTTACGTTTAAGATTGAATAGCCATTACTCAATATACGGAAATATTACGTGGCACCGACGTCTGCATCTTTGGGGAAGCAGGGTGGCTAATAGATCTCAGCGTTTGTGGAGCACACTTTCAGCAGAAATTAAAATTTCGTAATGCACCATCATCGTCTTAATTGTTTAAGTCAGTAATTCCACTGTAATTTAACCCATTCCTAGCCTTATTATTGATTAAAGTCTTAACTTACAATTGCATTATTATTAATAATATTTTAACCCGGATCGGTTACATCTTGAGGGCGTTATTGTGCACCTGCATGTTTTCCCCTTTTCTGGTTGTATGTGTGTATAGTGGAGATAATGCCTTAGACATTTTTGCTTTAACGTCGACCAGGCACTAGCCCGAACACCTACGAAGATTGCAGGCACTCTTAATATTCTCCTAGAAAGATGTTCTCAACCATATTCAAGTCTGTCATGCAGGATGGTGCTTTCTTAAAAGACCACTGCCTTACACTACAAGACTTTCCAGTATGTGAAGTAGACTGAACCATGTAGGTTTAATCCCTTGCAAGGACCCGCCCCTTGGTACGTCATATTTGGCCCTAATTAGTTGCCGATTTAAGACAATATTTGTCACCGCATGTTATATTTGAAAGTCAGTCAGAAGAAGACATACTACCGCCTGACCAACAAAACCTCTCCTTCATTACTCCGTATAGTTAAGAAAACTCACAAGAATGAGAAAAAAAGTCGCACTGAGATGTTTTCAAACCAGATCGCTTTAAAGCGTGTGCACATCTGGTATTTTGTCATAATTCTATTTGGGAGTCTCGGAAAAATTATCGCTGTTCTAGATTTTTGTTGTTGGAGGTCACCATAACACTTCGAAATTTATTTTACCTTTACCAGCCAACAGTAGCGTCAGTTTATCCGTCCAAGTAGTCACGGCATCGTGATCATGTGCGGGTCCTGCACAACGGTCATCGCCCAGGTCCTTAGTTTTCTTTATGCGTCGAAGAAAGTTGAATCTCATCTTCTCTAGGCCCCACTATTGTGTCCGTACCAACCTGGGAATGCTGCTTTTCTGATCTGCCCCTATTCAACACAACGCAAGATGGTGGCCTTTTACTGCAGTCTCAACTTCTATGTGCAAGATGCGGTCATTGTACTGGACTCTGACAACACTAATTATAAATAATCTAAATCTTCATCAAGTCAGCAGTGTATTAAGGTTACATTTTACAGCTGTATAGCAAAATGGCTGTCGCTTTTGCCCCTCGGTCATTGTCGTCTGCATCCCAAAAGTCGACAAAATGATTTCCATGTATCAAGCAAACTTCGGAGAATAAACATCCAGTGTCACATGAGAACAAGTGTATGTAAAACAAACACCCGCTCTAGCGGACATGAAGACAAGCATTACTTGTAGTTAACGGCCGTTGACAAGTTTTTTTGCTTTTCAAATGCTCACTTTTAGGTCTGATTTACGATAACCGACGGCTATGCAACAAAGAGTAAATATTGAGAAGAAGAAAAAGAAGAAGAAGAAGAAGACATGATCGCTGGGACAATATGTTTATTCGCCTGACGTTTCGATATCCGTCGCGGATTCGTCATCAGAGACATGAGTAGCAGAAAGGTTAAGCATGCACAGAAGTTTACAGTTTTTATAGGGCACAGTCATTACTGCAAGCATACAGCAACAATTAACGTTAATTGCCTTCTTGTGCTTGGACTGCTTGCAGTAATGACTGTGTCCTATAAATACTGCAAACTTCTGTGCATGCTTAACTTTTCTGTTACTCATATCTCTGAAGAATCCGCGACGGATATCGAAGCGTCAGGCGAATAAACATATTGTCCCAGTGATCGAGTCTTCTTCTCAATTGCTTCCTGGGACATGGATGTTCGCTTGTATTGACAAAAGAGTAAATATTGTCATCGAGCGGAGCAATGCCCTGAACATGACAAGTGTCTATGAAAGTATTCTCTTTCGTACCTGGACGCCCCCAGTGGCCGCACAGTCCTGTTAAAAATATCGAATCCACCGAATAATTAGGGAAAGATGGACAGGAGGACAAAGTTTTTGTCCGAAGCCAATATTAACAGCGAAGTAATCATTTATTTGAATGATTTATGTTCGCATGGGATGATATAGTGTTCGTGGGCTTCGGGACTATGTTATCAGTCCTTCGGGACGTGCACTTGCAAATATGGGCCCCACTAACCGGAAAACTCGGTACGACACTGCTGCGGCAATCAGTCACTGTAACGTGGTAGCCGGCCTATTGTTTCAGTGGTCTGACAAACCGCAGTGTTAGCACACAGTAACTGCCATGTTTGAGGCTTATATTTCTGCAATTTTTAGCCTGTAATGCATCATCTGCCCGTTAGGTGTACTAGCTGATATTAGTCTTTCAATTTACATTGTCAAAGTTCGACCAAAAAAAGTTGCCGAATGCGTAATATTCGTCTTGCCTTCGTCAATAGTTTCCAGGAAAAATTAAGCTTGCTTATCGGCGTACTTGCAAGCCATTGCGCCTAGGCGCAAGTTCTGTTCCACCCCAACCTCTTCATGGGGCTTTGCAATTCAACAACATGCTTCCACCATAATGCGTTTGGTTAGCGATGACGTAATGCATCCTTAATTTTCTCCCTCTCAGAATGCGGACCTCAAAGAGGGACCTTGAATCAGTGGGTGAAGACACAAACCTCAATTCCTCTCAAAGGAAACGATGGCGTTCCTCTCTCGCTGGCATCGATGTATCTAACATCCTTTCGAGTGCCGACGATGATGGTGCTTCGGTCTATTGTCTCCGAAGAAGTTCTCGGCTTTCAAGAAAGTCGCTGTTACCCTATCTATCACAGTTGGTAAGTTTCAACCCTCGCTTGACACATAGCTTAGCACATGCACTTGGATGCAAATGACTTCGCTCACAAAAGCCTTTCTACCAGCTATTTTGCAATGGTGTGTTAGGACGAGTTTCTCACCTCAAAGATTGGGCGCAGGGGTAGCGCGTGTTTGTGAATCTTTGAAACCTGCAGCAGAGAATACCATTTTTTTTTCATTACTAATTATGGTTATTCTAGGGTCGGAAAGAAGCTCATTCAAAAGTCGTCATATTGAATCCCACTCAAATAACCCTTTCTGGTGAAAGGCACATTTCAAAATTTCAGTTAACATTTCATAGGATAGGTGGGTGCCTCATTCTCCACAACCAGAGGAGTTCGGTTCGTCAGAAATCGTCCGGCGTCAAACCAGCGGTCCAGGTAGATCGGAAGATCATCTCAACTAGTGAAATGTCACATTTCGTCTGCTCTCTTTGCCGAACTTCATGGTCACCTTGTTCTAGAAACTCTATTCCATTAGCACCTCTGATTTCAACCGCATCACAGTCCCGTTAAATGATCTTTGGGGTTTCTTGTCAATCATCACGTCTTCCTTCGCTTTATTCGTTTCTGAGCCATCTCACGAGGTGGCGGCCGGTTTGGCTGTTTGGTAATCTCGCACCCCGTTTGACAATAGCAAATTTATCACTGCCTAAAAATTATTCCCGTGATGTCCTAATTGATCCACAGCATGGCCTCCTGTTTCACTTCTGCGTTACCTTTCCCGGGCAGACTCCCCCTGAAAAGGATGTGTCGCAGGCTGCCAAGACAGATGTACCTGCTTCCGTTATGCCGCCCCCTACCGAATCCGCTGCCATGGAAGTAGTGGTAACTCCCCCTGTTCACCCGCCCTCTACAGAAGCAGCTAACAAGCAGGAATTGGTACCTCCTGTTCAGCCGCCGCTTGTTACCGAAACCGCGACCTCTGTCTCCAGTCTCTCACCGGAGCAGCCAGCCGACCTCGCCGTCCCTTCCTCTGTTGTATCAACGCAGCCTCTACCCGAAATTGATGCTACGCAACCGAACCCTGTAGCACAGCAGCCCTCACAATCGACCCTCCAAAAGGTGAGTTTTTATGTTTGTCTTTTAAACGGAGTGTTCCTTCTCAGTAGATATTTTTATTGCCAAGTTTGAATCACGATTTTCTAAATTATATCGTGATTACTACGAAGTTAGGTTCGACGAACGTGCATTTTCGATTTTTCATCTTCAGGCCTGTACAGTAAACGAGGGCAGAGCAGCGAACCATAGATGCCAATAAATAGCAAGACATCTTTGGGTTTTGTGGAACTGGGTACGACAAACCGGAGTAAAAGCCTTTCAAAAGTGATGCATCCCTCTTGAGTATTTAGAAGGACTGGAAGCCAATTAGATTTTTACCTAATAAACATCGATCGACTTATTAGCATCGTTACATTATTAGGGAAGGTGCTTTTCCGGAAATATAATGTTGGCTACACAAGCGAAAACGTACGTTCGTTAAACTGGAATTCTTAAATTCTCACCTGCGTATCACCAGGTAGTTGATATCTATCACTACTACCACAGCGAAGCTCCGTGTCAAAAGTTGCTCTTTCACCTAATTTTACTCACTACCTTAAACCAACTGCAGTCAGGACACGAAAACGTCTCTATGATGCCATATTTCTTGTTCAAATTAAATTATGTTTTCAAAAAATCACACAAAAAATGCTTTCCTTGAATCTACTTATTTGTATGGCAGGTAAGGTTTTCCCCAAAATTTATCAATGAAGCAAGAGGCTTTCTCGCTTTAGCAGAGTTTGCTGTAATTATGTTTGAAGGCATAGTGTTATGTCTGCAAGTTTACTAATGCTGCTAAGAAGCTGTTAAACGTAGTTTCGAAACGTCGTCAATACATGTGTAGACTGCGGACCGTCAAACGCTTTTATTGCGGAAAATGAATATAGAAAGCTAAATTTTTGCATATATTTTCGTGAAAGTGTGCTCCCATTTGATCTAAGCATCGAGAGTTTATCGGAAAGATACGTAGTACCTAAACAGTGTTTCGTTTCTGAACTTGATTTAAGCGAGCAGCTGAAGAGGTAGTCAGCACGCCGCCATGTATTCAGTTATCATGCGATTGCATGCGATGTTCTGCTTGTAAATAAGTGGGCTTCCATCGACTGCGAAAGGGCTTCTGACAGCATTCCTCACCGACGGTTCGACCACCAAATCCGACGCTGTCTTCTGCATACTTCAGCAGGCTGACTTGCGCGGGTGTTAGTTATAAGGGATAGTAGACTTGCGCTGCAACTACCGCACTCTGTTCCCTCAACCACCTGTTCCCGGTGTCAAGACAGACTGATGAAGAGACCGGAGGCGGGATCGGGCGCATATATCTCCCACTAATGTCTCCTACATAAACTGCACAGCGTTGTTCGTGGAAACCTTGCATGAATCTAGAACTTTTTGATTGAGGGTTCCCAAATTATACAAGCCAAGAACTAGCGGTCCTTAGAGGTAACCGTCGTGGGTGGTCTCTACTTATACTTGCTACAACTGTAGTCATGCCTGATCTAGTCGGCCTCGATGATATCACGGAAAGTACCTCTCCACGCGTGACGATTAGCACCAGCAGATCTGGAGAGTTCCACCTAGTATTTTCTCCACCGACGGAGACCGAAAACCGAAGGTTCAAGAAATGCTTACATGTCTTTACGAACAGTGTCGGGCCATATCTTGAGTTGCCCTCCTCTTTGACGCCTCCAGGTGGGCTGCAGCGACAGATCAAGCGCAGCGTAGCAAAGCTCGTAAGGCGGACGACGGAGAGCGTTCCCAAGCCATCTCAGTAGTCTTTCTCGGATGGCCTGAGGTATTCCCTCCCTCTCTCGTGGTCCACAACACGGTATACGAAGACCATTTGCAATTAAACCTTGCATTCTCAATATCCGCGTTTTTATGCCCTCTTCTGTCACCCATTTTTTCCAGGTCCCCGATTGGTTAAACGTAAACAAAAATTATGTCCCACCTGCCTTACGCGGCCTAGAGACAATTTCGGAGGCCGCTGCTCTCAAGGTCGGCCCTGACCCACGCCCGCCTCCGCCACGCGGGCGTCGCAAAAAGTTGCCGACACCAGCAGTGCCCCCACCAGCACCTGCACCCCTGCGGATACTCTCTTTTAACGATCCCGCCATCCTCTGTGAGGTGCAAGCCGACCCGGAGGCCCCGCTCTCCAAGTTTCATATCGCCTCTGCACGAGCACGCATGCGCCGGCAGCGGCTACGCCTGAAAAAACTGCTGAGCACCAACGGCGGTCGCTGTCCACCACGCATTTCTCTCCAGACGGAACATCGCTTCGCCGAGTTTTTGGCATATTGGGAGATGGATGCATTTCAGCAATCACCCAGTTGACGTATGACCGAGCCGCCCTCGCCACCTCTGCATTTATTTGACTCTCTTGCCATGTCTAGAACTAATTTCCGCGTATTTTGCTACTTGAGATTTGATTGTCGCTGTTAAAAACGTTTTGACTTTCATCCAGACTTTTCATATCATATCGGGGTCACCAATACCGCATTAACTTAAGTTACTAGGACGGACCTTTGGTGCTGCGATCTCCGGGCCCAGTGCGATAGGGAAGATAAAAAGTTTGTGCACCTTTGGTAGACCGTAGAAACGTGCCATTGCAGCGTCGGTGACCTTTGCAGCCAGCGCCTCTCTTCTCGTCGGAGCTCCCGACTTCTTCAGTTTTTTGACCGCTTTGTTTTTGGTGTTCACGTGCTTTTTAAACTCGCTGGCAGTTGATGGTGCGTAGGACTCCTTGTCCATCAAGATGCTCCATACACTGTATCCCTGACGACCGTCGAGCGTCCATTTTCAGCGGGCAAGGTGACGATATCCTTCATTTTTCGTATCTTTAGAAGTTCTCGTTCTTCTGATTTAGATATCGTAACTTGGTGTTTGTTTTGAAGGAGTAAAGTCGTAACTTGTTGCCGCATCGCGTTTTTACACCCCTCGCCTGTCTCGCATTTCTGTAGCGCCGGTTCGAAAGATGCATTATAATTTTCTGGGCGAGCATCTCTCGTGCTGAATTATGTGTCAGGACGAAACCGACCAAAAGCTCAAGCGAGTGCACATCATCGAGCTCCTAGAACTATGTCTAAGAACGTTCTTCACGTTTAATGGCCAAGTTTACGAACAAAAGAAGGGGACACCGATGGGCTCGCCTCTGTCTGGCCTTATTGCCGAAGCTGTTTTGCAGAGGTTCTAACCGCTGGTCTTCAGCTCGTCTCCCCCGAAGTTCTGGGCCAGATACGTTGACTATTCGTTATCATCAAAAGGGGCAAAGTGCAGGCTTTCGAAACACTACTGAACTCTATCTTTCCTGATATCCAGTTCACCATGGAAGAGGTCAACAATCAATTACCCTTCCTTGACGTACAGGTAACGAAACTGGAAGACGGCAAGATAAGGACAACGGTCTACCGCAAGGCGACCAATACCATGCACATTCTCCACTTCAGAAGCAACCACCCCGTCGGTCACTGTCGTGATTGGGAGATAGTCGCGTTATTTAGTACACAATAGCCGTATAGTCGAGAAGCATGAGAAGTCGAGTACCCTAGAATTGGGCTTTACTCATCTTATAATTGTCGTACACGAACTAAAAAGGAATAAAGAGCGGTAAGGATTATATAGGCAAACATCAAGCGTTCGTAGGGAGGCAGGGGTGAATGTTAATCAACAAGAATGAGCGAAAAGGGGGTGAACGAGTGTCAGATTAGTATTAACACCACATTCTCCCCGGCCAACAAAAAAGGGGCATAATGTTCACAAATCTACTCTAGAGTTTGAGCGGGATAAATCCTAAGCATCTCGGTTGCAAAGGCAGTATGGATGGACACGTTGTTGTTGTTTTATTAACGTCTCTAGGTTATGCTCATGTGGGTCGTCTTCATTATGGCCATGATCAGGCGTTGTTACGCCTTGGTTGTCAGTACAGGCGGTGTTGTTTTCCAGTTCGGCCTTGGGTGATTGGTGAGGCGGAGGTGGAACGGAATTTTCGACTAAGGGAGTGGATGTCTCCTGATGATGATCACTGAGATCCTTTTCACCTCTAGGAGCAAGTAGTCGAACAGATACTGTCTCTTCTCTGCCATCGTCGAATCGTATATGAGCGTACTGAGGGTTGCACTGGAGTAGATCAACTTCCTCACTGAGCGGGTCATATTTGGACTGTTGGTTACTCTTCTTCAATAGGACTCGACCAGGGGAAAAGAGCCGCATAGGAAGAGTGGTTCCAGTGGTTGATCTCCGATTATAGGCAAACATTCTTTCATGTGGCGTCACGTTAGTGGCGGTACATAAAAGTGATCTGATGGAGTGAAGAGCGTCCAAGAGGACGGATTCCCAGTGTGTTACAGGCAAATTTCTAGATTTCAAAGCAAGCAGAATGGTCTTCCACAAAGTTTGGTTCAGACGTTCAACTTGTCCGTTTCCTTGGGGATTATACGGAGTTGTCCTACTCGTCGCCACCCCCCTATTATGGAGAAATTGTTGTACGTCGTTCGACATAAATGAGGATCCTCGATCGGTGTGTACGTATGAAGGAGTTCCGAAGATGGCAAAGAGTTGGCATAAACATTTAATAATGGTTTCTGCAGATTGATCGGAACAGGCGAATCCAAACGGGAAGCGGGAGTATTCATCAATAATCGTCAGCAGATAACGATTGCGGGTCACAGACGGAAGTGGACCCTTAAAGTCGAGTGACAGCCGCTCGAAGGGTTGAGTGGCCTTTATTAGCTGACCTTGTGTTTTGAAGAAACGGGGTTTGACTTCACAACACGTTGGACATCTTGTAACAACATAACGAATCTCTTCCATCGAAAAGGGTAGATTTCTAGCCCGAACAAAGTGTGATAACCGAGAGATCCCAGGATGGCACAGAGATGCGTGTAGTTCCTTCAGATTGACATCCGTTAGCATGGCGCCACAACAACTACGGGAAAGGGTATCAGCTGCACGGTTTTCTTTGCCAGGTCCGTAAATAATGTCAAACTTGAATGGCGATAATTCCAATCTCCAGCGTTCAATCTTTTCATTCTTCACCTTCCCTTTTTGTTGATTACCATAGATAAAAGCAACAGAACGTTGATCTGTAATTAGTTTAAAATGATTGCATAGAAGAAAATGTTTCCATTTACACATGGATTCCACTATGGCATACGCTTCTTTCTCGACCGCAGAATGGTGTCGCTCGTTTGGTGATAAACTACGCGAAAAAAATGCTACTGGTCGATCATTCTGATTCAGTGTGGCAGCAATGGCGACGTCTGATGCGTCAGTCTCAACAACCAATGGGATATTATATTGGACGGTAGCGATCGTGGCTTTTGCAAGTTCTTCCTTAAGTGCTTCAAATGTTTCAAGTACTTCTGGTGGTAGAGGAAAAGTTTTGTTGTGGATAAGCAGATGGATCTTATCTGAAAAGTGGGATATCCACTGCGAATAGTAAGCGAACAATCCAACGGCTCGTTGCTGTGACTTTATATCGTTTGGAGCAGCCATCTCACGCAAGGGTTTCAGACGATCTGGATCCGGTCTGATGTTACCTTTGGACACTTCGTAACCAAGAAGCTTTATTTTATGAGAAGCGATGACGCTTTTTGCTTCATTG
Organism: Ligula intestinalis; assembly: GCA_036362985.1. NCBI lineage: Eukaryota > Metazoa > Platyhelminthes > Cestoda > Diphyllobothriidea > Diphyllobothriidae > Ligula > Ligula intestinalis. The sequence goes on from JAYGXS010000008.1 coordinate 17,010,271, forward strand.
AAAGTGAGTCCATATTTTGCGGCAACGTCGAGGAATTTTTGAAGGTTTGAATTGTGTTCTGTGATGCCGTTTCCACAAATGGTGATATTGTCCACATAAACAAATACATCCTTAAGGTGTTCGCGTGTAATTATATCATCAATGGTTCGTTGGAAACAGGCAACTCCGTTGGTGACCCCAAACGGGATTCGACAAAATTGATACAAACGTCCACAAGCTTCGACGGCAGTGTATGGTCGTTCGTCTGCCCGGATAGGTATCTGGTGATACGCGCTCTTGAGATCAAGAGTGCTATAGGTGTCGTAGTTGGCAATATTTTCAATCATTTCGTCTATCTTGGGTGATGGATAGGCATCGAGTAGAGTGTATTTGTTGATCGTCTGGCTATAATCAACAACCATTCGCCTTTTGTGATTTTCAGTGGCTACCACCGGGAGGAAGAAGGCTCAATTACTCCATCAGCCAAAAAATGACGAATTTCTTCCTGAATAAACCTTTCATCAACGTTAGTGTGTCGACGAGATTTTGTTGCAATAGGCTTACAGTCCGGGGTTAGATTAGGAAATAAGCAGCGAGGTTCGACGCAGGCGGAAGCAACAGAACAGGGTGAGAATGTAGGTTTAGGTCCACCAAAAGGAATTTCGACGCTTCTATGTAAGCGAAGAAAGTCATGGCCAAGTAATATGTCGGCACATAAACTTGGCAAGATCGATAGTCTGAACTTTTCGTAGACGACACCTTTGTATTTAATGGAGACGAAAACATGTCCCTGTGTGGCGCTCGTTAGAGCGGTAGTAGCCATAGATATTTTGGTGCGAGAGTGGTGGATTTTCCAATTATTTTTGAGTACTACCGAGGATGAGACGTAGCTCTCCGAGCTACCTGTGTCTATTAAGGCTTCGAAGTTAGCCCCATTGATCTGTAGTACAACTACTGCGCTTGAAAGGCAGTCTGGTGCAGTAGCCGATGCGATGGCGGAAATAGTGGGGTGGGTAGAGGAAAGGATCCTTCTGTTTCGCGATGTCATACAAACCTTTTGGAAGTGTCCCTTTTTGCCGCATCCTTTACACAACACGTCGCGTGCGGGGCACTTCGAACGAGGGTGTTTGTCATACCCACAAAAGAAACATTTATTGTACGACGAACTGGAAGCCGTGATGTCCGCAGATTTGTTAGGACTGCACGGAGTTTCGCACACCTCAGTGGTGACAGTGAATGAGGTTGTTGGAGGATTTTGATAGGATAAAGACTGTTTTTCGGCCAATTCCAGAGATCTTGCTCGATCGAACGCTGTTTGAAAATCCAGGGTTTTCTGTTCCAGCAGTCTTTGTCGAATTTGGTTAGATAAGAGACCACTAATAAAGGCATCTCTTATGGCGTCATCCCGGTTTTGTTGTGCAGTAACTGCTTTGAACTCACAGTCTTTAGCCAGAGACTTCAGTTTCTGAGCAAACTGATCGAGAGTTTGTCCACCCTCTTGTTTACAGGTCGCCAGAAGGTGGTGGGCGAAGACCTCGTTTTTAGGTGTTGAATGTAACTCCTTCAGCGCCTTAATTGCATCTTCGTAAGCGGTGCATTCGTTGATGTACTCCCAAACGGTCGGAGAGACGTAGTTGGTCAGGACACTCAATTTGTTTGGCTTTAAGCTTTCGATAGTTGTCATAAAGTTCTCGAATGTGCAGAACCAGTGATTCCATTGTTTGCAAGCGTCCGGAGCATTCGGATCCACATCAAATCGTTCTGGTTTGAGGAGTCGGTCCATTCTGAATTATAAGATGAGTAAATTGTCGTGATTGGGAGATAGTCGCGTTATTTAGTATACAATAGCCGTATAGTCGAGAAGCATGAGAAGCCGAGTACCCTAGAATTGGGCTTTAATCATCTTACAATTGTCGTACACGAACTAAAAAGGAATAAAGAGCGGTAAGGATTATGTAGGCAAACATCAAGCGTTCGTAGGGAGGCAGGGGTGAATGTTAATCAACAAGAATGAGCGAAAATGGGGTGAACGAGTGTCAGATTAGTATTAACACCACAGTCACAAACGCAGTTGTGTAGAATTCTCTTCCAACGCGTTCAGACACTGCAGTGACGAAAGTGGGAAAGAGGAGGAGATTAAGTACTAACATGTCCTATTTCACGCCAACGGTTATCCGAAGTCCTTTGTACGCAAGTGTCTTAAGAAGCCCCACCACGAACGGTCGAAATGAGAGGACCCTAAGTTCTGCCTCGCAATCCCTTATGTGAAGAATGTATCAGAGGCGGCTGCAAGAATCCTGAAACCATTCGGGATCGGTGTGGCTCATGCTTACTTACTTGATACTTGATCCGATTAGCTCCTGTTGATGGATTAATAGGCTTCACGGATGTCACGAATAGCTGCGGTCAGAGGCGAGCTCTTCACAGATGTTAACCAATTGTTTGTTCCAATGTCGCAAGCCGTAAACGGTTACGAGGCCCATCCGTTCAACGGCCGACTTAACGTTGCTGAGCCATGTCTTCAGTTGACCGCCTTGTCGGTATCTCCAGTTTGCACAACGAGAAGGGTTCACGACCAATCTGCAGAGGTCCGTCGATTGTTTGCGCAGGACATGGTCAAACCACTGCAATCGGCGATGCTGGATGTACGATGCTAGACTTAGTAGTTGGAAACATCTGCGGCACAGCTCAACATAGGAGATTCAATCCTGCTAGAAGACTCTTAAGTGGCGTCGAAGACACCAACGGTCAAAGACTTCAAGCGATAGGATGTCTGCCTTTCTCACTGGCCATGTTTCGCAGGCATATACGAATACCGGTCTGATTGATGCTTTGTATATCAGCAGCTTAGTACGTAAACCGATGTCTGAGCGAGACCAGAGTGGTCTGGCTAGCAGCCTAAATGCGTTTCTAGCCTGCGCGATTCGGTTCTTGATTTCGTCTTTGGTCTGTCCATTGGCTAGCATATCCGAACCCAAATAGCGGAAGCAGCTAACGTCTTCAATGGGTTGACCGCTGATAAACAGTGGTTGTGCTGTGCCCAGATACGTAGTCAGGAGCTTCGGCTTGCGCATATTAATTGTCAGACCAACAGTTGCAGCGAAGCTGGTGATTTGGTCTAGCGTTGGCTGTAGTGACTGAGGAGTTTTACCGAGTACAGCAATCTCATCGGCATATTCCAGGTCTGGTACTCTGAATTCGGGGCTGATTTCACATCCACTGTCAGGTAGAATTGACTGATGCATTACCCAGTCGATCAAGAAGGTGAAGAGAACTGGAGAAAGAGGGCACCCTTGTCGAACTCCCCAAGTCAGAGGGAAAGAAGTTGACTCTTCACCAAGGGTTCTTACTCGGGCGCGAAATGACGATCTCGGCAGCCAAGTCGTCCGTAACTGTTTTCACGCTTGATCCGAAGGGGTTTAATCGTTACCCGATCATCACCGTCAATGGGGTGTCCTTACCGCTCGTCCGTAAGCCCAAACTCCTTGGTGTACGTTTTGATCCGCTTTTCACGTTCGCAGACCATGCCAGGGAGACCGCAAGCAAATTAAGCCGCTGCACCAAGGTCCTCAAGGCTCTAGCAGGCACATCCTGGGGCTGCGCGAAAGAGACTTTGTCGACTGCTTTCAAGGCGCTGGCCAAGCCGCACCTCACTTATGCGGCATCAATCTGGTCTCGTAGGTGGCTCGCAGTCAATACCGTATGGAATTCCAGTTGATAGCTGTAGGTTCGAAGGTGAACGTATAGGCGGATCCAGTAGCTCGCTAAAGTGCTCCTTCCATCGATCGATTTAGCCAGCCATATCAGTAATCATTTGACCCGAGTTATCCCGAACGGTAGTGCAAGGCGGTTTATATTTGCCTGATGCTTTACGTAAAAGGTAATAGAGCTGGTGGAAGTTACCAGAGTTTGAAGCTGATTCCATGGAGCCAGCTAACTTGGTCCTTTGGTTCTGACGGTCGCATCTTGCTGATCGCGTAGTTTGGCGTCTCAATGAGCGATAGTTCTCTGAGTTTGACAACCGAGCGATTCTAACTTGTGCCGATAGATGGATGGTGGTTGTAGAAATCCAGTCCTTCCTCGGTACTACCTATTGTTGCAAGCTCAAATTCATCGCACTTTGTAGCGCGTCTCTCAAGTGTGGCCACCGAGTATCGGGCGAAGCTTGATTATCGACTTTATCTGGAGGTTCGATGTGAAAAGTGGATTGATCTCGGATCCATGCAGTGAGACTTTCGTTGAACGCTACACGGGTTTCTGCGTGTGATAGTGCCATAACGTTGACACGTTTTGGGGGCAGTTTCTTACTTCGATTCGACAAACGGAGCTTAACGCGGGCACAGACAAGTACGTGATCCGACCCAGCGTCCCCACCTCGAAACGATCGGCTGTCGAATACTGAGGTGGTCCATCTTGAGCGTACTAAGATGTAGTCTATCTGGTTTGCCGTTCGACCATCGTTTGAATACCATGTTAGCAACTGCCGATGGGGGTGTTGAAAACGAGTGTTTGTAACGACGAGATGGTTGTAATTAGCAAATGTTACCAATCGTTCTCCGTTGTCACAACGTTGGCCCAGTCCGTATTTTACGATCACGTGTCTCGAGGTTTCATCGCACGGGCCAGTCCTGGCATTCCTGTCTCCGGCGACGAAGAGTAAGTCTCTAGGGGGTATCCTGGCCACTGTAGCTTGAAGGCGTTCATAGAACTCCGTCTTAAATGCTTCATCCACTTGCGATGTTGGGGCATGAACTGCAACCACAGACATATTTGTAATGGTGCCTTTGAAGTGGGCTGTGGCAATCCGCTCTGAGATAGGCTCAAACGCTAAGAGTGTTATGCACCTTTTTTGTCATGGCTATTGCCACCCCACGCAGTCCTGTGTTCGTTTGTGGTCCGCTGTGGAGGAGCACGTACTCAGCGTCCTCTTGTGGGACATTGATTTATCTCGTTCCAGAGTCTGGGAGGCGAATTTCTGACAGACAAGCAACGTCTGCTTTATAGTCCCATAATGCGCGTGCTAGAAGTGCTTGACGGCCGGGATCAAGCAATGTCCGCACATTCCAGCAACCGATGTTCAAATTTTGTGGCTCATAGGCCGGAATCAACCATCAGACAGTAGCTCATGAGGTCCAAAGACCCGCTACCTTCGACAGAACAATCAGCTTTGGTCTACAGCATACCATGCCAAGACTGCACTGCAAGGTATGTCGGTGAAACGGGCGGACGCCTTGGTACAAGGTTGTATGAGCATCAGCGCGCAATCAACAGTGAGGATAAGCTGTCTTTGGTCTATGACCACGTTTAGCAGAAAAAACACACCCGCCTTTGAAAAAGCAAGGGTAATAGGCCGAACCAACGACAAGATGGCCAGATTGCTGCTAGACAGTTGATCCTCGACTGGCTCACTAAACAGAGCCATGGACCTTCATCCAGCCTACCAAGCGCTCAGCAAAAGGCTAACATCGGCTCAGAACGGAGCAATAGATCGGGCGGAGCGAGATAAGCAGGGCCGACAGCCGCGAGCAAAGGTGGAAGCGCTCACGAGACATAAAAACGACTTGACACAGCTGAAGAAGACGCTCGTGAGGGCGCAAGCAATTCCAACGGCCACGAAAATCGATCGGTGCAATCGATTGACACATGGGCGAATGGTCGTTCAGATTTATCTGACGTGAACACGCCACCACGCTCTGACGATGGAAGCGTGCGAGCTTTTGAACCGTCAGCCAGAATACATTTTGGTCCCAGCAATCGTCTCTACTTCCTCTTCCGGGGATGATGTAAGGAATATTTTATCTGCACCTTGAATTTTTTCGCATATTAAGATAGTTAAGAATAGGTTGGAGGGATTTGACAGCCGGACGAGCGTGATTTCGCAGCCACGAGGGCCGGCGTATGTAGTTTGAGACCGTAGGAAGCCGCCACAACGTCCACAGAAAAATCATGTTTTAGTCATCCTCAGAGAGCTTATCTGCCAGGATTTAAACTATTTTGCAGCGTAGGTATTCCCGACTGCTTGTTTTGTTGATGTTACTTCATATATGCTGCTAATTGATCGAACTTTCTCCTGTACCATTCCTTCGTTGTCGACAATATTTTTGGCTTTTCCGTGATACACCGAGAAAAATGTATGTCTGAATGAAAATCTTATCTTATTGGATAGCATTGCTGTGCCGATCAATTCAGAAATTATTTTTCGATGCAGTGATGTAGATTGCAATTGGGCCTAGTTTCCCACGGTAGGTTGTAAACCGTAACTCTGTGTGCATCATTTAGGAACAGGCACCGGTCGTCGGGCATAAAACTGGTAGATTGAAAACCCTGGGCGTAAATTCAAGGGGCAAACCAGTCTCAAGATTATTCGGTACTAAAAAAACTGCTTGAAACCTAAACACACCCTTGAATAAAAAGTTTAAAGAAGGCGGCATTTTATAGCAAATTAATACATTAAATGCGAATTAGAATCCACAGGGCCTCCAAAATCGATGAGAAAGAGTGCGTCCAATGAACTTAGTAGAAGTTTCTGCAGGCAATAGGAAGATGTACATTCAAAATCCAGGATCGTAGCGCATCTGAACTATTCTGCGATTGTTTTGTCACAGGCCCACTTAAGTTATCTTTTTTCGTATCTAAAACGCATCTCAGAATTTCAGCTAATATCCCACGGAAGCGGTCACTAGGTGTATATACATTTCGTCAAAAAGACACATCCGTGCTGAAAGATTATGGCTGTTTAAGTAAGCCGTCGCGGTATCCCGAACGCCTAGGAGCTGCAGGCCGTTTTTTCCGAGACTGTCTAAAACTGTGGTACTTTAAAGGCAGAGAATAAATAGCTGCTCAGGAGGTATGGCTTAAGTAAAGAGTAATCAGCTGTTCATACCCGATTCACGGCTGCACGGCTAGACGAAATGACTACTTCAGGGAGGGAAAGATACGCTTTGTCTTAAAAATATCAGTCCAACGGTCAGAAGACAAATGCACTCCGGTTAGCGTCTTACCTTTGATAGGCTACCTAAGGGTCATGCTTGTGTTATAACTATTATTAATAGACAATGCCCGAAATATGATCGCCATCGTTAGCATCGCAACGTCGCGCGAATCGCTTGCAGACCGTTAGATGCATACAAACTGGTATGAGTGACGTCATTGATTTTGCATGCGGTTACTCAAGCACCCGACGTCCGTACGTACTACGTTTTGGCTCGCTACTCATTTGCAACTTCGGGCTTTTCTTAAGCGACTGCAAGGCTTACAGGATTAGTAGCGTCGCTGTGATTGAAAGATCTCAACATGCCGCCTGTTAGGATAAACGCTCCCCCGTACTATCGGCGAAGAATCCGTTTTGGGACACCCAGCCCAAACCAGTGGCGGTCGTGTGACACTTCTTGATCATTGATCTCTTTCAACATTAAACTCTTGGACGAGGCACGGCTTGATCTGCTGTATGCCGGTTGGATCGCGAGGAAAAAGAGATGGGGCATTGGATCAAAAGGTTGCAAAATTAATTAATTACACCAATACGCCCCCTCCTCCCCCTCCACAGCGACAGTCCCTATCATAATTGCACAAAAACGTTCGGCCCACGTAACATCTCTCATGTGACTATCACTTCTGCTTACTATAGCAAACCAAACGCACGGAGTTTTCGTCGCAAGGCGTCTTCTTTGGGAATACATTCGTTCACTGCGAATGGGTTACTCAGCACCGGTATTGGGCGAAATTCGGCGGGCGAGGGATAGTTTATGCTGGTATTGTTGGTCTATACGCGAGATTTCCTACAATGGAGGGAGTGGGCCTTCGTAGCATTTGCCTCACCCATAGTGGCAAGAAACACAGACTAATTAGGTCGATAGTTGTGGTCGAATCCTCGTCTACGCTGTCCGCGCAAGTGTCTCTACATGCATGAACCAGAATACTACTAAAGGAGAGTTTATCGCAAGTCTGGAGTAGGCAGTTTGCGCGTTCATACCACGTCGAGGTCACCGTTTATCGAAGTAGGATGGTCTAAAACATGAAAGTTCCCAAATCAGAATGCAAGAGGAGCACAGTTGGGTGGACACAGTTTTTGTGAGGCAACTAAACAACCAGCTTTCCATCGCTATCTGCGTGGGTGGCCGCGACCAACTGATGAGGACAAAAAATATCTATCGGCCTCGCAAGCCAGAGGTCGGAGCTGGCTACATGCGAGTACACAAGCCCTTGAAGGCCAAGGAAACATGAGTCAGCGGTGCTAACAATGTAGAGAGCCGATAGCTATAAGTATTCGTCCGCCGTTATAGCTTAAAGCAGGATTGGGCCGTAACTAGTGAGGTCTCTGTGTACTGCACCGGGGACTTTCTTGCCCATGAGCACAGCATCAGCGTGAATCAAATGAAAAGTGGGTTACAGGGAACACGCACACTGCTTAGCAAATTTGACACACTCCGCGTTCAATAGCTTTTTTTCGAACGCGGCCAACCCGCTTCATTCAAAAACGGTAATACAAAAAACTGCATAAGTAATAACATCGTAATTTATTTCTATGTCCAATTTCAAAGACTTGCAGATAAAAAAAGAATGGAAAGACTGAATATATGTCGCAGAGAAGAGGGAGAAGGGTTTGCTCCATGTCGTTTTACAGTTGCCGTTTGCGATCCGCCAGCGCACGTTGGTTGTGATTCCCGAAGCGCTCCTTTAGCTTTGCCTGATAGGGAGAAAGTCCGCCACGCTTTTGGAGGGCGGAAGCCGGTGCCGGCGGCCGCGGTGCTGAGCCCGAGGCTCCTGTGGGCTGCCTGAAGTTTGACTGCGCCTCAGGATTTCTCGCGGAGTCAGGAGCAGCAGCGCTACTTCGAGAGAAGTTACCGCCACGGCCTCTACGTCCCCGATCACCGCCAGGTCCACCGCTACCCCAGCGCGGCTGTTGATCTGATCGGTTAGAGGGGCCTTCATACCAGGGTTTGCGGGGTTCTGCTGTTGTGGGGAAAAACTCGGCGTCCCTGGGTAGAGGCTGAGGCGGGACATTTGTTGGTTGAGTGGGCACTACACGACCCTTACGAAAAGCCTGACCAAAAAAGGAGGCAAAAGAAGAATTCATTCAGGCGTTTGTAAAAGAACAGGGCTGTGCAACGACGCATGCCAAGGTAAGTCAGATAGGCATAAACGAGGGGCAGGGGTGTTAGAAGAACCTCTTGCTGTTTATTTTACCGTTGTCAACCAGGAACAGTCCAGCCTGCAGCCAGATGAAGGGAGACTAAATACAGACGGCTCTTCTTGTAGTCAAATTAAATCAAATGCTCGACTACATTACCATGGGATAACATCCTGTCGGATGCAAACTGAAATATTTACATCCTGTGGCAGCGATATGTGCATATCAGCGCTAACAGCTCGACCGTTTGCCGTGTGTTCTACAGGCTGATGGAGCAGGGACGGTGACTTACGCATATATTAGTTTTAAGTGATAGTAGACATGTAGTGCATCGATGCCTCTCTGTCTTGCTATACTCTCACCCACTTGTGTCGAGTGTCAAGTCAGAGGCAAGGTCGGAGGCGAGATCGTACGCACGTGGCTGGCGCCTGCACCTAAGCGTGCGACCGTCCCTCAAGTTCAGCATTTCATACGAGAGTGCGACCCAAATAGCTTCCTGCGCTTACTTTTACTTTAGTTTAAAAACCCTTATTTAATTTTTAACTTAAGTAAATTTGTAAGCCGCAAGCGCTTGCTTTTCTGCTTATCGTACTACAATATCTGTCCAAGTGCATTGTCAGCTATCGTGGGTTAAAAATGGGGAAAAAGCTTATCTTTCATGGTCTTATTTTAATCTCTAAATTTTGATATCGAGTAGATATTGATGCATAGCCTATTTGCAGGCTATTCCGTCCACTCAATCCACTTACGAGGGATTGTGAAACGCCAGACAGTCTGCTACGTCGAGCGAAGACACGCTGTTCTGACGATGAAAACCAATGGAGTCGAACTAAACTATCTGTTTGGTTTGTTTTCCCATAATGGCTACCCCAGAGATCGTGTACATCGATGCACGAAACAACAACCTAGACAAAAGGAACTAAATAGTTCCACAAAAAATGCATGGCACACCCTTCCTGATATAGGGAATGTGCATGAACTTGTTGACAAGCACTTGAAGAAATAAAAAATAAGAGGCGCACAAACTGACGAGTACTTTGCGCGCCTAGCTTGTAAACCTTAAGGATTGGATTGGCTATCTCGATAAGAAAGAAATCGTTAACAAAATCCCATGCGAAGCCTGTGATACCGTATACTGTGGCCAAACAGAAAGGTCCATTTCCCCACACATCCACGAGCGTCAACTGACAGTGAAGAGACCTGACACTTTATCTGAAGTGGCTATGTATGGCCTTGATACAGGACATAGATTCGCATGGTACAAAGCATGCATCATCGAAGTTTACCCCTCAAAAATGCCAAGAATTTCTTGAGGCTATGCACTGTGATGCTTCATGCATCAATCAACACATCAAGTTAAGTGGAATTAATATGCGCAAAGATTCGTGGTCCAGATGTCATATCACGTTCATGATTGCACCAGCAATCGACCGATGCATTTGCATCGCGCACGGTTACAAAACGAGGCTGGCGGTGAGGTGGATCGATTCTAGGCCAGCGAAAGAGTAAGCAGTATGCTCTGAACGAATATGTTTTTAAAACGTCAGTATAAATACAGTTTGGTCCCAAAATTTTCAGTTTTTTCTTTTTCCGGGGATGATGAGTTCGATGGAATGCACAAACACCTCAAAGAAAGATGGAAGAGAGACGAGCAATACGGACTAACATAAACCACGGCTGCCAGTTAGCGCTCACGCAAGATGACAACTGATTTTTTCTGCACGCTTGAAATTTTAATTGTTCGTTGCATATTACCGCAAGTCTGAAGACTAGCTGGGGAATTAGTCTTGAACATTTTACGAATAAGTTACCCTTGATCCAAAGAACGTCTTCTTTTCGAATTAAATTTCTCTGAATGCCTGATTTCCAATTTATCCCTAATATTTTCCGCTTTTATACGTTCAACTTTTTAAATTTTAACCCAGCCATTAAACCCCTATGATTATCGCTTCCTTGAGACAGAATTATGGGGCTAAAGGAATCTAAAGATTTCCGCTAACGTTATTGTTGCCGAATAACTATTGGCAATGGTTGCACCAGGGAACGGTCCAAGTCGTCATTGGTAACGCCATTGAGTTGGGAGTTGGCAGAGGAAGAAATGAGCGGTACCAGTGAACGACGACGTCTACTGCGTGCTCCACAGCAAGGTGCGGACGGAAGAAATGTGCATGCCCCATACTGAGTATTTAAAATAAACAGAATATGTTTTCTTGCAAAACGAGGAATATCGTTACCTTAGCTTGGGCTGCAGTCTCTCGTCGGGCGCGAATAATGGCAGGATCTTCCAAGGGGAGTGTATTTTTTTGCTTTGGCACTTCCTGAAAAATTTAAAATAAAGAAATGGTGAAGTGAAAACCGTTTTTGTTATTTTCAAAAAAACTGTTCAAAGCATTTCTTAATGACGCCCATCTTTTCCAAATTTGAACTGATAAAATTATAAATTTAAAACATCCTTTCCTAGGTGCAAATTTGAAGCATACAAAAACTGCAGAACTCATACATTGCGCTACCTAGGGGCAGCCTATTTACGACAGTTAAAACCAGACCTACGTAAACAGTTGGAGCACGTGGTGAACCTAACTTTGCCTTGACAACATCCAGCTCCCTGATTTAGGCATTTCTCTATCCATGATTTCCCTGAAACGTTTTCCTCCCTTTTTTATTCCCACGTTTTGTTTTCACTTGCTGAAATTATTTATAAGCCTACGTGACAATTTGCTATGGATTCGTTGTTTGCGTCGAATTTTTTCCATAAAAATTGGATTTTTGTACTCATACGTTAGTCATGTTCTAAGCGAGAAGCCGCGGCTAAAGAACATTCGCGAAATTTATTGGTTCCATTAACTTCCGCAGTCTCTGCATCCTTCGAAATTACAAATGCATTTGTGCGCGCATGTGGAAGACCAGTTAACACTTGGAGAGGCCCTGACTATGTTGGAAGTTAAGCAAGATGACTGCGTTATAACGATAACTTCAGTGGTGTCACCGTCTAGTTACGCCCGTTGGAATCCCCAAGGAAGAACTCAATAAGAAGTGCGTAAGTTTGGAATCCACCCGGCGGAGGGTTTATTGTGTGCAAAACCCGGAGTTGCTTTCTCGGGTGGCTTTTACCGCTGGTTGATTTCCAGCGCGCTGGTGTCCTCGCCTCGGGGATAATCCCGGGATTGGGCGCAGACTGACGGTGTCCTCGCAGCCCGTGTTTCAATTCACTGGCTGAGGGGTGACATTGGCTTACAACTGATTAGTAAGCGCGTTCGGCTGTGGCACGATTGGCGCATTGGGTAAGGTCACGCGACCAGTTGGCCCTTAAGGAACTGCGTTCAGGTGGCACGTGTTTGGACGTGCGTGCGTGTGTCCGATACAGCCTTTAAATTCATCGTGTGTAGGCGGTCAGAGCGAAGAAACAAAGACATTTAGGCAGACCCGATGCCTCAGGAAAGCCTCCAATGTTGCTAGCATTTGGTCAGCCAAACTCCTAACAGACTGGCTGTTCGCCCGTCCATTCTGCCGATGAAGGCCAATTTAAGCACAGAAGGTTTTGTTTCACTTGACCAAAGGTTCGCGGGTACGAATCACCAGTGATTCATACCAAGTATTAAGTATAACTGGCTAAACAGCCAGAAATGGCCTTCCGGGCTCCTTAGTCTTTTTAGGTTCCACTTTATCAACACATATATCATAAGTCGCCTGTGAAGATTATGTAGGGAGCATCAGGGCATAACAAGACACCGTTTCCTTAGCCAGATCGGTGACTCCCATACCATCAACGCTCTCGTAGTTAGGCTTATAAAACATGAGCGTGGAGCAGGCCCGTGCGGCAGGTGTACATGAGATTTTTAATGTTGCGCCCACTCTTCCCCCCGATCTCCTTAACACTGTCATGATAACGGGTTTAGGTTGATTAGAGAGGAAACGGCATAGTATAAGTTGTGCAAATGTACTGCCCTTGTAAACCGATACGCCGGTCACTATAGCTGCGCCCACATAGCTGTGAAGCATAGGGTGGAAATCACCGGTAAAGACGGTCGAACTGTGGGGTGAGGGCTTAGTTGCTGTACTTGTGTGTAGACCCACAAAAGATGGGGAGGAGGATGATTGTATGACCGTTGGTCGGGATTCCTGACAGCAGTTCCCTATTCGTAAAATGTTGAATGAGCCTATTTCTAATCAGGCCTGACAGTGCAGAAACACTGGGGGCATGCGAGGGCGGTTTGTGTCGCGTTGTGCAGGGGATGGAAGCTGGATGATTTCATTGCAAACTTATCGGTGGAATACGATAAAGAAAATCCGGGCCTTAAATGTGTACTGGCAGAGCTGGAGTTATCCTGTAGATATGGCGTGAGAATTCTACACTTGTAGGGGAGAGGTAAATAATGGTGACATCCTTTACCCGTTCTGTGTGATTTTTCCGTATCTCTACCTCCGGAAAAGCGAGGTGAAATTGTTTCCGGAAGGTAACGCCCAGCGCAATTATAGAGTTTCGCTGAGATCGAACTGACACATGGGGCTTTACCTCCAAAATCGATTGCATCCTTCAGATCGCATCCTGCAGTAACGGCAGAGAATTTAAAACTGCGTTGACTTCCACTTGGAGGAATCTGTCGTCAGTTCACCCGTCATGGACGACGAGGTGCAGCGAGTGCCCCAGAGCATAATGGGCGTAGAAGGGTGAGTTGCGCGTGAATCAAGTTATAGTGATAGCAGACTTGCATAGCATCTATCGCATCCTTTCCTCCCTCACCCACCTGGGTCCGGTGGGAAGAGAGGGTCAGGACGACCGGATGGGGCCTCGGGGAGGATTGCTAGTGACCTCCCCGCAGACTATTGGGGCGTACCGACGGCGTTTAGTTCAGCTCAACCAATACTGTCTACTGACTATACATAAATAGTAATACTATGTAAAATACCGTTGATCGAATAAGGATGCTACGCAAGCATTAACAACTAGCTGCATACCTCTTCATCTTCATCTTCACTGCCGGGTGCGGGAATCGGACCCTTCCGGATAAGTCGCACATCTGTACGGTCGCCGGAAGGCATACTGGATCCCTGCTGCAACTGTGGCGTCCGAGCCCTTGCTGAGGGCGGTCGCTGCGAGCCTACGGCGTTAGAAGTAGGCCGGAAATTTTTACCCCGGTCTCCTCCAGCACGGCTTGAGGCGACTGAAGAAGAGAGTAGGCAACGTAGCAAGTCGAATGTATCTTGAAAAACAGAATTGTAACAGTGCTGAAAACTAAACTAAAAAACCGAAACCGAAATGAACAGTACCGTGAGGAGACCGAGCGAGTTCTGCCTGCCGTCCTCGTCCACCTCTTCCGTCTGTTCCCTTTCGGCCGCGCCCTCTCCCGGAGGCGGCACCGACCTGGCCGTTGTGCTGCAGTGGAGGAGGGGGCGCCGCTTTCGTCTCACAATCCGATCCCGATTCCGCCTCCGCCTCTTCGTCATCCTCCTCGGGGGAATCAGCCAGGCGTGACTTTAAAGCCAAGACCACATCAGTGTCGGTCGTCAAGTGCTCCGTGGTACCGACATCCAGATCGTAGGTATCATCGTATTCATCTGAAAAGGAAGAGTGGGGAGGATAACTCGAAGTAATTTAAACAAGTGGCAGACAAAGACGAAAGGTGTTGTCATACCCGGGACCGGGGTGAGGTCGGGCATAGGTGATGCAATATCGTAGCCTACTGTACTCTGCCTAAGCAGGGATCAGGCGCAATTGTCTGGCGCGGCATGAGCCTGCAGCTATGCATGCTACCAACCCCTTCCCCTGTGACCGGTAAACTAGTGCCCAGAGCCCCAATATTCACTCGCCGCATGAGCCTAGTTGATCAAATGTACATCCAAGAAAGCGGAACATACACCAACACTCTAAGCACACCCTGCATGCTCGACAATTTTCCCATTTCCAGCACTAAAATTTTTTCATCCACTAGCGGGATTACCGTTAGTAGCCTAACCACAGGGACAATGAGTTCTGCATAAATAAGGCTATAGTGAGAGTAGAAGTGCGCTGCATCTACCGTACTATCTCTCTACCCCTGGGCCCAGGGGGCGTGTGCGGCCACACTTGGCTGGGATCCCAGCTGTGTGGGATTACAAAGGAAGCCACGTTAAGTAGAAGCCATTGCAGCTTGACTCTCAGTTCGCCGGTCAGCCACTCCGCACACAAACAACCACTAGGCTGGCAGAGCGGTCAGAGTCATCCCGTCAAGCCACCAGGGCTTTCAGCGCACTGTTAGACTGCATATGGTGAGAAAAGTTCGCTGAGCCAACGGCCTCGCTCTCTATTCCCATTTCTAGGCCAAGCCACTGCCGAAGCCGGTCAGTGGTCTGGTGCTAGAAAATATAGTTTTGCTTTAGGTTGACACTTGTCGGGCCCCGGACCCTAGCCAGATAAATACACGACGGCTTGACTATCAGTTTCGATTGTGTCCACCGTATGCGCCACAGCAGGATGGTGCAGTGACGGCGAATTGCGTATGCATTCGTTTTAAGTAGGAGTAGACTTAGGTTACATTGGCCGCGCTCTCTGTTTCTTAACCCACCTGTGCCCTATGTCAAGACACAGTCAAAAAGAACAGAGTTGGGATCGGGCGCAGGCGGCTGGCGCGGACGAAGGCGCTCCTATGCAGACACATTATTTACCCACACATACACACAGAAGGTGGCCTCACCATCGTAAGGATCGCAGTTTATATCCACGAATGCGGTGGGGCGTTCGGCACGACCGGATACATTGGTCCGCCACCAGGCACCCTGGTCCGCTTCCTCCTCCTCGTCGTCCCATACGCTGACTGCCATCTCCTTGACGCGCTCGCGGTCATCTGCGCTGAGGGGCGGTAGCTCTCCTCCGACGTCCTGTCGTTTGCCCTTCCATACCTGATTGGGTTGTAGCTTAACCACGCCTGTAGCTGCGGCCGTAGCCAAATTCATTGTTGCAAGTTCTTGGTCTTGCTTCTGCGGCCGCTTTTGTCTCCTTTCTTGTTCCTCCAGCTGCTGTCTGTAAAAACAAAAAAATATATCGAAATGAAAGGCTGCAAGGGAGGACAGAACTTACTTGCTTTCTTTTTCTCTCAAAGAGTCATTCGATAGTTGAACTTTTTGACCATGTGCATTGTGCATCCCTTCAATGTGAGTGTGTTCAATAAAAACGCCTGGATAATTCCATGTTAACGGTCAACGCGAAGTTTCACAACCTTATCTAACAGATTCAACATATGACTTATAACATGCTGCTCTCCTGATTTCATTAAACCGTCTATTTACATTATGAGCATTTCATCATACAAATATGGTGAGCGCGTTGTGGGCTCTGATTCCGCAAATACTTCGCATTGTTTATCATTCACATATAATTGTTATTTTTATGCATTTGCATACTAATACGACCTGCAACAATTTTTGCAAATAAACTACTTTTTATGCATACTTATACCGTCTAAATGGAGTTTTTAGCGGCTTCTGTCATTTACTCGAAATATAGTGTTCGACTGACATCAAGAAGAAAAAACAGACCAACTCTTGCCCTGACGTAGGTGTTGGTCAGATGCACGAAACAGCAGAAGATATTATAGAACACAGGCACGACTTCCCACAGACAAAGTTTTGCTTCGTTTTCGCCGCAACATCTTACTCGGGAAACCGAGGTTCTGCCTGGTATTGATGGTATGTCCCCGTCCGAACCGCCTAAACTTGAGCATGAGACAATATCACATCCGGGCATATGTTCAATCGAATGGGAACTTCGCCATTAGTGCATCCGACAAGGCCACGTTGATAATGATTGTTACGGAGGCGGGAGCCCCCGTGCATTCACGGCAGTCGGCGAAAAGGGCCACCTGGAGTACGTCACGCCCGCGTGCCAGACGCCCACGCCTACGCATATGCCGTGAGCCAAGAAAGCCAGACGACCACCCACATAACAGGCGCAGTGGGCGAAGTAAAGATTATTCCAGAATGTCTAGGAGCAGGCCATACGCTAGGAATATTCTGGAAAGACCGGAGCCGTATAAATATGCCGGGGTGGACAAGCTAAAGGACTCTGACGGACCGGCAGAACACACAGAACCGGACAGTCCTGCAAACCCCACAGTCTTTGTGTACGGTTGAACAAAGCCATTGCCTATCAGGACCGCTCTCTTGCCTTCTTCTGCCTACTAGTCGGGTCGGAATAAACTGGGCTATAACAATGACTGTGTTGGAAATGCGCCGATTACCCATCTCACAGAAAGGCCTTCGAGTGCAGCTAGACTCTCTGTCATGAGAGCGCGCCGCGGTTATCGATTTTTCGACATAGCTGATTGGTTCCCTGTCGCTGATGCCTGCTCGTGGAGCGGACTGCATAAATACTCCACAGACTCTTGTAAGACTGAATTGCAATGCCTTGCTTGACTTCTACTGTGAGAATATACTTCTTGCTCCCTCGTAAGCGTTCGGGACAACGGCTGGCTAGCCCAGCGTTTGTGCTGATAAAAAGTATAATTTTTTTAGCCTAATTTGGAGACATCGGCGGTTTCAATGGGATTTGAACACACGCCAGCAAGGTGAAGGTCTTATCACAGCCAACGCTCTAGCCAACTGAGCTACGAGGCCCTCACGGGGAGCCGTCGGTGGAAGGTGCCTGTCGAACGTTAACGAACAAAAAGATCTGGGTATCACTATTGTGCCATCCCTGAAGCCGTATTTGCAGTATGTTAGGGCTGCCAAGAGGGCAAACAGTGTTCTGTTTGCCATCAAGCGAACTTTTGTCGACATAGATAAAGAACTATTCGGCAAAATATACGGAACATTTATTCGTTCACATCTGGAATATGGCGTTCAGGCCTGGCGACCATGGTTGCAAAAAGATTACCAGATGCTGTAAAGAGTTCAACGAAGGGCAACGAAAATTGTGAAGGGCCTAAAGTCTTCATATTACGAATGTAGACTAGAAGCATTTAACGTTTTTCCTCTTGAGTACAGGCAAATCCGAGGCGAAATACAGACGTATCAGCTCGTGAGGAATCGAGAGTGTGCCCTAAAGTTTTATGACTTCTTCGCATTCACCAGTTCAACCAACCTCTGTGGGAATTCCCTCAAACTGAAGGGAACCTTATCCCATCTAGATGTCCGCAAGCAGTCGTTCTCCCAACGAGTCATCGGTGCCTGGAACGGACTGCCTGAGGAGGTCGTAATGGTGAACTCCACAGATGCATTCAAACGAAAACTGGATGGCTATTTACTTAACATTTACCGTTCATATTCACAAGGAATCAGTAGTCATCTACGCATTGGCCAAATCCATGGATAAAACTTGTACATATGTATATGTTACTCACTATTTTATGGTAACATATTTTATGCTGGATATATTATGCACACAAGAAACCACTGAGTGCTCCTTCGGACACGCTGACCATACCTGCAGCTAAAATTTGTACATGTATATATGTTACTCACTATTTTATCGTAACATATTTTATGTCGGATATTTCATGTATACTGTTTTCAATAGGGGCTTCAAAGGCATTGCCTACTACCTTGAAAATACTGAACTAAAGTCTGCCAAACCCCTCTATTAATAAAGTGTGCCTGGTAGTCATCTTGTAGATTCTAGACTGGCTGATTAGGAAATCCTGCTTGAGCAGAGTCAGCTTACTGCATCAGAACTGGTGGTTTCTATGCGTTACAGTAGACGGGGCTGCGGGTAACTTAAGCCCAATCTGATTAAACTTACGGCCCAATTGGGACCTCAATAGTTCAGTTGACGAGAGCGTTGGCTATAAGAAAGCCTTTTCCTTGCTGGTGTGGGTTCGAATACCACCGAGGCTACGCATTTTTCACAGCTGGGTCAATTGAATTATCCGGATCTGCCAAACCCGTCCTAATAATTAAGTGAGCCTAGTAGTCTTTTTGGAGGGTTCTAGATGATTGGATAGGTAATCCTGCCTAAGCAGTCAGCTTACTATAAGCGTATTGGTGAATTCTGTACGTGCCGTAGTCTGGCGTGGGTTCGAACCCCATCGAGGCCGTAGAGCTTTTCAAAATTGGGTCACGACCTGTCAATAGGCAGTCAGGCAACACGCGTGTCTGAACTTTTGGCTAGTACTTGGGCTGTCATTATGGTAAGTTATTACGCAGTGTATACTACTGACTGCCTGTTAGCAGTTTATGAATATCACGCAGTTATACCGCAGCTCAAATATTCAGAGCAAGTTTTAGACCGAACCCGAACAGATCTGTTCCGATGGATTTACTCCAAGTTTGCGCACTAATTTCCCCCGAAATTAAAAGGGACAATGATGCAATATTCAGACCGACGTTCTCATTACTAAAGTATGCTTACTTATTTGACTAAAGTTAGGTTATGATTTATTCGTGGTGGGACGCCTAGAGTTAGGATCAAAATTTAGGATTGGCGTTCGGGTTTAGCTGTAAAAGATAGGTTCCAGGCTTAGAGATCAGTTTAAAATTAGGTTAAAGATTAAGGTTAGGGTTAAATTTGCATGTCACATACCCTCTTACCCAATCCAACCTTCTTTAAACTATAAACCGTCCGCCTGTTTACACGCAGCTAACTCACATTTTCAAATTGCGCGCTCTGTTTCAAAACCTTGTTGGAGTAATCAAACAAACATATGCTATAATTGCAGGGTTTCACACTGCATTCTACAGACGCCGTTAATTGTCGCGCCCATCGACTGCACTAATAAAACAAACATTAACATCCTTGCTGTATTACGGGAGTCTCTTGCCACCGCCATTCTCCTACTTACGCGGTTCTGGTCGATTTGGTTCCACGGCGACGCCTAGGTATGGTAGAACATTCTTGTCACGTACCTTAATTGCGTTAACGAAGACAGCATCCGCTCTTTGTCACAGCCATATAAATATCTTAAATTTGGTCTAAAGCTGAGCATTCGGAAAGCTAAGTACTATTTGATGGCCACATACCGCAAGACATGGTCTCCTTCATGTGCACGGCAAAAGAAGATCGGGGCGATCGAGTGATTTATCTACCTCACACAGTGACCAGTGTCATAAAATGGCCTGTGGCACAAACCTCGCGCAGGATTTATTTTGTCCGTTCTGTCAATGAGTGTAGCCTCTCGGTTGTAAAAGGCATCGAGCTACACGGTTTCCACACACTTCAGACATTGACATCTCGAAGAATACTGCAGCCTCGGTTCATGGACGGAGTCGTGAAGATGAAACTCCGTTGGTCTTACAGTGAAAGTGGGTTAGGTCATGCACTTTTGTGAGCCAACGAGGAGCTTACCGACAAACGTGCAGTACAGTCACACTAGTAGACGGAAATAACTAAATGATGCCTGGGCAAAATGACGGGTCTTCAGTTTTTGGGAACGGAACGCCAGACGCCTAATGACTGCTGAAGACCTAGGCGACGATCGAAGGGAACAGACTGCGTCCGATCGCGACGCCGTAAACTCTGTGGACGGCTGACAGAAGTGACTTGTCAAGCGCTCTCATGGCCTCCAGCTGCAGGCCTCAGAGACATAAAAACGCATCTGCCATATTACACCCGCCATTGTAAAGTAACCGGGAGGCACTGCAACAGATTAGGCAAGATGGCTAGGCTGTAAGGGCGGAGAAGAGAATGGGAGGAAAATTGAAGCACGATAGGCCAGGAGTCCCTAAAACTGCAGCAAGTTGATACAAACCAGAGCTGGATTGTTGAGGGTTAGTAATTTGGAAATGCTGTGTCAGTGATCTCCGGAAATGCGCTAATGCACAATTTCATTAGAGCAAGTCAATCATGTAAAAAACACACTTACCTGGCCAATTCAGGATTTGAAACTTCAAGCGGAACTGTACCCTCCAGGAGCGCCGAAATCACTGCCTGGCAATCGTCCTTGTAGTGCTCGAGACAACGCTGTGGGCGAGTAGAGGACAGTACAGTGGGGTAAGTAAATCAAATTAGCGAGATAAAACAACTTGGAATGAGTCAATCTCGCAGAAAACAAAGTGTGCGCGTCTCTCACGCTGCACGTCCTGAACGTGCGCGCTTGACAGCGTCCCGCCTTGGCTGTTGCCAAGCGGAGCTCTCGTTAGATCTGATTGGTTCATGTCTGTGGGAACTTTCTCGGCCCTTATAGAGATTCCTCTTCAAGCGGATTGAGCAGAATGCTTGCCAACCTTAACGGGATGCTATAAATACACGCAGCCTTTCAGTGAGAATTACTTGATGGACACGAATACATTTTCCTCGTGGCTGATCGTGTTCACTTCCTCTTCCGTGTTGATGCTTCGGGGGACAACAGTCAGACAGGCATATAATTCCAGAGAATTATAAGTACTAGGTCTGATACTGACAAAAAACACTCCAGCAAATACAAATGATCGAGCGGCTTTGTTTGAAGTTCGATGCAAATTGTCTCTAGGATTTATTCCGCAAAGGGGTAAAGGGCATGGTCATTCATCTGTGGCTAACTCTATTAGAGAGACTTTTAAAAAAGAAACTAAATAAGACAGTTTTTTTCATTTAATCTAAAATAGACTCGATGTTATGGAAATTCCTTTTGCTCCGGCGAGGCAGTTCCCTGTTTGTGAATCTACACGCACAGTCGAAACGAACATTTGTATAAGAAAGCTTTATCGAAATACCCACGTTGATAAATACCTTCAGATGTGAAAAACACAAAGTTCGGTAGTCATCTCTTTTTGATAACCGATTGAGAACACTGAAGAGCGTAAATTATTGGCAGAAATTTCAAGGAAACCCAGAGACTCCGCAGACTTCGCCGCCATCACCAGACATTTTATGGAAGTAACCTCCTCTGGATATACGAGAGTTGTCAGGCATCTGTGACGTTTCTATCCACAAAATAAAGTGAAAAACCTCTTCCAACCACACTCCAAGGAATCCAAGCGACGGAAAATTGCTATCGAATTATCAGGTGATACCATTTTGGAACACGTAAGCAAGCATCAGATAGCGGGCTGCCAGAAGGGCGAATACTATGAACGCGCGCTTGACAGCGTCCCGCATTGGCTGCGGCGCTGCCACAAAGAGCCCACGTTGGATCTGAGTGGTTTACGCCTGCGAGATTAGAGCGAACACAAAGTTTGGGTTCGAATTATGAACCGAAACTATTTGCCTACCCCAGGAAAACCGCCTGTATTACCAGGGTCTTTAAACGATATTTTACTCATGCTGTTTTATTTACGCAGTTACTTGCATGAATAGACCTTTTACTTTTCCCGCACTCATCAAGGTGGACACGAATTTTCGTTCTTCTTGAGACAATTGCTCCTTTTAGCGAGAGTAGAATGACTCTCACCACGTTTTTTCGTGTTTTCACTGATTTGAAGGTCACTAATTTGAAGTTTTGGTCAGTGCATTTGGGAAAGTTTCCAAATTCTAGTTAAACTGTTTTGAGACACGTCATTAAGACCATGGGCTACCTACCGTACCGCAATCATAATGACAGTTTAACCGTCGGTGTCGACAGGGTCCACCGCGGTGACTTACGCGTGAATTAGTTTAAGTGGTAGTAGATTTGCGTTGCACTACCGCATGACCGCACACTCTCTTTCCTAATTCACCCAAACCCGGTGACCAAGTAGAGTCAAGAAGACCGGGACAGAAAAGGGCACAGGTAGCTGGTGCGGTAGGAGCCGCCCCCACGCGTGCCGCCACACCTATCTCAGATCCTAGCTGTGTGGGAGTGGCATAAAGGCCACATTAAGGAGCCATCGCAGCCTGATTCTCAGTCCGCGAGTCAGCCACTCCACACAATACAAAAACACGCTTAGTTGACCGCGCGGCCCGAATTTCACATCAACTGGTAACCTTCCAAAGCACGGCTTTTAGCGCACCGTGAGAGCTTCACGTGAGTCAGATTGTTTATAGTGAGGAAATAAATGCACTGAGTCGTCGATCTTACTGTTTCCCTCACCTACAGTATCAGGCCACCATCCGAGCCGGCCAGTTGTCCGATGCAGGGTGGGCGCAGTTGCTGACAGGGTTGGCGAAGCCGTCCGCGCGACCTGGTCCCGTGACACACAAACAGGGTTTACACAACCAGGTGGTAAGAAGGAGTGAACGCCACTTGACTCCTAGTCCATAATGATACTACAGATGCTTAGACGGGTATTTGAACCCTGAACCTCCCTATTGCGATACACTCACGCTAATTTCCAGATATATTAGACTAGTGATAAGGTTTCGATTAGAGTTATTGCTCGAAAACATTTTACCACACATGGAATATTGCCGAGGTCTTACTGGGCTCTAAAACTTGCGATGTCGAACGGCTGCACCAGAGTCTAAATGGGGTCTTCTCAGAAATACAATTTACCCGCGAAGAGGCAACAGGAGACACCCTCCCATTCCTTGACGTGAGGATACAAAGACTCGCAGATGGCAAACTCGCAACAAGCGTCTACCGAAAGGACTCCACTGCAGAAATCATCCTTAACTATAGGAGTAACCACCCTGCGGCCCATAAAAGAAGCTGTGTCCGCACTCTTTTCCAACGGGCCCACCATTATTGCAGTAACGATGCTTTGCTCAAGAGAGAACTAACGTACTTGTACAAATTTTTCCGGGCCAATGGATATCCGACAAGCTTTGTCAAGAATTGCCTTAGACGTCGGGGTCAAGCACAAAACTTCCCTCCCAACGATGTTACATTGCCACGAAAATTTTATTCTCTACCCTACATGAATGGAGTATCTGAAACCATCTCTCGGCAACTAAGTCGCTTTGGCATCACCGTTGCCCACAAGCCCGCAACCTCACTGCGCACAAGCTTATGTCGAGTAAAGGACGCTCTACCCGTGGGACAACTAAGTAACGTCATTTATCGTATACCGTGTGCTGGTTGCCCTTGCGTTTATATTGGTCAAACAGGCCGACGCCTTGAGACTCGCATTAACGAACACAAGTCAGCCGTTCGCCTACGGAACCACTTATCACTCGTATTTGCACACTCCATTGAGTGTGATCACCGCTTCAATTGGGATGCCACCGACGTGATCGCAATGGCTAATACGCGACAAGCGAGAGAATTCCTTGAAGCTTGGCACTCGAATCCGGCTAGTATAAACAGGCACGTAGAGCTTGACTCACACTATACCGGGTTTCGTGCATGGTCTACTAATTTGGACACAGCCTGAAACAACTGGCTCTCTGTGCCCGGTCAAGTGGAATTTCTCTAACTCTTAACCAGCCTAAAACAACAACTGGCTCTCTGTGCCCGGTCAAGTGGAATTTCTCTGACTCTTTACCAGCCCCCCCCTTCCCCCGAACACGCGGCCCATAGTCCAAACGCTAACACCCCCCCTCCCTTCACTAGCACAACCTATCGCCGCGGGTGTCACGTCACCATAACCCTTCCACACAATCCCCCCTTTTCCCTCCCCCGTCCGTTGTAACCTCTGCCTCGAAAATATCTAGTGCGACATTCCCAGCCCTCACTTTTAATTTAGTCTGACGACGAACACGTGATACTTGTTCGAAAATTCACGAGTACAACTCGATTTTCCGAAGATCTTCTTTCTTTTCATATTTTACTTATGCTACTTTATTTACGTAGTTTTTTTACATGGACAAACTTCGTACGCTTCACGTGCTTTACACGATTTTTCGTTTTCTTGAGACGATTGCCATTTTTTAACCAAAGTACGATGACGCTCAATACGCTTTTGCAAGGTTTCAAAACGTTAACTGGAGGTTTTGGTTGATGCATTTTTGAGGATTGCTTAGAGATTTCGATGAATTTAGGTTGATTTAATTAATTGCGTTATGACGTTGCGTTGCATCGCAACGAAGCAATCCGTCGGGATTTTCTTACTGCACATAAAACACCCATCACTCAAAATGTCGACTGTGTAGTAAAGTGTCCACAGTAACCTGTAGTCCTTGGACCTCAAGGCTGGAGAATTACATAACGTCTAGGGGGGGCAAAATTAGGCGTTAATTATTTACCGAAGCTAGTACCAAGAGCGTAAGAATGAAGACGTTCGCATCCTGTGCGTGACTTAACTCATGACAGCAGGCTTGTGCAGTATCTGCCACATTCGCCTGGGCACGCGTGCGGTGGCAAGGCAGATTCGGGGCGGCCTAAGGAGGGCTCAGACGAAGTTGCTGATTGAGTTAAACTGCCCGCCTACGCGTGCCACACACGAGCCGATGACACAAAGAAAAGGAGGCTACAATTAAGGGAAGTTGAGCAGTTTATGTTCGCCCCTTCTCGTAGAATGTCAAGCTTTTTTGCTGTTTTTAATGGCAAACGGTATTCATAGTGAAAGCAGACCAACACTGAAATTCCGAGAAAGAAGAAACTACGACGAGCTGTCAGAAGCGCGTAAGATGAGGGCCACTTAACGGCTACAAAAGGAACATAACCCCCAGAACACTGTCTGATTCACGAAAGATTAGCAGAGTGATATCGCCTCAGTCACGAGGAGCCGTGGTTCAGTGAATGGGTTAGTACACATACAACAAAACACACGTAGTGGACTGACCACGTCGTCCAAGTTTTCCATCATTTGGCAACCTTCATAGTCACAGCTTCAAGTGCGTCAGATTGTTTATAGTGAGGAAACATACGCTGAACCGTCGAGCTCACTCTCCTTTCTACCTCCATTACCAGACCATGGGAGTAGAAGGAGTCTTCGCTGTCCTAGTCCATACATCAACCAATTAAGCAGGATAGTACAGAAATGTGGGGTGAGACGAAATACCTGAATGAGATCGTCAGCGGTATCCGGCATCACAGCTTTCACGGTGCAGAAGGCGCTAGACCTTGAGGAACCAGCCTGTGGCTCTTCCTCTGGCTGGGGATTAAGCAGCGCGGAGACGGGCGGTGGAACCTTCTCGGTGCGAACAGCGTTTGCCTGTTGTGCTTTGATATCTAAGGTTAGGTCTGAATAGAGTCCACGAACGTACTCTAGAACGTTGGGGTCTCTGGTAAGACGAGAGAAGAACAAAGAGTCAATTAGAAGATTACGATAGGAGGGCCGGAAAATTGTCAAATTTAGAAGTACAGTAAATTCCCTAACGTTTGAAATCTCAACTGAAATTCTGAAATGTGTTTTCAGTTGGAACATAGCAATCAAGTATATTTACAATAATGAAAATCGTACAGACTAATCTCAGTACATTTCAGCCACTTCAGGACGCCGGCTTTTGAAACAGCTTCTTCATGACTGCCTGCAAAGAATTATTTTGTAAACGATGACCATTTGAGTAGTATGCATTCAATTAATCCATTTTGTATTGCTCGTTCTGTTTCGGTAGAAAATTAAGATTTCTCCAGATTTTTCGATTTGAAGTAAGGGTAGCTTTCCGTTTTACAAAAGTTTCTGATTATGATACGTTCTGCAGCCGTGAAATGTGCGTTCATGAAGTAACGCATCTGTCCATTTATTAACGCTAATTATAAATTATACAACTTGGTCCACATTCATGGCAAAATTTTATGAGAACTATGTGACTTCTTCCTTACACAGTAGGAAAATATGTCCCTTTCCTTAAAGAGAATATATACAGCATGTGGTTTGAATACTTTGAATTCAAGTATAAAGATCGCTGGGGTTTAAAATTATTCGGCAATTTAGAAAATTTTTAGAACAAAAAGGTACCCTTTCTTCCAGCATAAAATTTGGAGAAAGGGTAATTTGCTATCAAACGAGTACAAAAAAGAATACTGTTGTTCATGTTTTCTGTATAATATATGTGAATTTAAAAGGGCAGTGAAAATCAATGAGGAAAACGCAAGCTACTTAAGTAGTCATTTTATATAGAGTATACTTTTTACAGACGGTCAGAATAATGTTCGTTCCAAAGTCAGCAACCTGACGTGATTTAAATATATTGAGATTAGGCTGTACGATTAGCATTATTGTAAACATACTTAATTCATATGTTAAAAGCTAAAACACTTCAGAATTCTGGTTGAGATTTCATGAGTTGGGGAATTTACTGTTTATTATTCTGCAGTTTCAGAAGCTCTATTGAAACCATTTTTTAGATACAGTTGTAGAAATTGCAGACGAGGGTTTCAAAAGCGAGAACCCGAAATGTTAGGCCAATAAACAATATGTTTCGGCGGTCGCATCTACTTCATCTTCAGCTTCTTGGAAATCGCCTGTTCGCTTCTATCAACAACTGTCGAACTATGGATATTTTTTTCAAGCAAAACGAAAAAATGTTAGGTTAGTTATAAAACGCTCGTGCCAGGCTCACGGTCGTTTAACATACGCAAAGTATCAATTGCAAATGTAGTTAAAACTTGGATTAGGCGTCAGAGTTAAACGGGATTCAGGATGACCACTTTGACTGAATACGGGAGACTTACATAACATCGGAAGGCGCCATTTCGCGTATATTGTTTATGTCCTCTTCAACTGCGTAGAGTAGAGAGTAAATGCAGGCGAAACTGGAGGGAAAAATAATAGTAGTATGTGACTTGCAATGGCTTGAAAATAAACTTAAAAAATACAGCTCACCATTTAGAGAGGTTAAGATTCAAAAAACAAATGGACGAATAGAGTGGTAGAGAGGTCTTACTTGCGATGATTCGAAAACTCGGTCAAAAGCTGTAGGAATTCGGCGGCTGCGGTGGAAAATTCCTGCTTTTTAGACTTATTTGAGGCATCTTCGGAGAACGCCAGCTGTGTAATAGGATTAAGAAGCCCCGGCACAACCATGCCATCGCGCACAGCTTTTACCATGGTTGCAACGGCCGACGAAAGTTTTTTAAGGAGTCGACTCTTCTGCCTATTGTAAGAGTAAGAGAAGAAAAGGCAGAGTGGTAGTGAGATTCAACTATGATGCTGCACCTATAAAGTGAGCTGACATCCGCATGCCACCCCTATCCTATTGATGTGTTAAAATCCTGGTCAAGTGTAGGCTGTAAACAGCCACACAGCGGCTAATAGTCTAGGCAGATAGCTCTGACTGGCTGACGACGGCTAATGAGCCAAAAGCAGCCATTCTAGTCGCCCTTCTCTTTGTTGGCAATACTAGCTGCCTAGACTACTAGCCACTGTGTGCCTGCGGACGGGGTTCGAGATTGAGCCTTAAGACAGAGCGGGACGAATGAGTTCCGTTAGCGATCGATGAACGTTCATCAACGAGTGTCATATACTTACAGAATTAAAATATGAAATCAGAACTTACTCGTAACTCCATCGCATGTTGCGAAGAACCTGGCCACGGATGAGTTCAGTCAGGCTGTCACAGTAATGGGCAAATCTGAAGAAGTTTCAGGAACCACTTTAAGCGAAAAGGTAGAGGGTTACACAACACTACAAACGAGCGCTAGGTGTAAATGGACCATTGGTAAGAAGTTAAAAGATTTAGCTAGAAGACTGCAAGTCATGTTAATTTAAAAGAAGTGGAGTGGATGGCTTGAGGTGAAATCAGAGAGGAAAAAGAAAAACACAAGTATAGAGCGCCAAGAACAGAGGTTAAACTGTTACGAACTGCCAACCTGTCCTGCAGCATGTGTGTGAGCACTGGGCCCCTATAAAATCCCACGCGGTTGATGCGCTGGGTCAACACAGAGGCCAGGTCAGAGCACGTCAGATGTTATTGGGCATTTGCACACAAAAAATGCTACACATTGAGATGTCGCTGCACGCCTACGCGCAGACTCACGCCACACCCGATTCAGTTTACGGCTTTCTTGACTGTCACTGACCGGCATATTTACATGTGAGCTTACGAAATATCTTACTCCTGTGACGTCCAAATCAGTGTAACCAAGTGAATATCTGGTTGCCTTAGTCCAGCGTATCTCAAATAACGTATAAAGGGGAAGAAGCAACTGACAGTTCTCATGAAACGGTAGGATTGTGTTATGGGGTCGTGTGAGTGCGCGCGAAGCGCGCCCAACTCCAAGACGGGAGAGTGTTAATAGGGGAAAGTATGGGTGGGGCATATC
This sequence comes from Ligula intestinalis, assembly GCA_036362985.1. Taxonomy (NCBI): domain Eukaryota; kingdom Metazoa; phylum Platyhelminthes; class Cestoda; order Diphyllobothriidea; family Diphyllobothriidae; genus Ligula; species Ligula intestinalis. The sequence goes on from JAYGXS010000008.1 coordinate 17,039,272, forward strand.
AGGGGAAAAGAGAGAGTGAAATAATTCCAAAAACTAAGAAAATTACGTAGGAACGCCTAAATTTGTTTTACTGAACTAAAAATCGGCTAAAGAATTGGTTTTTCGAGTACTAAAAGGGAAAAAAGGAGCGTGGAAACCAAGAACATCAAGCCGCGAAGGGTAATTGGAGGAAAAATATTCAAGGAATTGAATATATGGTGAATGAATGCAGGTCTTTCACCGATCTAGTCAAGGAGCAATTAAGTTCCGCTTTGCCAAGGAGCTCGCAACGCAAACCCTCAATGACCGTCGCATAGTGACAAAGGTGATATGATGAAGAAGTGGATCCGACAAAGTAAAGGGAGACCGGAATGGCCATTTCTGGCTTATAAGCCGTTATCAGCCAGTCATACCCAATCTCGAGGGTTGGCACCCCCGAGATTTGAATATATGGTCCGAAGGACACGCAAACCCGAGCAGCCGAAATATCACTTTCGACTAGCCAAAATATGCGTGAAGTAGGAAGCCAGACAGATATATAAGGAATAACCAGGTAAGTACTGTTTCTCCTTAACGAAAGGCATGTTAATAACTGAAATCAGTGGACTAAATTTAATTCAATTGTTCCTTGAAATTGCTGATAAAATTGATGGTATAGTTCGCGGTAAGTAGCACGAACGGGTGCGCAAATTAAGGAAACCGAGCTGGTTTTCTGTCTTATCTAGCAGGAACGCGTGGACGCTATCCGGAGAAGCCGATTTTGGAACGGTCGGCAGCCAGACAGACATATCTGGAGCTAGCAGGTATGATCCCAACTGGGCCTACGGTAAGCTTGTTTAGTGCCCAAGTAGTCTGCCATTATAATCGCAGGTCTAAGCAGAAAGATACTAAGTACGCAAACAAAGCAAATATTATGAGCTTGTTACCTTCCCACACAGCTTTGGAAGAACGCAAACCGCGGAAGCCAATTTTCGGACAGAAACCCCGTCCAATACTGCACCGAACAGCCCACAGCCTTGCCTGCTAGTTAACCGACAAAGAAGGTAAGCCGAAAGACGTCTGGGTGTACAGGAACAGAAGGGCACAGAATAGGAGGGGGGAAATTTTGTGGCGAAAGGGGAGTGGGGCAAGAAGACGACCCATTCAGAGGGTTACGGTCCACCTCGGTTAGTAAGCTTGGCCTACGTGGGACGGAGTATTTAAGGATGAGTGTAAAAGTACAGGCGTTTTATACTTTAGCCCGGACCACAGGTCACCGAGGTCTCTACGATTGGACCAACCGACACCAGACAATAGGCTTCTGCAAACCATCAATTCGGCCGAACTGGTGCCCTACCTCCGTGGTTCCCAAGCAGCACGCCTTCACGTTGGTGGAACCGACTGTACCCATCTCCGGATGGACCCATCTTCAGATGGACCCATCTTCAGATGGACTCACCTCCGGACGGACCTATCTCCGGATGGACTACAGCAAAGAGCTGCACTTCCCTTACCCCCCCCATACCAAAATTTGCCAGTATACATGTTTCTATCTCTCTATCGTTTTTTCGAGAATGGATCTTCCTCATCCGGTGAGGTTGATCCGAATCCTTCTTCTTATTGCCGGCGTCGAGCCCAATCCGGGACCCGCTCAAGGATCCATCAGATAGTTCTGTTCCACTTGCGCCAAGCAGATCTACCCAAACCAAGCCTGTGTCTTGTGTGGGCCTTGCAATAACTGGCAACACTTCCGCGCAAGAGGCACTAATTGCTCGGATCTCACTTCCATCGACCAATACAGCGGCTCATCATACAGGTGCATAACCTGTCATCATCCACGAAATGGGCCGGCTCACACTCCTCGACCCTCACTGCCACCACCACCTATGCCGCGGTCCGCCACGACTCAGCCTACCTCACAACAACCCTCAGTACCGCCGCCGCTTATGTCGCTGACCGTCCCAGACGCCTCACCACTTTCTGACCTCAAAATACTGCAGCTGAACTGTAATGGCCTTTCTGGTAAAACAGATGAGATCATTAAACTCCTCCATGATCATGACATCAAAATAGCTGCTCTCCAGGAGTCAAAGCTGTCAGTAAAGTCGAAGGTCCCACGTTTCCCGGGCTTCGCCGTCAATCGAAAATACAGAGCTCGTAATGCCGGTGGTGGACTGGTCACTTTGGTTCACCAAAGTATCAAATACCAGGAGCTGACCTCTGCAGCAACATCCGCGGACACGCCGCTGGAAGAACTCAAGGTACAAGTTATCGTTGGACCATCCAGTCTGACTGTCCATAACGTATACATTCCTCCACAAAGCAGTTGTGATGCCAACTTCAGACCATCAATAGTTCACATGCTAACGGGTGATTCGAAACTCATCTTGGGCGGCTTCAATGCCCACGATGACTTATGGTTCTCTAACCTTTCCTGTACTAGAGGTGCCTCACTAGCCGAGGAGATCAACAACACCAACTTTGGGGTCCTCAACACGGATGGAACGTCCACGAGACTCCCTCATTCAGGTACTTGCGCTAGCCCGGACATTTCCATCGTCAGTTGCGACCTATTACTATCTTCCTCATGGGACTGTCTATGCAAACTGAGCTCTGACCACCTCTCGATAGTTATCACAATCAGCATACATGCTTCCCCGATTCGTAACGCTCGCAAGTGCTCTATGAATATACGTAAAGCCAACTGGCTCGGTTTCCTTAGTGAAACTGAGAATCTCTTTGACCAGGCCCCTTTCCCTCCAGATGTTCGCCAAGGTGTGTCGATTTTCAACCACATCATGCATACTGCCTCTAAGCACAACATTCCCGCGGGCAAGGTCTTTGATCCCATCCCAGGATACCCTACCGATGCGGCCACCTTATCAAGAGAGCGTGACGTCGCCCGAGCGCAAAACCCTCAGCACCCGTCGCTACCGGCCATGACCTTAGAGATCTCCCGACTGGTCAATGAACACAAGAGGACCATATGGCAAGAAAAGCTAGCCACTTTCTCCAGCCGCACCAACACCAGCAAGTTGTGGCAAACAATCAAAGCCATCGGTAGAGGGGCACCTGCTCCTCCCAACCAGGTTATCAAATTCAATGGTATACCGATGAGGACCGACAGGGACATTGCCAATCAATTCAATGTGCAATTCACCACAGTTGCAGTCCATAAGTCTTCGAAGAATTCGAGGATCGTCAAACACAGGTCGTGCAAACCTTTATTAGTGCCGCTCCAGTTCTCAGCTCAGGATACCACAACCGCGATTAAGCGTGCTAAGAACTCTAAGGCGTTTGGACCGGACGACATTACGATGGTACACCTAAAACACATAGGCCCCAGAGGTGTCGCATTCTTAACCATGCTGTTTAATCAGTCTCTAGCCACGTGCCATATACCAGCTATCTGGAAAATGGCTCATATCCTCCCCAGCCACAAAGCAGGTAAATACTCCGCTGTCTCTGACAGTTACCGCCCGATCTCGCTTCTCAGCCCGGACGTGAAAATACTTGAGCGTCTTATTCTCCCCTCGCTCAGTAGACATGCCAACCTCCAAGAGCACCAACACGGTTTCAGAGCCTTCCACTCTACGACGTCAGCCCTACAACGTGTCACGGACCGCATTGCATGTGGTTTCAACAAAACGAAACCTGCGGACAGAACAGTAATGGTCGCCCTCGACCTTAATAAAGTTTTTGACTCGGTTAACATTGACACCTTGATGACATCCCTCATGGATTCGTCTCTACCAAACGAGCTCTGCAGATGGCTGAACTGCTATCTCCGTGGCAGACAAACGCGAGTCCAATTCTCAGGCACGCTAACCAAAGCCCGCAACTCTAGGACAGGAGTTCCTCAAGGTTCTGTCATTTCGCCATCGCTATTCAACATCTACATGGCTGACCTTCCGAATCCCCCCCCCTGAAGTCGAAATGGTGTCTTACGCTGATGACATCACCCTGCTGTCCTCTCACCCAAACTTTCGCATGGCTGCCGATGCCTTAAATAACTACATCCCCAGTTTAGTCCGGCACCTAGACGATAAGCAACTGAAGCTATCCGCAACCAAGTCCTCAGTAACTCTGTTTACTCCGGATCCCAAAGAATACAAGTCCCATCCTCCAATTAAGGTGGAGGGCGATGACATTTGCTTATGTCAGTATCCTAAACTCCTGGGCCTCACTCTCGACCCGACGCTGGCTCTACACCGCCATGTTGACATCCAAGCCAGCAAAGCCAAAGCCAAGCTCAACATCCTAAAAGCCTTGGCAGGTTCTTCATGGGGCCAGGACACTACGACGTTAGTCACGACATACCGGGCAACAGGCAAGGCAACGACTGAGCATGCATCAGTCATCTTTGCCCCACTGTTAAGCGATACCAACTGGGCGAAAGTCCAACGCGTTGAGAACGCTGCTCTCCGCATCGACACGGGCTGCGTTAACATGACCAATGTAGATCACCTGTATCAGGAAACTCAAGTCCTGCCTCTGAAGGTTCACTCCATCATGCAGGCAAAAATCTACATTGCGCAGTCTCTTAACCCAGAATATCCGGGCAATCGCCTGTAACGCGCCCCCCACCTGCTAGACGCATGAAGCAGTCTACCATAGACGCGTACGGCCCACATGCTTCGGTGTACCCCACTTATCTACCGATAACGGACCTCGTTAAGCGTATCCACACCGAAACTGTCGAGCAAGCCATCAGCAGCTATAAACCCAACAGAGTCCTCAACGCTCCTCCGCCGGTCTCCGACGTCATGGCCAGAGAACGTAGGGCCAACCTGTCCAGAAACGCTAGAACCAGACTATCCCAGCTGCGTTCCGGCTTCTCCACGCTGTTGAATTCATTCAAGAGCCGTCTCATCTCATGCTTTGACAACGTCACAGACAACTGTCCTGACTGCCTCCTGCCTTTCCACACAACATGCCACCTCTTCGACTGCCCAGCCAACCCTACGGACCTCACGTCTGAGGACCTATGGCTTCGCCCAGACAAAGTCACCAAATTCCTTCATTTTTCTTAAACATTTTATACCTTTCTCTTTATTCTTTATTCCTTCATCTCTATCCCTTCATCTTTCTTAAAAATTTTATAACATGTATTGCTGGCAAACTAGGTTAAGGGAGTAAGCTAGTACAACAACAACAACCTCCGCAGCAAAAGTCTCCTATCAACGGACTTACGATGCTCTTGCGGCGGACGAGTGTTCCTGCAGAAGTATGCGCAGAACGGAGACGGACAAATCTTCAGGTGCGCTCTGTGCCTCAGCTAACAATCTGTGCGGACGAATTCTATATTTTATGGAAGCCGGTTAACGTTGCATAAGCTAGCGAATATGTGCCTGGCGTTTGTTGCCGGCAGAACGGTACAGGAAGCGGGAGCTGTCTGTAGAGTATCCCTAAAACCGGCCGTAAACTGGTTTGCAATTTGTAGGAACGTCTGTTCCAACACCCTAAACAGGGTGGCTTCGACCATCGGTGGACCCGGCATTCAAGTGCAGGTGGACGAGTCGATGATTACCCGCCGTAAGTAAAACCAAGGGCGAAAAGTGCGGCAATTGTGGGTAATCGGTATGTACGACACTGTCAAGAGAAGGGCAGTGTGCGAACAACTGAGCAGCCGCTTTGCGCCGTCCCTCTGCAGTGTCATATGCCGGAGAGTGAAGCACGGCAGTGAAATTGTGACAGACTGTTGGAGCAGCGTTAGTAAGCTGAAGACAATGGGTTATTCGCATTACACGGTAAACCACACTGAGAACTTTGTGGACCCAATTACGGGCAAGCACACGCAAGCCATTGATGCGTTTTGGAGTCGACTTAAACGGGGTCTGCGCCAAAGTGGACCTATTCCAGGAAGGTCCGTTTGGGTACACGTTGAGGAAATCCAATACCGAATGTGGTTTGCCTTCCGAACGAATAAGGTGCCGGAAGCTTGGGATACTTTCTGCAGCCACATAGCTCATCTGTACCCCGTGAATATGACGGAAGGTATATTGTTTTTCTACGGCACTTAACCATTACCCAACAGAAGCGAAACTGCGCACCCAAAAACGACTGGTAAACAAAAACCTCAATCCGGAGACTTGCTGCCTCCTGCAGTTAGAGGAAATGGAGGACATGAACATGCAGGTAGATGGCGGAAACGAAGGCGAACCCAGCGGATCGGGTAAGAGTTTAATGCATGTAAAACTAGTCATAATATCAGGTTATGTGGACGAAAAGACGGTGCGGTTGGGTCCTCCCAATTTTCGCGCGAAAATTGGGAGGGCTGGAAAAGTAAGCCTACTTAAATTTTGAAAGTATATGGTTATTCCAGGTTAGGCAAAATTCCGAGCCCTAGAGACAACCTCACCCGCGAAACCATATTGGAATGCTGTTGGGTAATAGCCTTATTCAGCATTGTGTTTAATATGGAAGCATATGCATTCCAAAATTTTACAAAACAATTATCTTAAAATGTAATTCTACTTGTTCTGTTCTACTAACTCGTTTTTGCACGAACAGCCTTTATCTACAATTAAAACTCAGGTTTACTCAGTAACCCTATTTTTCCCCTTTTTCGGAATTTTTCGTTTTTCCAAAAGAACTGTTATTTCTAAACAACGTAATATTGCTTGATAAAACACAGTGTCTTCATTTTAATAAGGATGGTTATTTTACAGTTCTAAGACTTTGGGGAACTTGCTTGCTTCTCTAATAAAAGTCCTTGGGTTTCATGAGTTAGGACAGCTACTGTACATCCACGTCTACCTCTCGGCATCTTGAGTGTGTCTTACCGCTGGAACGCGGCCAGAGCGTATGAGGCAGATGCAAGTCGCATGCAAATTACCGGGACTGTACTCACTTTATGGGTCAGAAATGGACCTCGCCGCCGAATGGTATAAATTTCACGAAAAAAATAACGCATAGAGGACTTAGGTGGAGTTTGTAAACACAGCGCGGGATTCAGAATACATTCCATCGCTTTGGGACAGATATGCGGCGTATCATCACGTGAATTGTTTGGAAAGCATTCACCTTAAGTTTATCCTCTCTAATGTCAGTGGACCTGGGAAACATAAAGCCGCGAGGTGGTGTAGGTTACTAGGATAGACAGGCAGGCGAAATTAACTTAACGTGAGAATAATGAGAGGAAAGGGCAAAGCGATGGTAGTTTTGCTAACAAACAGAGGGACCAGCTTTCCCTGTTGCTGCTGCTGCTTTAGGATGAGCGCCGATGGCTAATAAGGTATTTTCGAAGGTCCTTGTAATGAGCATCGGAAAACACCTGTGACTACGTTGTCTCCACCATGGCCATGGCCACAACGCATCGTGACCGCATTAGTCAGTGCAGCCAACGTAGATGAAGGAGCGCATAGTAAAGTAACGGCAAAAAGTTGCTCCTGCATAGGCGCACCCACTCAGGACATTTGCACTATTCCATTCACTCTTTTTTGATCGGTAATACCCTGCCGCCATTACATGAGTGTCGGCAATGTTACCTGCCTGAACTACTAGCCGTTGTGCGGCTGCTGTCGGCGCTTGAGAGCGAGCCTCAAGGCACGACAGAACGAGTTTCCGCAACTGGTCGATTAGCGTCAATCTAGTATTTGCATATTAAAATTACCAAAAAATACAAAGGGGACTCCAGTGGTCGCTTTCGACGAATAAGCCGTCATCAACGGCTACGGGCGGGGCTCGAGAATGAACTTCAAGGTACAATTAGACAAGTATGTCACTTAACGCGATCTGTGAGCGCTCCTCTACGATATACATATATGTAGGATGATAAGGTGGAACTGAAAGAGATAAGGAAGGCAGGAACGGCCATGTCTAACTTAGTAGCCATCATCAGCCAGCCATACTCAACTCTAAGAGTGGCGACCAAGACATAAGTGGGGTGGCAATACGATCATGATTCTACTGCCATGACGTTTCGAAAGCAAACAAGCTTCCACAGTCTAAGGTAGATTAGAGTATTTAGTGGATGTAGGTCGTGTTGATATGCCACTAACTTCAAATGCGAATTCCGAGACTATATAAGGAAGGCAGAAGGCTCATCAGCTATTGTTGACACCGACCCGGCGTCAGATGAAATGAACAGAATATAAAGTTGAATTTTCATACTAGACCGGTTGGCTCAACAGGATAACTGATGGGTAGGCATGTAATTGCGATATGTTTTGGGGCGGAGAAGATGAAAAAAGTGGTACGGCACGATGGATGACGATTCAGTAGGACCGCAGACGGCTGTATTAGCGATCATCTAAGTAGGGTGGGGGGGGGGCAGGACTCGGTGCACCGAAACTGGTCGTTGGCAGGACTGAAGTCTGTAAGGGCTAATTTGGATGCTTAGTTATGGAGAGAGAGAGAGAATTAAGCCCTCATTTCTAATTTTCATGGTTGTTAAGGCGGATTTTTGCCGCACTTTAGTATATTCTCCAAAATAGCATCAATTGTCGTTTTGGGACTATGCAACACACGAGTAACTGACACAGTCTGCATTTCAGTTATGCTATGCAAACAAACAGAACACCTAGAAGCGACCCGCTAATAAGATAAATCATGTGAGTCATACTTAAAAAGCTAACAGTTACCTGACATGCAGAGTATCTGTAAGGCACTTTCTAGGGATATCAGGGCACGCTTCCGACACAATCGAAAGAAACTGTTCAACTGTTGTAGCAACGTCAAACAAATAGTCGATAACACCATCAAGGCGGTCAATACAATTCACGTCCGAGGATTCCCCTGTCCCGTGGTCCTCCTCAAATTGCCACTGCTGTAATTTCTCTTCATTTTTCCTTAGGAGCTGGAGGCGTGAAGGAAATATAATCGTCACATCGAAAACCATACCAAAATATTATTTTAAAAAAATATATCTGGGACTTACTGCCAAAACGGTCCTCAGGGTGGCGCTTATGTCATCAATAAATTTTGGCTGTACGGTGACGACAGAACGAATAATGTCGATGACGATTTCACGGTTGTCAGGGCAAAACATCAATGTTAAGTTAATGAATCGATACGGATCGAAGACAAACTTATCGTGAACAAGTCTTGCATACTCTGGATCAGTTAGAAACATGGTCTATGGGAAAATACATTAGTTTAATAAACATCAACACCGCGTACCTCTGAGTATTTCGGTTGGGAGGCCCGTTGAAAGACGAGAAGCGTTAGTATTTTCAATTGACGTAGTGACGAGGCGAAACGAAGCAAATTCTTCGGAAGATCTTGGAGTCTTTTAGCGTGTTACGCATATGTGCAGAACAAGACTCACCTCAGTCCGGCTTGAAGAACCGAATCAATGGAGTCGCGGAGTGTAGAACTGTATATTATCTAGTATATAGTCAACATGCTAGGATATTTACGATACCTCACACCAAAACTTGTCAAAATCTTCAAGAAGCAGTTGGGAATAGGCCGATATGATTGAAGATACTTGCAAATTCCAATTAGTGAGCTCTTTGTTTGTTGCACCAGGCTTGGGGTAATAAAATTTGAGGTAAACTGTATCTGAGCACCAGTGGGCATCCTAAAGGCTCGGAATTCTAAATAATATAATTACCAACAACGGGTATTCCTGTGAATTTTCTTTGTCTTTCTTATTTGAGGACAAAATAGACTTCTTCGGAGACTCCATTGCAGATTTTCAGGTCCCTGTACGATAGTCCTAGAATGGCTGGATAAACCAGTGATATACATGGATTTAAGGATGAAGATAAAGTTGATATTTTAGCCGAATGTTTAGATTGGAAATGTTCTGCTAAAATAAGAGAAGATAAATCGTAAAAAAAAACCTAATTGACTTCATTATTCTGTCATGTGGTGAACTGAGAGCTTAAGAGGTTTTCAAGGGATATCACCTTTCCTATGTACACGGATAAAGGGGTTTCAAAGGATTCTTAAGATGTTCTTTGTAGAGAACGAGTGAGACATTCGGTAACAGGCAATAACCACGTCACGTATAATCTATGGCTCGCGTAACTATACAGGGGACTCGACTCTCAACAACGTACGTTAAGAATGGACTGAACAACGAGCGGAAGAATAGGCTAACGAAGAAGACACATTTAGCTTTTCAAAATGTGGACCTAATGAAATAAATTAAAAGACTGATTTAATTTAGTGGCAAGATTTTTTACAATTAATTTATTCAAGAGCAGGTTAGACGAAGCCTGTATTGGACCGGTTTGGTAGGACGAATCAGTTGCCAGTTGGCAACACATCGGTGCTAAGCGCACTCATGTTGGCTAAAGGACTGTCGTTCGATGTCTGGAGACATGCGAAATTCCTCGAAAACTACCCACGATGTAGATGTTTTAAAAAAAGATTGACTAGGAGGCGACCTGGGAAGATTTTCAAAGCATCCGTACGCAATATGCCCACGAAGTATGCGAACTCCACGAGTAATCTTAAAAGCGACAACTAAGAGTTCTGATAATAAGTGTGCTAATTAACCGCAGTTATATGCGAGTGCAATGTTTGTTCTTTTTAGCGTAATACCATACCCTGATAGCAGCATCTCGCGCATTGCAAAGGCCCAGTGCGCTTCAAAATCGCATCGGCAATACCGGTGGGAAGGTGGGCGTATTACTGTTTTGAGCCTGGCCTCCTCAGTGAGCGTCCCTTAACGCTGTGATTTCCCCTCCCCCCTGCTCTGTCCTCCGACGGCAGTGCACGGGACGCTGTTGTCGGTCCGGCTCACTCTGCCCTTTGGGACAGTATACGAAGCTCGGGTTTTTAGGCAAACGTGCGAGCGGACATAGCAATTGCGCACACCATCACACGCTTAGGCAAAGGGCCTCACTCGAGAAGGCTAAGGTATATCGATTTTTCGTTGCCGAAGTTGTTGGCCCGACGCAACCGTCGCACGAGAAAAGGAATCAATTGCCAGATAAAATAAGTAGTACGTACACCATTTTTTTATTCGGTGGTTTTTTTAATACGCTATATGATGAAAAAATGGTCCTCAATCATCGCTTATTCTAGTTCCCTAGGGCTAAAGGTTATTGCGTACCTACACCACGCGCGACCAGCCCAAGGACCAACACTCCTAAATGTAACTCGGTTAACAGACAAGATTACTTTATCTTAGGTGGGTAAAAACAACTAGCAACGAACTCTGAGGGTGAAAATTATTTGTATTTAACAGCATAAAGGCGGTGGATAAAACTAAAAAATATAATTTAGTTGAGTTTCAGTAGTATCCACCTTTTGCCTCCTGATTCCGCTTAAATTTGTTTTGCATTGAACCTGTGGGCTCTTGGCCCTACTTACGTGTTGTTTAAATTTATCAATAACCAAGTTTGTTAAAACTAAATACAACACTTTATCACACTTTCGGTTTTGACGCGTGCTAGCAACTATCTTGCTAATCACCCTCCACAGCTCAATTCTCTCCTCACCTGCCGCTGTTTATTTTGCCCTTCAACGACACCTCTCTGGTGATCACTCTCGGGCTCCAGGAGAATCCAGCGACAATTTGCAAACGAGTTTTCTCCCCATTTTGCAACTCACAGCCCAACGAACTTGGATCCAGTCCTCGCAGAGTTATCCTTTGGCAAGTCGACTACTTGACTACTGCCGACTAGGATCGTGAAGGATCTAAGTGAGTTGTATCATTTCTAATCTTCATCGTCAATCTCTTTACTGGACTTTACAACTTTTCCACTAGAATAGTCTGGTAAATCCCTTATTAGCAGTTAGTCTACCCTCGAAAGTTTTCATCGCGTATTTGCTAAGACGTTTTGTATATTTGTAGTGATAAAGCCTCTACAAACCTGACAATCTATTAGAACTTCTATTAAACTGTTTCGTCTTTCTTGACTTCTCTTACTCTGTATCCAGCAGTCAGGTGAACGTCAAACCCAATGATAGCAATCATAAAGGTAGAACGATATTATTAAGCAAATAGAAAAGGATAAACATTTTATAAGCCTCAACAATGGATGCATTACTTAAAGAACGAAAAGAGTCCACCAAATTGCCAGACTCGATACAAGGGAGCACGTTCCAGGTATTTGCACACAATTTAAATTGACAATACCGTTTGAAAAAATAACACTCAGGGCAAAACCAGTCTTGGGGTAGAGTTAGTGGTAGAGGTGGGGACCGTTATTTTTATGTGATTTCTGGAGGAAAGTCCTGTGGGCTCCCATTGGTCTTAAAAACCAGCATGAAATGGTAGCGGACATGTACAGAGGTAATACTGCACCGGCACGGGAGGGGAAGGTTGGCGGCCGCTAATTGCAAGCATTTTATGGTCAGCCAGGTGGTTACAGCTGCTATCGAACCAAGGGGAAGCGGGAGACAATATCAAATGTAAGCAGCCGGCGGGTGTGTACGTAATCTCGCGATTAACTGGCACAGATGCGTTGCGCCGACCGGGGGCGGGTGATGCATGTTTGCTCAAGCAAATACGTCAGGTACACACTGCAGAATTCTAGGAAGGGTAAGCAGGCAAAATCTAACAAAACTCGAAAAGGGAATGGCAAATGATTGTGCAAAAAATAGGCCGATGCTTATAGATTAATATTTTTAATATTTAAGCTTTGTTGGAGTTGAGATAAGAGCGGGGTGACATTAAAATGGAAGTCCATAATCTGAGTATAAAGCGTTCGTATACTGCGTTTGAAGGCGATAGAACGTATAATAACTCGTGGAAAAAGGTCAAGGAATTCGGGGCCTTGACACTTTAGATTCAGATTGGAATTCTGATAATCTGAAAAGCAAGAAAAACGGGAGCGAGGTAAACCATGCGCGTACATATGCTTTCCCCTACTTGAATGAAAGTGGGTTTTAAGTTCATCATGGTTCGTGGGTGACACGAGGCAATGTAATGTAATCTTAGAATGGTCTCCTAAATTTCCAATGGTTATTGCTTGGAGTCATTAGAAAGCTGCTCCGAAACTATGAGGAGAATAAAAGGCAAATCGAGCCAGTATTTAGATAAATGTGCAGCCTTCGCCTGAAAGTAGACAGACTAATTAACAATATAATTTCAACTGACAGGTTATTTCAAAGAAAGCTACACCTAGAAGCCAAAAATAAAGAGCGTGCACACGGGAGATGCAGGAAGAGGTAAAGTAAGATGAAATTACATAGGCTTTATGGACGAGTAAAAAGGGTAAAGAAAGAAATCTTGTGGAGTTTTGAATTAGTATTATTATGGCGAAAAGGAGACAGAATCTTGCAGCCAGTTTCCGAATTCAAATTAATTTAATTTCGCTGGCTGTAATTTTGTACGAAAGAAACAAAAGTGAACAGTTCTTTGTTCTCTTAGCTAGATCATGTCATGTGATACCGATCAGCTATCTTTGAATTTTAGACCAACCACCTATGACTTTTTATATCTGCTTTACCCAGAAGGGACTATCGAGGGATTTACGGCTAAGAGAGTTTAACCCTTACAGCTGCCATCTTCCAGACCCGATCCCTTAGAAGAAGAAGAGAGAGGGATGCCAATAGCAGTAGAAGTAGGATCAGAGTGTGAAAAGGAGGTGTGGTTATTGGCACTCATAGTGGGAACAGGTCTGCGGGATGGGGAAGGATCCATAGCCTGGAATTGATGGGCGGTAAGGGATAAAGAGTATCCATCTTGCTTCACGACAGGGTGCTGGTGATATAATACTTTATTTCAAGATCACATAAGATGACACAAGAAAAGTCTGATTGAAGGCGAGGGACGTTGGATGATGATTGAACTCGGTCACATCAGAAGATGAGAGTTCATCTCATGTCGTGGGTCACCAGTTATCGAGGGGAGTTTGATCCTAACAGCTGCGATTCCCCAGGCCCGTTTCCCCCCTCGCATGCGACTGGTCAGGATTAGTCCAAAAGGACCAATACCTTATAATAGGCTGTAGTGGACACGCTTGTTCATTCTGCTGTCTCTGTATTGTCGTTAATATTCTTGCGATGAGAACCGGCTTTGCCTCTGACACATCAAGAACACAGTCTTCATCCTGGGAGACGGCATTTGAATATGTTCGGGACATATTGAGGTCATTTTTGACCTTTTATTTTATTTACCGGAATCGCATTCTGTCCGAACGTCTCTTGAATGGAAGCAGCTTTCATGAATGGAAGCGAATATGTGAGCCCCAAGTTCTTATTGCGAAGAAGATGATGGCCCAATTGCTTGGACAGAACCTGCTACTCTGTCTCGTAGCCTAAGCCCTCTCCAGAGACTCTTAGTGGACAGCAACGTTTGAGCGGCCCTTATAGTTCAGCTAATAGGTAGGGTAGTAGGGGCTAGGAATGGTATTTCTTAAAAGGTTGAGCCCGTGCCATCTCACGGCGCCATGTCAATGCCACCAACACTCTGGCATCCCCTATCATATATAAACATGTGTCAGAAGCAAAGGAATGCATGCTTGCAGAATTAAGTGTGGGTATCACTCATCGTCCCACAGCTGTCATATGTACTCTACTCATGCAAATGAAGGTCCGACTAGACGCAGGTGAGCAATCTGGTGTTCTTAACCAAATACCTTAGCACGCTAGTTCTCGCCATTATACACGGCAGAAAGGAAGATGACTTTGGTCGTAAATAATGGTACAAAAACGGGCCGTATCTCAGATCACGATCCGCACTCTGGAGGATGACCATGAATTCCAATTCAGAAGCGCACATATAATGGCTCAAGCCAGTAGTAAGGCAGAACGAGAACTGCTGAAGGCCTGAGTATCTGAGTCTAACTCCATCAACAGACATGTTCACATACCGAGAAGTAGAAGACTCGATCGCTCGGACAATATGTTTATCCACCTGACGTTTCGACATCCGTCCCAGATTCATTTTCAGAGACATGAATAGGAAGTAGTAGCAGAAAAGAGTAATGCATGCACAGAAGTTTGTAATATTTATAGGATACAGTCATTACTGCTAATTATTAACGTTCATTGCCTTCTTGCGCGTGGCTAGTTCGTTGGACGACACGCAGGCTCTGACCTGTTGAACTTTCATCACGGGCGGTGGGCTCGGGCGGATGATTGTTCGGCCATCTGGCTCTCCGGTGTTGGCGTAAGATGAGGCGGTGGCCTGCCCGTTCCTCAAGTGACGACTTGCTTTGGCCAAATTGAATCTCAGCATTAAATATGGATTGGGCAAATCGTTGCACTTCTTTATGGATTGGGGGCCCGTGAACCATGGCTCAAGTAGTTATCGGCTCAACCGATTGTCACCTCTTGCGAGAATTTCGGCCGGGTCTCGTCGAATGAGCCGCAACTTGCGAACTGGCATCATTTCGCCGCACTGCTGCTGCGTGTTCGGCAATTCGCGTCTTGAGAAGTCTGCCAGTTTCTCCGACATAGTTGCTTTGACCGCAACTGCACCAGATCCTGTAGATGGCCCCAGATGTTTCTTGCCGTGTCAGTGGGTCTTTCGGCTTCATTATGTGACGCCTTATGGTTGCTTCCGGCCTGTGTACGATTCCAACTCCAAGTGGTGCGAGAAGGCGGCCGATGGCTTCCAATACGTTTTTGGCGTACGGATTGGACGCCAAATCTTGGGGTTAGTGCACTTTTTTGGCCATCTCGTTTGCACAAGCACCGGTTGACGAAGTTGGGTGGGTAGCCATTCTCTATCGAATGTGTTCTGCGTCGGCAAATGTATCTTCTTGTTCGCTACAGTGCGTCTCAACACGCCGATAGAGCGTCTTTACACAACTGCATTTGTGGATAATTGGGTGGTTGCTGTTGTAATTCAGTACTTGCATCGTGTTGGTCGCTTTCCTAAATACTTTAGTCTTCAGACCACCACAATCTTTGTGACAGACGAGGACATCAAGAAAGGCCAGCTGGTTGTTCTCTTCTTCCTTTATCGTAAATTGGATGTCCGAGAAGATGCTGTTGAGATGTTTCTTGAACGTGAGCACCTGGGACATCCAGGACGGATCCAGGACGGATGTCAAAAACGTCAGGCGAATAAACATATTGTCTCAACGATCGAGTCTTCTCCTTCTTAACTGCTTCCTGGGACACACATGTTTGTTTGTATTGGCAATGTTGACATACCCCCTGCTCTAATGCCCTTTGTTCGCGCAGCAAGTGTCAGATCCGATATACAAACCAGTGATGCATGCTATGAAATGACGTGAACTCAGCCTTATCACGAGAAGCACCCCTCTCCTTTACTCCCTTTATATCTGCTGAACTAAAAGAGCCGTTTGATTATTGGTGCACGTTCATTATTTTTGAAGATGGCCTCTTGTACAAGACTGAAAGCTCAGACAAGTGAAATAGTCTCGTATTGGTCGCACTTTAATCTTCTTTGCTGAATGAGATTTGTTGTGATTTGGATGCCATTTGGGATAATTTTTCGAACCTTCTCCTACGTTTTCCTTTTCGGCTTTTCAAATTCAGCAAGCTTTTTGACGTCGCTGCCTGATACAGTGTCCAGCAACGACGTAGCATTTAAGCATTACTGATGCTTCCTGAGCTAAATGATAATGTTACGATGCATGATCTCTTTTGATCTTCTTTTTGGAAAAACGAAATATCCGCCGATGTATGGAGTTTTTTAGACGCTTTGTATTTTGCTCGACACTAGCTGTGTTTGACGAAGCTATATTCGCATACGTAATCTCTCTTTTGGGGATTTCTGCTGTCCCGTTCAGTTGAGTTTGGTTTTATTAAAGGGAAGATAAACAAACGCCTTTTAGCTTCCTATTGGTGACAAAGTGACTGAAAAATTAATCGATAAAGTCGAAGAATTCGGTAGCGATTCATCGTGAGCCGCAAACTTGTAAACGCCCCTGCCCAAGTTTCTTGCGGAAATTGTAGTTGAAGGTTTAATGCTTGATTAAGGAAAAGGTAATGTGTATTTAATGCGTGGAAAGTGAACAATAGAAATTCGAGAAGTAGAAGACGACTTGATCGCTGGGACAATATGTCTATTCGCCTGATGTTTCGAAATCCGTCGCGCATTCATCTACTGAGACATAATCACAGAACAGTAGCAGAAACGATTTGTGTGTGCACAGGGTTTCACCGTAAAATTTAAACGTACAGAAGAATCGATAAATGCCCTGAGTGTGTTTTGATTCGTTGTGTCAGCCATGACCATCTGGCTTGCAGTGTTGGCATAAGATGACGTAGTGGCCCCTCTGTTCTCCGAACGGTGATTTGCTTTGGCCAAATTTAGTTTCAGCACCGGATATGAATTGGGCAAATCTTTGCACTTGTTGATGGATTGGGGACCCATGAACCATAACTCAAGTTATTCTCGGCCCACCCTAGTGTCAGGCGAATAAAAAATATTGTCCCAGCGACCAAGTCGTCTTCTACTTCTTAATTACTTCCTGGGACTCGCATGTTCGCTTGTATTAGCAATATAAATTATCTTATACTTGTTTTAAGAAAATAAAAAATGAATGAATAAATTTTATATTTGAGGTCCGAAGTCAGGAAGAAAAGGTCTAAGACCAAAATGTTCACGGTTTTGGATTCAAACATTCCAAGAGTTAGTACATCTGGACCCATCGAACTAATTTTAACGGATAAAATTTCTCATTCGGTTGAAACACGCGAGCTCACGGCAGGCGCCCCATTGAGTCGAAAACGGTGTTAAGTTGTATAAGGGTCTCAGCGTCAGTGTCAACAGTTCCAAATCAGCGACTTGACCATGAAGTGGATTTCCTAAAACTATATGCCAAAAGGTTGCTAAAGAACGGTGAGTCATGCCTGTTTGGGCCCAGCTTAACTGTGAGTGCACGCCGCCCTGACGAGTCGTTCCAACAACAAAATACCGGTCGGCCCACACAAAAATCACGTGATGACGCGCGTAGCTGTGCCGAACCTCAGGACTCTAACAAGCCAACTGCATGAGTCATAAACACATTGAAGTCACTCCCTTACTTGAGCCCACACTCTGATTGGTCCGATTGGACATGGCTTGTACACGCGTTCGCTTGCCTTAAGTATGCTGCACTAGGTTTGCTCTAAGACTTCTTCTATGCGCTCTTCTTGTTGCTTTCATTCTTGGGAGCTCACACAAGGCGTAACATAGACGGCGATATCGCAGCTTTGGCCATATTAACAACAAATTGTCGACTTAGTTCTCACGATGTCCATCTCCACGGAACAATTGCAGTCTATCTTGCAACAGCAACAAGCTCATTTTGAGGCGGCTCACATGAAGATGATGGAGTCTATGATGCAGAAGTTCAGTTTGCATTTTTCTAACCCATATTGCTTTGCGCAACAGTTCACGTCAGTGGACGCAGCAGCTGCTTCTATCACCGAGCTCACTTACGATCCCGACTCCAGCGTTACATTGAAGCTTGGTTTAAGCGTTGGCAGGATATATTCCGCGTGGTGTTTGTCAAGGCTGATGATGATTGGAAGATGCGCCTGCTTCTACGCAAACTAGGCACCAAAGATCACAAACGGTACACGGATATCATTCTGCCGAAAAACCCTCGTGACTTCATTTTCGATGAAACTGTCAACCGCCTGTCAGAGATCTTCCGTGAGAAGTCCTCCCACTCAGCATTTGATACCAGTGCCTCAAGCTGGTCAAGGGCGAGACAGATGATTTTCTGCCACTCACCAGTATCGTCGACACCGTGTGTGAAATTTTCAAGCTCCAAGAGATTACAGAAGATCAATTCAAGTGCTGCATCTTTGCGAGTGCCCTGCAGTCACCTAGTGATGCTGAAACCCGGATGCGTCTGCTCTTCAAGATTGAACGGGACCCAGACTGAATGTCAGTGGCTCAAGAACCTAAAGCACGATTCTGTGATCGTGCAGCAACCCACCAGCGTCCACCAGCGCCACCAGCGTCCAGGCTGTCACCTGCACCAATTCAATGCCCCCACAGAAGCCCTATGATTCCACATCCAGGAAGTCACTATCAGGATGCTGGTGGTGTTATGACTGGAATTTTGTTCACTTCTATCCATTTAAGAAGCAAAATTGTCGAAAATGGCATAAGCGACGGCATAAGGAAGGCCACTGTCCGACAGGCCTCTCTCCTCTCTCCCCCTTGTTAATACTGATCGATTTGTCTAAAAGTTTCGTTTACTCTACTCTTCCTTATATTACTGTATTGCCTGATGATGAATTAATCGAAAACGTTCGTTCGCTTAACTTGCCTTCCTTAATGTCTACAATATATCAAACGTTTAATTTTTACGGCTTTGATAGTAAACTATCCGCCAATTTGGAAGTTCGAATGGAATATAAAGAGCTCTTCGCAGTTGAAGAAAACAGAAAAAAGAGGAAGCGGTCTTACGCCTTAATCCCACCTATCATTTAATTTAAATAAATGTACAAAAACATCATTTTGGCTGCTACATTAGCAATGTCCCTACACCAATGCTCGGTACGAAGTCACTGATAAGTATATGTTCATACTAAACTGGGAACTCAGGCTGTGTAGATTAGTTTGCAAAGTCTGCCTAAAAATTGTTCGGAAACTGAATAAAGGAAAATGCCCATATATAATTGAGCACCGAGGACAACTTGCGTACAAATATTGATAGTGACTTTGCTTATGGGTGTTTTGTGGTCTACGAAATAAGTCACCACCCCTTGTCTGTCTACGTGACCGGACGCTGCACTAAATGGCATATAAGCGAGCCCTGCCGGAAAGCAAACGCCTTATGCACAACCGCAAAAGCAAAATGCAGAACCCAAGGGCATTTAATTATATCAATATCAGATTATAAAACGAACAAAATGAACAAAAATGGATAATAAGCATTCAAAAGAGGGAGGAAACTGCCTAAATAAGCAGCCTTTACGAAAATATAATAATCCACAAACTCTACTTACTTCACTGACTGAGCAGTCAGCATAGCAGTCCTTTTGTTTGTGTTGCGGCAGTTAACTAGATATAATGCATACACATTGAATAAAGCATGTTTGAGACCTAGGGAGTAGCACCTAAACTACTAGTAACTACGGCAGTAGACAAAAATGAATAAAAATGTAAGAAGGTTAGTATGGAAACATGCGGTGTAACCTCGATCGTTTGCGCAATAATGAAGTACCCGCTGACGATTTATTCAAAAAATCAAGGACACGCCCTCCGAAAAGATACCCAATTAACGAAATACAGAGTCATCCAATGGGTAGAGTCGCCGTTCGCCGATCAGTCCAGCAGTTCAACTTAAGTGTTGTGTAGCGGGCCAGGGATGTCGAGGTTGGCACACACCTAAAAGATAAGGGACTTGAAAACGGTTCTGCAGCGGAAACTTGGAATTGGATTGATAAGCATCACCCAAGCACACAAATATCAAGGCCAAAGTAAAAGGAAACGCGAATATGTGGAAAGAAATCTACTAGAAATAAAGAATACGTACAGAGTAAGAACATAATATGGGGATAGGGAACGACGTTACATAGGTACAAGTCCCATCTGGAGTGGATTGTGTTCTCTCATGTCTGATCAATTACCGGTGGGAATACAGTTCTGTGGGCGACTGCAGGGACGAGATTGGAGTGCTGACATTGTGTGTGGGACTGTGACACAATTGACGGTGGCGGGAAGGGGGTCAGCGGCTGTGAAGGGAAAAGGGCACCGGTTTCTTCACTGACACTCGATCACAGCATCTCCATCCTGGATCCGCGCCAAAAGTGACGACCTTGGTGTACTTAAACAATCATTCAGTTTCTTCGCCCAATAAACGAAATTTAGAGTCATCCAATGGGTAGAGTCGCCGTTCGCCAATCGGTCCAGCAGTTCATCGCAAGTACTGTACACTTAGTCGTGTATCGTACTCTATTGTAGTGTGCGAGTAACTGATCGAGTCGGAAGAGCCAGCGGTTTCGTATTTTGGTATGATCGGGGGCGTCGAACAGACTGTGGGTGTAGACAATTCATCAGTTCTTGAACTTCGACTTCTACCTCTCCTGAGCATATTGGATATGAGCTCAAGCAAACTGATGGAGTTTCGCAGTGGTATGATAGTAAAGTGTATAATGACAGGAACGAACACGGGCAAACACGTCAAAAGGGATACAAGGGGCCAAAGGGAAATACAGAGACGTAAGTATTATCAGGGGGGATGAAAGATAGGAGAAAGGACCAACAGAATCACGAAGACTTGTCGGTAGGTGTCACCTCCACAGGTTCTGCCTTCTGTTCCGATAGCTCACCCTCGTCTACAACTGTAACAAAGGGGAGGAAACTCAGACAGCACCACACAGCCTAGTTCACCTTCAGAAACCGCGACAAAACTCACTAAGGCTCTTTTTAGAGCAATTAAAACAAACGGTACTCTCTCCTCCTCTGCACACTCCCCTCCTCAGATGGAGCCTTGTCCACAGGGCCAGCGGCAGCTGTTGTTTCCATTGTCTCCTCCCGGACAGCTATCTGTACCAGCTGAGGGAGTAGTACCGGGGTTAGTTCTGCCGTGGTGGTAGGTAGCTGACCTTGGTAGGGTTTCAACTTATCAAAATGTGCTGGGAAAGGGAGTCTGTTGGGTTGTTTAAGGTCTTGGAGGACGTACGTGGACGGTTTGATGACGTCGATGATGCGGTATTGGCCTTCCCAATGTTTAAAGAACTTTGACGATGTGCCTAATGGGGGAACGGCCCGATATTTGCACACGAGGTCGCCCTCGACATAAGGGGAACCGAACCTTTGGTGGTCGAAGTCGCTTTTCTAGCGGTCGTAGGCTGTCCCTAAATGGGATCGGGCTAGGTTGTATGTGAGGCGTAAAAGTTCTTGTAGTTGTAGGACGTAGTCATTGGTCGTGTGGAAGCCGAGGGATGATTGGGGTGTCAGAGTGTCGCTGGGAAGCCGGAAGGTGCGCCCTGATAAACAACCTATAGATGTTGCTGTTCAGTTTCTTTACTCTTGTGGCTTTAATTTTAAAGTTGGAGAAGCTAAAAGACTCTCATCTCAAAGTAAAAACCCGCCGACTCTCGTAAAAATTTTTCGGCGATAGAAGTAGACCTTATATTCTCTCAGCATGAGCGGTCAGCCAACTATTTAAAGAAAAATGAACTTTACGTATGCAGGGATAAAACTCCAATGGAGCGTCGGGTTCTATCCAAAGTACCAAATGAGAACATTGGCTCTGCTTCAACAAAACCAAAAGTTGTCTCTGAGGCCGGCGCTCCCACTCACGTAAGCCCACATCCCTCTGGATCAATGTCCGTTTCCCCTGATACTTCTCCTATTCACCTTACTCGTGATTCGAGTGAGATTGTAGCCTCGTCAAGTCATTCTCCTTCTAAGCCAACCACGTATGTGATGGCTTTAAATTCCGATAAACCTACGAAGGTCCCTAGTATATCTACGTCAGTTTTCAAATTCGGCAATATGATTACCGATAACAACTCAGTATCTAACAAAGACACAACCGCTCAAGCTAGCGCTTTTCCTATCCCCAAACTTCATCAACATCACCAAATAATTCAGCCAGCTAATAAAATTAACCGTTTTTCAAAACCAGTCATGCAATTTTCGAGGGCAAATTTTCCGTCAAATTATGCTATAATGCCTCAAAATCCTATTTTCATGCCCCCTCATGGTTTTCCCATGCCACACTTCACTCGTACTTTCTATGGATCCCCCTCTAATATGCCTTTCTACAATATGCACCGTTCATTTGATAATAATTACTTGACAAACTGTAGACCAGGGCCAAATTGCTTTCCGCCTTTTGTTTCTCCCATGCCGTTTCCCTTTCCGCCACCAAGTTTTCCTTTTTTATGAATACTGACGAGCGTAACCTGCATCTGAAGGATACGCTCAGTATAGTCTCACTCAATGTGAGATCAAATGTTAATAAGATGACAGAACTTAAAAAGTAGCATTTGAGCTTGATCCAGATGTTCTCTGTGTCACTGAATCTTGGACACACTCTCTTATTTCTGACTTGACACTCACCATAGATAATTATTGCTTGTACAGACAAGACCACATTGAAAAGCGTGGCGGTGGTTGCCTTCTTTATAGTAAATCATTCTTTATACATTTCCCGTATCACCTGAGCATTTTGTCATTTTCTGGAAATTTTTGTCGTATTTCAGTCATCCTGCCACACAACAAAAAAGGGATAATTGGGTGTGTCTACAATCCCCCTGTAACTCAAGTAATGAAATGCAGCTGTGTGAAATGTTTGAAAAGTTTCAGGTACTCAATTCGATCTCAGAATAATTGTAGGTGATTTTAGTCTGCCAGCCATTGACTGGCATGCAAATGCCTGTCCACCAAGATTTCAGAAAGTGGTTGACACTATTAACTTTTCAAACATGGCACAACTGGTCAGTTCAGTGACCAGAAATGACAACATATTAGATTTAATTTTTACAAATGATGTCCACCCTCTTTTTATGAATTTTCATCGTGATATTTTCACAAGTTACCACGCCTTAATTCACTGTTGTTGTCCAGTCTCTCTTTCTAAGAAGCCTGAGGTACAATGCAATAACCTCGACTTTGGTAACGTGAACCATGAATTAATAAATGATTTCGTAAGTACCCTAGATTGGCATAGCATATTTTCAACTAACGATCCCTACTTCTTCCAGGAGCGATTGCAACACCTTACAGAAAATATTCAGGCTCTTATCCCACTTAAGATTTTTAAGTCAAATTCAGCTTCTTCTACTGTGCCACATTTTCTCCAAAATAGACTTAAGAAATTACAAAAACAACTTAAGGATACGTCCAATAGCTCTTTATTAGTTCACTTAAGAATAGCAAAAATATTTGAATTAGCGCTTAAAATACGGCTTGCACGAGATAGACGTAGAGAGGCCAAAGCATTAAGTGATGCGAATTCTTCCAGATCAGTTGCTCAAGTCTTCCGTCTTCGGTTGGCGGCTAAGCTTCAGGAAGTCATCCCACCCTTACTCAATAGCAATAATCATTTTTTTACAGAGGATTTGGAGAAAGCAGCATTGATAAATTCATTTTTTGCCAAGTTCTTTACCATCGAAACTAGCCCCACTCCTGTAATCCCCCTGCTGTGTGATTCAAATCTCAGTACCGTTAATTTTTCACCCGCTTGTATTCAAAAAGAAATAATTCGTCTTAAAAATTCACATTCGGTTGGAACTGATAACATTCCAAACTCACTCATCAAACAATTAAGAGATTTCCCACCCTTACTGACTAAGTTACTTTCAGTGTTTCTTGAGAATGGCTTTTTCCCGGACTACTGGAAAACTTCTATCATAATTCCCATATTTAAATCTGGGTCCCGATCAGATATTCACAATTATCGCGGTGTTCATAAAACGCCCTCTCTGGCTAAACTCTTTGAAAAAATAATTGTTAAAAAATTACAGATTTCTGCATAAACAATAACATTTTCAGCTCCTCTTAGCATGGCTTTTTACTGGAACGATCTTGTGAAACATGCCACATGTATTTTCTAAATCTACTTACTTCTATTCGTAATGATCATCTATCTGTGGTAGTTATCTATTTGACCTTAGTAAAGCATTTAATAAAGTTCCTCACAGGAGGCTCCTAGCCAAACTAGAGGCTATAGGATTTCGTAGTCCTCTTACTGACTTCATCAGATCTTATCTTTCATATCGACAACAAAAGGTCTTAGTGGGATCCTCATACTCTACTCCTACCGCAATTTTGAGTGGTGTCCTTCAAGGTACCGTGTTAGGTCCTCTGCTCTTCTTGCTTTACATAAATGATATCTCAATGAGTGTTAAACACTCCCAATCTTATATTTATGCAGATGATCTCAAGTGTGTTTACTCCTTCTCTAATTCGACGGCCGCGAGAGGCCTAGAACAAATTTATTCTGATCTGCACGCTCTTTCGGCGTGGAGCTCAACATTTCAGATGGAGTTCTCACCTTCTAAGTGCCGATACATGTGCTTTGGGCCTGAAAGGCTGCCACAACCTGTTATTTTTCAATGTTACCAAAAGTCTGAATGTTGCAGTATCAAGGACCTAGGAGTAAGCTACACCAATAAATTAGACCTTTCGCCTCACGCCGATAGAATTACAGCCAAAGCCGCACAGATTTGCGGCTTTATTTCTTTTAATTTCTATCTTCCTGAAATGAAACGAAGACTTTATCGTATGTTCGTGCTTCCCATTTTAGAATACTGTTGCCCCTTTTTTCGGTCTTATGAATGAAATAAACCGTTCAAAAATTGAACAAATTCAAAAAAAGTTCCCACGAAAACTGCTGTATCCGACATCTTCTTATACTTGTTACTCAAATAGATGTCAATTAACGAAACTAAGGTTCCTTTGGGTCAGTAGATTGAAAGCAGGCTTTTCTCTCCTTTTTCGGCTTAATAATAGCATAAATTTACCCAGGACTTTTGTCATTACCCCCGTCAGCCGTCCCTCCAACCTAAGAAACTCGGCACTTGTACTACCCCCTCTTGCATCTTCCTCATGTAAACGCTCTTTGTTTTTTGCTTCCAGATATAGCTTTCTTTGGAATAACTTTCCAATCGAAATTAGGTCATTAACTAGACTGTCTGCTTTCAAACGGAGACTGCACATTTAGCTTAACACTGATTCTATTAACCTTCTATTCTCCTCATCTTTTCCGAGCAGCTTTCTCCATGACTCCGAGAAAGGACCATCGGGAATTTAGGAGATCCGCTTGAAAGTATTCTCTCCGCCTCGTGTCCCCCGATAACCAAGATGTTTCCATTAACCACCGCTGAATCAAATGAAGCCACGCGGAAGTACTCAGTCTAAAATGCTGCAGTTTCGTTGACTACTCACCTTCATCAGACCACCCACACCTATTTCTGCTCTACTACTATGTTCCTACTACTATCTTCCTAAGCAGTTTTTTCTCTTACACACTTTTTGAACATGGAGGCCCGTTGAACACTGTCTCCATTTTCACTGTAAAAGTTTTTTTTAACTGCCATAAGTTTTCGTTTTTAGTTCAAAATTACCTGCAAAAAATTGCTCAATGTTGCCCCAAAAGGACAATTTCTGCTGACATTATTGCGACTTTCTACGTCTACTTGCACATATTGTCAAATTTTTTTTGCATTTTTATTTTTTCGAAATTAACTTTGTACAGATAGTGCCGTACCGGCGCTGAAAACTATAAATTCCAAATCTGTTATCATCATGAAAGGTGTATAACCGGTGGACGAGATGACCGTCGTTCGGTAAGCCATTAGGGCGCAGGGGAGACGTTGATCCCAGTTGAGTGGGTGGTGGTCCTTAGCAAAGGCTCTTAGAAGGTTGTTGAGCGTTTGGTTCGTTCCCTCAACTTGGCCGTTTCCTTCTGGGTATAAAGGTGTTGTATGTGTTTTGTATATCTGCAGCATCTCACACACTTCGTGTAGCAACTTGCTGTCGAAGTTGGCGCCACAGTCTGAATGCCCCGAACCGGAAAATCCATTCGTTAAAAATGGCTGTGGTAACAGAAGCCGCATCTTGTGTAAGAAGAGGTATGGCCTCAACCCACTTGGTGAAGTAGTCTACTAGGACCAGGATAAATATATCACAGTCCATATTTCCCACTCTCCTCCAAGGACAGTTTTGCATCGATATCCCCCGTCATTTTCGGCCTGGGAAATTGTGGCTGAAACCGTTCGTGTAGAATTTCTTTCTGCGTCTCTGGAATTATTTTTCTCGCGTGGAAAATCGTTGGAATTTAAGAAGATTTTGTTTTCCAACCAATTTCTCCTGAAACGCAACTTCTTCAAACTAATAGATTCGCAACAAAATCGCGGCCTAGTAAAAGACATCGTCAACATCCGAATATTCTCGAGGCCTTCAAAGGCTGAGTCGTTTCCCAATATTGAATACATTTTTACAAATAAATTTAAAGTAATTATTAACAAATAGCTACAGTATTTTTTAAGTTAACTCTGATTTTTTGTCGTAAGTCATAGTCTGAAAATCAGATAAACTGTTTTTTTCTCAACGTAATAATTAATACAGTTTGTTTAACAATTCTTAAGAGCTTTTAACAACCAACTGCGGTAAAATCCTATAGGCTGAGTTTTTCTAGACCTTCTCACCTTTAAATCATATTTCCATCAAATTATGAGAACAAAAATTTCAGCTCATCGTACGATATCTGCCCCCAGACCCAAGCGGTGCCTGACCAGACCTACCAGCCAATGCCTAGGCATTGGCTACGTTTGCATAGCAAGTTAATGGATTAGCTATTAAACGTAACGACGTAAATAATAGTAGAAACAAGTTATAGTGATTTTGCGGCAGGATTCCTGAGAGAACATAAACGCCTACATACATTACAAACTGGCGAAATTCTGTTCCCTTCCACAACTCCAAGTCACTTACCGCCCTTCCTCGCTGAGTAAACTCCGAAGGAAGGTATGTTGCTATCCCTCGCATTCGTTCGTCTATTGCTGTTACCTGCGGTGGCTTCAGTATGGGCACGGTGCGGAAACTGACAATATCTGTGTGCCGACCGCTTACTTTGGGTTTATAGCCCTTAACCCACAACGTCAATAACTTCTTCACTACTCTCAGGTAGACTAGGTGAAGTCGGTCTAGAGGAAACTTAATAATTAGACCAAGATTACACGAAAGAAAAGGTGAAACTCCAACAATGTGCTCGTCAAACGAGGGCTACAGGAAGTCCTCGTTAGTCCTATCTGCCTTGCCTTCCTCTGAATAAACAACTTTACCCTTATGCTTACCTTCCACTGTACATCTTTCGCACCCATAGTAGGCATTTACATTTTTAACCTGCTATATGAACGTACTCACCATCACCCATTGGGGCTACCTTTACCTTGAACAATTTCTTCACCACCGCTCTTGAGTCGGTTGGTAGTTCAGGTAACAATGGCTTAAGTATATCCATTAGTTCGCGCAAATGCTTGTGCGGTATATGGTTTCGAACTGCCCATTCTCGAATTAACTTAACGTAGTCCTAGGGTGCTGATTGAGGGCTATTTTCCCTACTCAGTTCCTCGATTTCGTCCTCGAGAAGAGGATCCTCTTCCTCATCACCTGTAAGAACCCAATCAGCGTCACTTACGGTTGAGGACGACTCACAATAATAATCACTCGATTCAGGAGGCGCTGTGCTCTCATTTTCTAAATGTTTTAGGGCACTCACGGCTTCCATTCGCTTCTTTACGGCCTCCTCTACAGCTTGCTATTCCTTATCCGCATACCTCTTAAGCCGGCGTCTTCGTGTTCTCTCAGAATCCCCATTAAACTTTGGTAAAATAGGCAAAAACAATGGCAAATATTATAACAAATATTATAGGCAATAAAAAAGAAAAATATTATTCAACAGTAGGCAAGTACAGTGATTGATATAGTGATATATAGCTCGCGTGATTGACAGCTCGCGCACGCACGCCGTTCACGTCAAAAAATGGCGCGAATACGCGCGCTAACGCACTTAAAGAGCGCAAACCAATCGGACTTCAGATTGCGTCATTTTATAACCAATTAGATCGCAGCAATGCTAACGACTAGAAATAGTCACTTATAGTCGACTAATAGTCGACTAGTTGCTACTAGGGCTTGATACCAACATGCTGCCCATTTTCAAGGCTAAGCAAATTGATTTATCTGCATTACAGAACTGTTATGACTTCATGCTGAAGTTTGGATCTGTTTTGTCAATACCAAGGAACCTGTTTGAAGGTCAGTTATCCGATGTACATTCCCAAGACTGCAAAAAGCTAGACTCCTTCATCCACCTAATGACCACGGAAGCTTTTGATAGACAAAAGCTGTATTATAACTTTATACTTAAAAACGCCTCCAAACTTAGTCGCCCTTTTGATATTGCAAGAGATTTTCTATGCTCGGGTGGGTTCAAGTACAAAATTTCGGAAGCAAAGCACCTCCAATCGCGTAGCAAGAATCCGCCCATACAAGTTAAATTGTTTTCACCGATCGAGGTGAACTCAGTCTTTGCACAACGAGATCGCATTTCTCGATATTTGGAAATGACTAAAAGTTTCCTCTGCCGAGATCTTACACCAATGGAGCGAAGAAATGCGGCTCTCCAGTAAAATTGACCGATCACTTCTCCGCCTAATGTTCATAAGTCTGGTCGTAGTTCCGATAGGGTCAATGCACACGCTAATCCTCCACCCCGGATATCTGGTAATATACCCGCTAACGTCAGTACACCCGCTATCCCTGTTCCCCGGATGTATAGTCATAGTCCCGTAACCATCAGTACACCTGCTATCTATGCCTCCCAAATGTCTAGTCATAGGCCAATAAACATTAGTGCACCAGTTAGTCCATCCCTCTCGATGTCGGGACCTGCAAGCCCCGCCGCTCCACCATCTACCGCGATTAAAACATCTGAATACATTCTCTGTCCAACGATCGATCAATTCCGTTGCCTTTAAATCTGCAACAAGCTTATCAATAGTGTCGCCAATACCGTCGAAAGCATTAAGGCCGACCGCTTCCTCACCACAACCTAGCTCCTCCTTTGACCGTGCGAGTCATATAATTCCCCCGTATAATGCGTTATTGAACACGTCGGGCCTGAACCACGAAAAATTTGATTTGAACGGCAGTAACCCAAACTGGTATAGTTTTAAATCTAATTGGAGTTACCGTACAGGAAATTCACTGATTAGGACCACTAGTCCTTACGCAAACGGCCATAAAACAAATTTTATTTCACCGTTTCTCCCTCTCAGTTCCTTTAACCACCCTCATCCAGCCAAACCCGCAATCTTCTACATGCCTTCTAGCCTCCCCCATTCCTCCTAAACGGCCCGGATGCTTATTTTGGTCTATCCTCTCCTCATTTTCCCATGCCAGAAAGTGAGGTCCCTAGATATATCAGACCCTATCAGCCATCCATTATTGGCTACCCATATAAAAATAGCTCCATACCCGTCAGTACTTATTCCCCAAATAACAATGGCCTACAGGTAGCCTATCCACCTCCAAATTCTTTTTTATGAATAACGATAGCCATAGTCCTGCCACTCGAAACACACTAGATGTCATAGTGCTTAATGCCAGGTCTGTTATAAATAAAATGGCTCAACTTCGAGCTATCGCTTTCGAACTGATGCCCGATTTTATATGCATAACAGAATCTTGGACCCATCCAATCATTGCTGAATCCTCCCTTATCATAGACGAGTATGATCTCTATCGTCATGATCGCATAAATACGCGTGGTGGTGATTGTCTACTCTATACTAGAACGTCATTTTATCTAAATAGCACGTTCTTCTCTGGAAATTACTGTTTCGCTTCCATTACCCTGTCGCCCCGGCAAAAGGCGATTATCAGATGTGCATTTAATCCTCCCAATTCTTCATCTGAAGAAGATACAAATCTGTGTGAGATATTTAAATTTATTTCAGAATCCACTTTCGAAGTTAAAATTATTGCTGGAGATTTTAATTTTCCTGAAATCGACTGGCTTTTAAACTGTTGTCCACCTAGATTTCAACCGGTCCTAGATTCCATTAATTTTTCTAACTGATCTCACCAGGTTCGTTCCCCAACAAGACATAATCATATCCTAGATCTGATTTTTACAAACGGTAGTAGTACCCGAAGCAGAGGGGGTGTCAGACTTCTTGTCTGTCTTCTCGGAGGTGCACTGAGGATCCTCTGTGAGCTGACCCATTTCATTATCGTTGTGATCGTCAAGAGTCATCGTACAATCAGGCAGTCAATGAGAATCCAAATATAACTGGAGGAGTATAATGTATTAGGGAATTGCAGAGAAATTGTAATATGAAAAAAGAATAAACACTAACCAGTGAGATAGAGGTCAATTAGTCGAGTTCAGAGTAAAAGTGGCGTTGGAAGCGTCCACAGGGGGAAGGGTCCTCTCCGTCGATGACTTGCACTAGAACGAAAAAAGAGCAGGAGCAACCACGTGCACCAATTCACTAGCAAAAACGTTTATTGGCCACCAAGGGGTCCATTTTAAACCAGCGGATCAGACCTACCGGGTCGGCCGCTACAATGGCTTCCCCCCTCGAGTAGGAGCCCTGTCCCCAGGGCTGCCAGGATGCGGTGTGGGGTGCGTGGTCACTTCGACCTCCGCACCCGGCGATGGTACCAAGTGCGGTGGTAGGATGGCTAGGTTGGTCGGCGTTGTAATGGGGCGGACCCTTTGTAGGGTCTGAGCTTTGCGAAGTGCGCCATGAAGTCGGGGGCATCGAATATCTGGGCGTCGCGTAGGGTGAACGTCGCGGGAGAGAGGACGTCGACGACGACGAATGGCCCTTCCCATGGACAGAAGAACTTTGCCGATGATCTGACGGGAGGTACGTTACGATGGCGCAAAACGTAGTCGCCGCGTTGGTAAGGGGAACCATGTAGGTGGTGATCAAAATAGTCTTTTTGTCGGTCAGCCGAGGCACGAAGGTGTTTGCGTGCCACGTTGTGGGTTAATCGAAGGGCTTCACGTAGGTCGAGGACATAGCTATTGGTCTTGTGATATGGTGGGGCGAGGGTAGGGTGGGTGGAGTCGGATGGCAACCGAAAGTGGCGGCCCGTGAGCATGAAGAATGGGGCGTATCCAGTAGGCGAATGAACGGTCGCCCTATACGCCATCAAGGCGCAAGGCAGACGGGTGTCCCAGTCTGTTGATGGTAAGTGGAGGACAAAGGCTTTGAAAAGGTTAATGAGCGTCTTTTTTGTACGTTCGACCAGCCCATTGCCATCTGGATGTCCGGGAGTGGTACGGGTTTTGTGAGTGGCAAGGAGGTCGCATACGTCCTGGAGAAACCGGCTCTGGAAGTTTGCGCCGCAATCGGAGTGTAATGACAGGGGTACGCCGAAGCGGCATATCCACTCTCTCAGAATAGCGTCCGTCTCCGTCGCCGCGTTCTGTTTGGCGATGGGGATAGCTTTGACCCACTTAGTGAAGAAATCAACTAATACAAGCATGCAACGGTTCCCCGCCCGAGTGGGGGGGGGGGTTGACCGGTCCAACGATGTTAATGCCGACTCGTTCGAACGGGAACCCGGTAGTCATGGGTTGCATAGGTGCCTGAAATTTAGGGATGGGTCCCTTAAACGAAGCGCAGGTGGCACATGCTTTGCAGAAGGTGGACACGTTCTCGCGGAAATGTGGCCACCAGAATCTCTGGAGAACCGCAGCCTCCATTTTGAAGGATCCTACATGCCCGAGTTCTTGGTGTAGGTCCTTCAGAACGGTGGCAGTTAAACAACCGGGCACGACTAGACGGGTGGGCTGTTTCGAAGTACCCGTAATGAAAAAAGTTCGTTCTCGACAAATAAATTCGTCCACTGGTTACACAGAACGCGGGTGGCTTCTGAGGAGCCACGTACATCAGTCTCCGTTGGCCGGGGAAGGCCGTGTAGCTGGTGGTCATAAATAACGGCCGTGTCAGGGTCGGTGCTTTGAGCAACAGCCCAATGGTACCAGATGGGTTCACTGACCATCAGAGCGGCAACCGTTGCGGGTTCTGCGTGGGCTCAGGTGGCGACGCCGGGAAGGTTCGGCGGGACATCGCATCGGCGTTGCCATGTTGGCGACCGGGTATAAACTGACACTTAAAGGTGAATTGTTGTAAAAGTTCCTGCCAGCAAGCATTTTGCCCTCGGCGTCCTTCGAGTTGTGTAGCCACTGCAAGGCTGTGTGGTCAGTGCGAATAATGAAGGGTCGACCCTCTAGGAAGGGTTTAAAACGTTTGAGGAATTAATAAGTGCTAGCAGTCCCCTATTATATGTGCTATAGTTGCGTTTCGTTCTGGAGAGGGACCGGCTGGTAAAACAGGCGGGCCGTTTGCGCCCATTATCATTGGCTTGGGAAAGGACTGCGTCAATGGCATCTGCGCTAGCTTCGCTGTCAAAAATGAAAGACGGAGCATCCGGAGCGGTGTTAGTGAGCATAAGGACGGGCGTGGCGATAAGGCAGTTTTTAAGTTCCTCGAAAGCAAGCTGGCATTTGTCGGACAAAGCAAACTTACGTTGCGTTCAGTCAGCAGATGCAAGGAGCGAGTGATTTCCACGAAACCCTCAATAAAGCGCCGGTAGTACGAAGCGAGGCCGAGAAAACCCCTGACTTCTGTGGCTGACGTGGGAACGAGCCATGTGCAAACTGCGGCAATTTTAGCAGGTGAGACGTGAATGCCCTCGGGGGTAACCTCGTGTCCCAGGAACGCGACATGACGCCGCAGGAATTGGCACTTCTGGGGGTTAAGGTGGAGGCCCGCGGCGCGCAAGGCAAAAAGTACCGCGGCGAGGTTATCAGTGTGCTCTGAAATCGAGCGACCGAACACAATCACATCATCGAGGTAGATGAAGCAGCGAGTCGGATAAAGATGAGCCAAGACGCATTGCATCAGCCGTTGGAAGGTGGCTGAAGCATTGTAAAGGCCGAAAGGCATCGTTTCAAATTCGAAAAGCCCTTGCGGCAAGATGAATGTCGTTTTGTGATGGTTGTCCGGCTCTACCTCGACTTGCCAAATGCCAGACTTTAAGTCTAGCGTGGAGAACAACTGGGCTCCGGCGAGGGCGTCAAGGATGACGTTGATCCGAGGTAACAAGAATGAATATCGAGTGGTAAGTGCATTGAGTCGACGGTAGTCAATGCAAAACCGAAGGCTCCCGTCCTTCTTAGGCACTAGCGTGACAGGGGAGGCCCAGGGTGACTTAGATGACCATATCACTTTAGCTTTAAGTATTTTTTGTAGCATGACGTTCACGTTTTGTTGGAAATGAGGTGGTATCCGCCAATGCGTTTGCCAAACTGGTTTGGCGGTGCCAGTGTCTATGACGTGTCGAATGACCGCTGTTCTGCCGAGGGACGAGTCGTCCCAAGCGAAAATATCGCCCGCCTCGCTGAGTAGATTACAAAGGATCTGCCGGTCCTGCTCTGTTATATCCGAGTCAGTGGGCATAACGGACTCCATGTCTGTGGGAGGAAGGGCAGCAGCCGCCGCGATAGCAGCACAGATAGCGTCTGCGTCAAATGAACAAGGACTAGCCTTAACGACCGGTGGCTTCCGTGCAAACGTCAGAGTGCGGTCATAAGCGCTCAGAAGGCATCGGTGGTCTTATAGGAAATCGAGCCCTAGTATCATGTCCCACGTCAGCGTAGGAGTAACTATGAAAGTGTGTTGGCGGGTCCTGGACGAGAACGCGAGTGGGAGAGTAACGGTGCCGAGTATAAACATATCTGTACCAGTGGCGGTACGGAGTGTGATGTGGTGAGCGGGTGGGCAAATGTGACCGGCCGGATATCAGAGAGCTGATCGGCCCTTACGAGGGACACAGAGGCGCCGGTGTCGATCAGTGCTTTAACAGACTGGTTGTCTACCCGAATCGTGGTGTAAAAAGGTTCATCGGAAAAAGGCATGTTAGAGCAAACGGGTACAACATCGTTACCTTCGTTGCTGGTCCAGGCAGGGTTGCGTTGTCGATCGGTTCCTGGGTGGAACCCTCTAGGGGTTCCGGAAGCCACGGTTCCTGTTGCCCCGGTCTTGGCGGTAAGATAAGGAAGGCTGCGAGTGCGACCACGATTGGGTCCCGGATTGTTGGTTGGCGGGTTGGATCGCTACGCAGTCCTAGGGGTAGAGCCAATGGTGGTGGAAGGGTCAGGCTCTAGCATCCGCGAAGCGCACGAGATGGCGTCGTTGAGATCCCCTGAAGGCTGGATGCAAAGAGAGTAGCAGACCTCGTTGGAGCTCAGGCCTTGCTTGAAGTAAAAGAGGACAACTTGGTCTCGCTCAGCGGCCGCAAGGGACGGGAAGGCGTCACGGCAGAGACGGATAAGCCGGTCTGCGAATTGCCGCGGTGTTTCGTTAGCTTGCCGCTGCCCGTTGGTAAGTCTCCCCAGTGCTTCTTCGATAGACAACAGCGGCTGAAAAAGGCGCTCGAGTTGTTCACAGAGACACTTGAATTTTGTATCGCGCGAAAGCCCGGCCTCGAGGGCCCGACCAAATTGGTCGTCCGCCAAATGTGGCTGCGTTCGGCCAAAGGCGCCGTGTCGATATAGTATCGAAGGCGTCTAAGCCAGGACCGGAAATCTTCGGTGCCATCAAAGGGGGAAAGGAGGGAGGGACCGATAGAACCTTCTGGCTAGGGGACAGTGGGTCGTTCTCTGGCGCTGCCACCAGTGTAGTTCCCGAGGCAGAGGGGGTGTCAGACTTCTTGTCTGTCTTCTCGAAGGTGCACTGAGGATCCTCTGTGAGCTGACCCGTTTCATTATCGTTGTGATCTTCAAGAGTCATCATACAATCAGGCAGTCAGTGAGAATCCAAATATAACTGGAGGAGTATAATGTATTAGGGAATTACAGAGAAATTGTAATATGGAAATAGAATAAACACTGGCCAGTGAGAAAGAGGTCAATTAGTCGAGTTCAGAGTAGAAGTGGCGTTGGAAGCGTCCACAGGGGGAAGAGTCCTATCCGTCGATGACTTGCACTAGAACGGAAAAAGAGCAGGAGCAACCACGTGCACCAAGTCACTAGCAAAAACGTTTATTGGCCACCAAGAGGTCCATTTTAAACAAGCGGATCAGACCTACCGGGTCGGCCGCTACACGTTTTTGCTCCCCTCTTCGTTTACTTTAACCAGGACATCTTCCAAATTAATCACACATTAATTTACTGTTGTCCTCCGCTTCCTTCTACGGAAAAGGCTAGTGCTGGTCGTACCTATCATGCTTATGACTTCGCCGACATTAGCTTAATCAACAATTTTATTGACTCATTAGACTAGCAGAGTCTCTCCTCCATAAACGACGCTGTATATCTTGCTGAACTCATGTCGATCGTTTCTAATAAAATGCTGGAATTTGTGCCCACTAAAATTTCGAAACCCTACGCACCAGAATCGACCGTCCCTCGTTTTCTTTGCCCCGACTTAAGAAATTGAGAAAGCAGCTGAAAGATTGATCTAGTAGTTCGCTGTCTGTGCATCTTAGGATCGCAGAGATCTTCAAATCAGCGTCCAAGATTCATTTTGCGCGTGACCAGCATGTGTAATCTTGCGCTCTGAGCGAGTCAAACTGCAAAATCAGTTGCACAACTGTTTTGTCGTAGGTCCTCCGCAATACGAGGAATTGAAATACTCCCATTGCTTAATGAAAATAAAAATTTGTAGTCGATGAGTCTGACAAGGCTGAATTTTTAAATGCTTTCTTTGCCAAGCATTTTATGACAGAATCCGAACCGCTCCCGTCGTTTAAACCATACTCAGACAATACTCTCGGGAACATTGATTTATCCATAGAATTAATTCGAAAGCATATACTTCGTCTAAAAAACTCGCACTATTCGGGAATTGACGGTATTCCCTACTCAGTTATCAAAAGAGTGTCGACCTTTCCCAAATTACTTAGCCATATATTTTCAGTCCATCTCTCAAATGGTTTCTTTCCTGACACTTGGAAGACATCCATAATTCTTCCAGTCTTTAAGTCAGGATCTCGTTCGGACATCAATAACTACCGCGATGTTCATAAATCCCCGGCACTAGCCAAAATTCTGGAAAAGATTATTTTAATCAAATTCTAGATTTTTGCTTAGAAAACAAGCTTTTAACCGACTCGCAACATGGTTTTCTACCCGGGCGATCATGCGAGACGTGTCACTTAGCTTTTCTTAACCACGTCACTTCCCTCCGTAACAAGCGGCAATCCGTTGTTGTTATATACTTTGACCTGAGCAAAGCGTTTGACAAGTTACCGCACAGACGGCTTCTGGTAAAATTGGAAGCCATTGGCATCCGACCCCCTCTCCTCGACTTCATAGGCTCCTAATTGTCTAACCGCAACCAGAAGGTCTTAGTAGGTAAAAGTTACTCAACTGCTCAGCTAATCACGAGTGGCGTTTTTCAAGGCACTGTATAAGGTCCTTTACTCTTCATTCTATATCTATAAAGGAAATGTCGACTGTTCTAAAAAATTCACACAATCTCATTTATGCAGATGACCTCAAATACATATACTCATTTTCTAAGGACACAGCCCATATATGCGTTGATAAAATAAACGTGGACCTGCCTACACTCTCACGTTGGGGTGCTACCTGGCAGATGGAGTTCTCTCCATCCAAGTGTTGTTTCATGTGTTTCGGTCCCGCCAAGCTTCTTAGTCCACTAGTCTATCAAAATACTCCACTTTTAGAACGATCCACCATAAAAGACTTTCGTCAAAGCTACACAAATAAACTAGCATTGTCACCCCATGCGGATCGAATATCTGCGAAGGCTGCACAAATATGTGGTTTTATATCACATAATTTCTCCCTGCTGGAAATAAAGCTAAAACTTTATCGCATGTATGTTCTACCCATCCTAGAATACTGCTATCCCCTCTTTGGTCTAATGAATGCTTCTGACCGCGGTAAGGTTGAAAATGTACAGAGGATGTTTACTTGCAAAATTTTTGCTCTTCCTCGATCCACTATTTTTATACAGGGAGATGTCAGTTAGCGAACATAACATTTATTTGGGTCAGAAGACTCGAAGCGGGACTCTGCTTCCTTTTTCGCGTTAACTCTTCCCCTAACATCCTATGAATCAACGCTCTTATTCCCGCAGATAGACCTTATGCCACTCGTAATTCCTCCAGGATTATTGCACCCCCATTTAGCTCCACAGCAAACCATTTTTGCTTCTTTGCCTTCAAATATGCCTTCCTCTGGAATAATATTCCCTCGATATTAGGCTGTCGTTGAACTTAGCAGGTTTTAAAGTCAAATTACCTAAACACTTAACTTCGGAAGATATAAAGTTCTTGTTATCCGTCTTTTTCCCAAACACAACTTTTGGACTTTGAAAAAGGTCCTCCTGGTATTTAAGGTGGTTATATTTATATTACATTGTTGAACAAATATGTCTATTTCTTCCTCTATAGAGTGATATTTACAACGATGTTTTGTCCCCGTCTCTTTCCAGTCATCATTGCCGTTCTCCGTTCCGCGTTTTACAACCCTGACGATGGGGTTCATGGTCTCTAATCGTGCTCACGGTGGTTCTGCTATTTTTGCCAGCTCGTTGCTGGACTCCGCAGTCCACTAGTCGCATTTCCAGCGTTTTGGTGATGATCACGTGACCTCTGTCGTTCCCTCATCTTGTCGACCCTGTTGTCCGCCATAGTCTCCTCCGGTCTCACCTCCTTGATGGTTGACCATGAAGCCAGTCGGGCGGTGTTACAGTGGTGAACGACAGCCTCTGCTGCTATATGATTTCTCCAATTGACAAAAAGCATTTCCAATTCTCATACGTTCTCATCAACAGTCCTGTGCCATTGCACTACAATCAATCCTATCAACCAATTTCCTTAATTTTGCAGAAGCAGTCTTTTCCCCTAAGTTTTGTTTTCTTTTTAAGCGGGGGTCCGCTGAACTCTGCCCCCGTTTTAATAGTTGGAGTTTTTTCACTGCTTCCTCCTTAGTTCACTATGCGTTTTCAGAGAGTGTTGACTACTATTTTAAAATGACAATATGTTGGTGGGTATTAATTTTATCTGCCAACAGTAATAAACGCTCCCACTGCCTAGGTAGTAGTTCACGGAGAGCAGCATTTATCAACTTTGTAGTTATTTTTCCACAGCACTAAATTTGCAATGACGAGGCCCTTCGGGACTAAAATATAAAATTTATTTATTTATTAAAACGGTACTTATCGGTAGTGTATGGAAGTGGGCCAATAATGTCCTCACCGACCCGTTGAAATGGAAAACCTGTTTGCATGGGCTGAAGTGGAGCGCGCATGCAGTGCTTCGGATTCTTTAAGGACGCACACGTAGGACAGGTGTTACAAAATATGTGGACTTGTTCGCGTAGCCATGGTTACCAAAAGAGTTGACGGGCAGCGACTTCTGTTTTGTGTTGACCGACGTGACCGAGTTCATTCTGCAGATCGGAGAGAATGGGGATAACTAGGCTACTGCGAAGGACAACTCGAGCGGAATTGGAATTTTCATCCTTATAAAGTAGGATATCGTTGTCGATTAAAAGGTAGGGCCGTTGGTTGCGAACGATGTAGGCTTCCTCGGGCGAACCCATCAGATCTTTATCAGAAGGTTGATTTTGACCGTGAAAGAGATGGTCGTACACGATGGCCATGTCAGGGTCTGTGCTTTGGGCAATGGCCCAGTGATGGAGTGCACTTGGGTCAGCTTGGATAGCACTAATGTGACTACCAACAGACTGAATATCGGAGGGATCGTCTTTATCTGGGCGGCGGAAAAGGGCGTCCGCGTTGGCATGCTGTTTACCGGGCCGGTAAGTGCAGGAATAGGTGTACTGTTGGAGGACTTCTTGCCACCGGGCTAGACGTCCTTCAGCATCCTTAGTGTGTTCTAGCCAATAGAGGGGTTTTTGGTCTGTGTGAATGACAAAGGGTTTGCCCAGTAGATAGGGGCGAAATTTCCTGACAAAGGTGACAATGGCTAACAGTTCCCTGTCGTAAACGGAATAGTTCCTCTCAGTGTTTGTAAGAGTCCTACTCGCGAAACAGACGGCTCTCTTGCGACCCTCCACATCTGCCTGGGAGAGCATTGCACCAATCGTAAAATCGCTGGCGTCGGTGTCGAGAATAGATGGTGGGGCCGCCTCTGTGGTGTTCGAAAGCGTGAGGATTGGTGCGGAGCACAGACGTGCCTTGAGGTCGTCAAAAGCGGCTTGGCACTCCGCCGTCCAACAAAACGCTTTTTTGGGGCTTTCTTCTGCCAATTGATACAGCGGGCGCGCTATCCGCGAGAAGTTTGTAATGAAGCACCTATAATACGAGGCCAATCCGATAAAACTGCGTACTTTGGTGGCGGTGATCGGTGTTGACCATGAGCGGATAGCCCCGATCTTCTCGGTAATTATTTCGATACGGGTAGAACTAATCTCGTGTCCTAGGTAAATAACCTTTTTTCACAGGAAACAGCACTTCTGGGGGTTGAGAGTGAGGCCGGCTTCTCGTAGTGCTGTCAAGACTGCGTAAAGGTTGTCGTTGTGTTCATCGATCGTTTTACCGAAAATGATCACATCGTCCAGATAAATGAGGCATTGTCGGGGATAGAGGTGTGCCAACACAACTTGCATAAGACGTTGGAAAGTGGCCGCTGCGTTGCAGAGCCCGAAAGGCGTGGTCTCGAACTCATACAGCCCTTGAGGGAGAATAAGAGTAGTTTTCTGTCAGTCTGCTGGTTCGACCTCTACTTGCCAGTATCCGTATTTGAGATCCAGAGTCGAAAACCAATAAGACCCTGCGAGGGCGTCGAGTGTGTAGTCTATGCGGGGTAGGGGAAACGAGTCACGAGTAGTGACTGCATTTAACCGGCGGTAATCGGCGCAAAAACGTACTTTTCCGTCTTTCTTGGGGACCAATGTCACTGGGGACGCCCAAGGGGAACGTGAAGGTTTGATTACTCCTACAGCTAGCATCGTGTCTAAAAGTTTTTCGACATCGTCCTGGAGATGTGCCGGGATACAACGAGGTGGCTGCCATATAGGTTTAGCTGGGCCCGTATTGATGGCGTGACGTATACATTCAGTGTGACCAAGGGAACGGTCATCCCAGGCAAAAACGTCGTGAAAGTCTAGAAGCATCGCCTTGAGGGTAGTGATGACAGCACCAATAAGAGTTTCTTTAGGTAATACGTCGTCAATCATTGTAGATAGAAATTGAACGGCTGCTTGGATAGCCTTGCAACCGGATACCTCATCATAAGTAACCGGCGATGGGTTGGGCTTAGCGGCTGTGCATCGAAACTGAATCTTTCTATTCTGAACATCAATACAGCAACCATACTTGGACAAGAAATATGTGCCCAGTAAGATTTCCCATGTCAGGTTAGGAACTACGATAAAAGTATGCTCTGCCGTTAAAGGTGGAAATTTAACCGTGAGGGAAAGAGAACGAAGTGGGCGTAACGACGAGCCGTCGACCATGTTTAACCGTACTGTACTCCCGGGAGGTTCCTTCTGAATGCAACCCGAAGATGGAATACTACGTGGATTGACGAGTGAAATAGAAGCGCCCATGTCAATCAAAGCGGCTACTGGCCTTTTATCAATCGTCGCGTGTGCATAAAAAGATGCAAGATGGGCAACAGCATTGGTGCATGAAGTAACCGAAAGCCTTCCCGAGGTCTTCTTGCAGGCGCAGGCGTTCTCGCTCAACACGGGAGGACATCCAGCTGTGGGTGGTGTCCATAGGCGGCTGTCGAAACCAAACCGCTTGTTGTTGTGGAATGGACGGCGGTGATTAGCCTGTCGAGGTCTAGAGTCGTTCTGACGAGTGAAAGAGGACCAAGGTGGAGGTTTATCGTAACCGTGCGGATCCTGTGAGTGTTCGCCACCGCGTGGGAACTTAGCCGTCCTGGCCACTGCGTCTTTAAGGTCTTTGGAGGGTTGCAACATGAGTGATTGTGCTAAGGCACCCTTGGGGAGGCCCTTGATGAAAAAGCACATGATCATGTTTTCGTTGTCGGAGGAGGACAGAGAGGGCCATGAAATCTTGGTGAGTCGCGTCAAGTCATCTGTAAATTGAGTAGGGGTTTCAGATATCCGCAGTCTACGGACGAACAAGGCGTTGATGGCCTCACAAAGCGATTGTGTTTCGCAAAGTGTTGCCGACAGGCTGTCACATAGCTCGTCGAACGGTAAGTTGGGATTCACCCCAGCATCAAGCACTCAGCCTACCTGAGAGGATGGGAGAGCATCCAACAGCATATCACTGCGATGTTCAGTAGAGACGTTGCGTAAGTAGAATTTCGACCTTCTAAGCCAAACGCTGAAGGATTCCTTCCTGTCATATTTAGGTATGTTGTTGGGGATGGGGCGGGGGTTGACCGCTGAGCTGCCACCACTGTAGTGTTCGAGCCACTGATCGAGTCGGAAGAGCCAGTGTTTTCGTGTTTTGGTACAACCTGGGGCGTCGAACATACTGTGGGTGTAGACAATTCATCAGTTCCTGACCTTTGAATTCTACCTCTCCTGGGCAAATTGGATATGAGCTTTAGCAAACTTAAAAAGTAACGCAGTAGTATGATAATAAAGACGCACTTTGGAGTTCAGACCATCTCACAGTTGTTACTGAACTAGAACTGGAGGCAGATGAAACATTTTCCAAAAAGTATAGCTTTTATCCTGACTTCCGATCAGCAAACATGGTGGACCTACTGGCACATCTAAATACTCTCGACTGGTCTGAATTTTTCCAATGTTTAGATGTAAATGTTTGTACCGATGCACTGTACAATGTGCTGGATCCGCTCATCCTCCACTTTGCCCCCCGTAAGAAGGTTATACATGTCAAGGATGAAGTGTACCTTCCTCTGTCTTTCCGTCGTAGTGTGCGTAAACTCTATAATAATAATATGTTTATTATGCCAGTTTACAGGCAATTTTAAAAAGTTGGTAATTCACCTCTTGGGCGCCTTCCAACACCTTGAAGACCGGAAAAAACCTAAAACATAAAACAAACTCCCTATGTTGCAGCCAGTATTGGTTTTGTTTCAGGTTTTTTGTTTTGTCAATACTGGGCGAGATAGGGAGTTTGTTTCAAGTGAAAAAAACCTGCCTTCAAAGGTATGATACAAACGGAATAAATGTACAGTTGTAAGCTGAGTTGACTCATCAGCAGGAGAACTGTTTCATATCGTTTAAAACATTAGTTCCAGACGGAGAGGGTTGGCACAAGAACACAGTGTTCTCAGTCTTCCTTCAATGGTTGTCGGCAAAAGTTGCGCGCTATCGGCTGAAAGGTTAGCAGACTGTGGGCTGCTGCTTCAGCCGCATTATCTTCAGCAGTGAAGCCTGGCGGGGTTCAAAGTCCACGAACGCCATCAGAGTGAAAGAGAGATTCCACCGAGTCAGCACCCAAAATTCGTGAAAGTTGTCCTGAATGTAGAAAACTAGTTATAGCTCTCTTAAACATAGGGTAGTTTTGCTGGGTTTTAATACTTTTGGGCAGCTTATTCCAGATTGATATGGCATTTACTGAAAAGAATTGCCGGTACTTAACTGTGCGTGCCATAGGAAGGAATAAAAATACGTCTCGATGACTGGCGCGTCGAGAGTGCTCAAGCTGCCTTATTTTACTAAGAGGATTAAAGGTTTGACCATTCAAAAGTTTAAACAGTAAAAATAGACCCTTCTGCAATCGACGAAGCCATAGGGGATCCAGCTTTGTAAGTTCGCACCTTTGTTGGTAGGTTAAGTTACGGTGTTCTGTAGTGAAAACTCTTCTAGTGAAGAAGTGCTGCACCGATTCTATTTTTTTCCGTTCACTAGTGCGCAGAAGACTGAATAGAGGCGAGCAGTATTCAAGACAAGGTCTCACGTACATATTATAAAGGCTAGTTCTAACCTTGATAGTCTTAAAATTTCTAAGGATAAATCCGGTGGTTCGGCGTGCTTTCGAGATTATCAGGGCACAGTGCTCTGACAAATTGAGACTATTAGAGTAGGATATGCCCAAATCCTTGATAACTCCTGGGACATTTAGTTCGTGGCCGTCAATGCTTAATTCCGGTTGATGATCGTCGCCAACAACCATAACGGACATTTGTGCCATGAAAGGGTGAGGCGCCATGTGCAACACCACTGGGCGAAGGCCTGAAGATCCTTTTTTATCAGCTCGAGCACGATGTTGCGATCTGCCGGTTTATATCGATAAGTGACTTTTAAATCATCAGCGTACATGAAGGGTCTGCCATACTGAAAACAATCTGAAACGTCGTTGACAAACAGGCAAAATAGGAGCGGACCCAGTACACTACCCTGTATAACTCCACTCCTCACACGCGTGGGGTTGGAGATAACATTGGAAATTTTTACTCGTTGTGTGCGAGCACCCAAATAGGAAGATATGAAGTTCAGTGGCTTGCTACCTATGCCGAAGGAGGCTAGTTTCAGAAGGAGGAGGTTATGATCGACCCGATCAAAGGCCTTAGTAAAATCAAAATAGACGCTATAAGTGGCAAAACCGCTGTCTCTAGATTGC
The DNA here is from genome assembly GCA_036362985.1 of Ligula intestinalis. Lineage (NCBI taxonomy): Eukaryota > Metazoa > Platyhelminthes > Cestoda > Diphyllobothriidea > Diphyllobothriidae > Ligula > Ligula intestinalis. Next base: position 17,083,051 of record JAYGXS010000008.1, read on the forward strand.
AGCACATAATCAAAGAAAGAGAGCTGGCAGGTGTCACAAGATCATTTCTCGAGAAAGCCATGTTGAGCTGTACTGAGCAGGTTGTTCTCTGTCAAGTGACGCATCATCTTTTCTTTGATTAAGGTCTCCAAGATCTTCGAGGCTGCGGGAAGTGTGTTTATTGGCCTAAAGTTGTCGAATGATGTCGATCGGCCATGCTTGCGAATAGGCATTATGTGCGATTCCTTCCACAACGATGGAAAGGTTTCGCTCTCAAGAGCAAGATTAAATACCTGACAAAGAATAGACGGAAAGATATCATTCGCTTCAGCTTTAAGAAGGCTAACTGGGACGCCATCTGGTCCTGGACTATAGGATTGACGATAACGGCGAATGGCTACAGTCACATCCCAGACGGTAAAACTTATGGTTTCGAGTATGGCACCCGTCCAAGCCTGGATAACCGGAGGTGCAGCCAACGAGCTTTCACTAAACGTTTTGGATAGGAACGCATTGAAGCTATCGGCGGTCAACTTAGCGTCAGCTATGGGGTTTCCTAAAGCATCTTGAAGTATGGGGTGTTGCGTCGTCCTCTGCGCTTTTACTGTACGCGAAAAGAGTTTCGCAACATTAAGGGAAGGATTTTCAGCGAAGTGAGCCTCATCGGCTATCTGCTTTTCTTCGGAGAGCTTCTTAGCCTGCTCAAAGATCAGTGTGATCAAGGGCAGAACGGAAGTGTCGTTCTGCCGATGCAAACGACGAGAGAGTTTACGCAGCCTACGACGGAAAGACAGAGGAAGGTACACTTCATCCTTGACATGTATTACTTTCTTACGGGGGACAAAGTGGAGGATGAGTGGATTCAACACTTTGTACAGTGCATCGGTACAAACATTTACATCCAAACATTGGAAAAATTCAGACCAGTTGAGAGCGTTTAGATGTGCCAGTAGGTCAGCCGTGTTTGCTGATCGGAAGTCATGATAAGAACTATACTTTTGGGAAAATGTTTTATCCGCCTCCAGTTCTAGTTCACTAACAACTGTAAGATGGTCCGAACTCCCAAGTGCGTCTAAGGATGAGACTGAAAGTGGTTCGCATCCCTTACAAAAAATTAGGTCGAGTATGTTTGCTCCTCGAGTGGGAAAATCGACTACCTGATCCCACATGCCGATATCTATTGCCTCAAGTAAGTTCTCGAACTTTGAAGGACCGGATGGTGGAAACCATTGCACGTCAGGAAGGTTAAAATCGCCTGCAATCAAGCAATACTTAAGATTCAAGTCAGCTGCGGCATGAAATGCTTGCGAGAGACAAAGATCGTAGTCTGCATTGGCGTTAGGTGGGCGATAAACACAGCCAACAAGTAAGGAGTATTTGTTTTTTAGAACAACTCGTAGCCAGCAGCTCTCCTCCACCGCTATGAATTGTGGATAGTCCAACGGGAGAAATGCAAGTGGCTGCTTAATATAGATGCAGCTTCCTCCTCCACGGCCATTGTTTCGATCGTTCCGAACGCATGAATAGCCTAGAACAGAGAGTTCTGAGTCAGCTACAGAGGCCGATGCCCATGTCTCAGTTACCATAACAATGTCTGGGCGGTTGATGAAAACCATAGTCTGGAGCAGAGGCATTTTATTAATCAGTGATCTGGCATTTAAAACGACCAATTTAAGAGGGCATGTCTGAGGTTTCGGTGGCGGGACAGCTAGGCCGTCACTGTTACCGGCTTCGACCAGAGCGATGTCCTTTTGACCTGAACTATTTTTCCGGTATGGTTGTTGGCGACGATCATCAACCGGAATTAAGCATTGACGGCCACGAACTAAATGTCCCAGGAGTTATCAAGGATTTGGGCATATCCTACACTAATAGTCTCAATTTGTCAGAACACTGTGCCCTGATAGTCTCGAAAGCACGCCGAACCACCGGATTTATCCTTAGAAATTTTAAGACTATCAAGGTTAGAACTAGCCTTTATAATATGTACGTGAGACCTAGTCTTGAATACTGCTCGCCTCTATTCAGTCTTCTGCGCACTAGTGAACGGAAGAAAAAAGAATCGGTGCAGCACTTCTTCACTAGAAGAGTTTTAACTACAGAACACTGTAACTTAGCCTACCAACAAAGGTACGAACTTAAAAAAGCTGGATCCCCTGTGGCTTCGTAGATTGCAGCAGGGTCGATTTTTACTGTTTAAACTTTTGAATGGCCAAACCTTTAATCCTCCCAGTACAATAAGACAGCTTGAGCACTCTCGACGCGCCAGTCATCGAGACGTAGTTTTACTTCTTCCTATGGCACGTACAGTTGAATACTGGCAATTCTTTTCAGTAAACGCACATCAATCTGGAATAAGTTGCCCAAAAGTATTAAAACCCAGCAAAGCTCCCCTATGTTTAAGAGAGCTATAACTAGTTTTCTACATTCAGGACAACTTTCACGAATTTTGGGTGCTGACTCGGTGGAATCTCTATTGCACTCTGATGGCGTTCGTGGACTTTGAACCCCGCAGGCTTCATACTGAAGATAATGCTGCTGAAGCAGCAGCCCGCAGTCTGCTAACCCTTCAGTTGATAGCGCGCAACTTTTGCCGACAACCATTGAAGGAAGACTGAGAACACTGTGTTCTTGTGCCAACCCTCTCCGTCTCAATCTAATGTCGTTAAAAGATATGCAACATTTCTCCGGCTGAGGTGTCAACTCAGCTGACAACTGTACATATATTCCGTTTGTATCATACCTTAGAAGTCAGGTTTTTTCACTTGAAACAAAATCCCTATCTCGCCCAGTATTGACAAAACGCAAAACCTGAAACAAAACCAATACTGGCTGCAACATAGGGAGTTTGTTTTAGGTTTATCCGGTCTTCGAGGTTTTGGAGGTTTTGGAGGGCACCCAAGAGGTGCATTACCTACTCTTTACAATTGCCTGTAAACTGGCATAATAAACATATTATTATAAAGAGGATGATGGCAGGAACGAACACGGGTAAACACGTCAAAAGAGAGACAAGGGGCCAAATGGAAATACAGAGACGAAAGTATTGTCAGGGGGACGAAATATAGGAAAAAGAACCAACAGAATCACGAATACTCGTCGGTAGGTGTCACCTCCACAGGTTCTGTCTTCTGTTCCGATAGCTTACCCTCGTCTACAACTGTAACAAAGGGGAAGAATCTCAGACAGCATCACATAGCCTAGTTCATCTTCAGAAACCACGGCAAAACTCACTAAGGCTCTTTTTAGGGCAATTAAAACAAACGGTACTCTCTCCTCTCCTAGGAATGAACTATGGACGATCAGGTAAGAAAAATTGCTCAAGGTCGCTGTGCGCTGATAGGATACCTTGTGTGAGACGTTTTTGCGTATTAAATCGTTTTAGAATGATTGTTATTCATTTATTTCTTCGATTTATAAATTCTTACGATTAATATTCTGCACAGTTTTCTTTTCTAGATTGATACTTATCCGACTAAGTAAAGCTCAAATACTGGTGTGCACCAAAAGCAACCAAAAAAACAATTGCATAATGTCGATGATCTCATTATTTATTGTTGATTTTGCTAAGAAGGCATTAAAGGTTAGGGTTAGTTTCAGGCTAAGGGTTAGGGTTAGTTTTAGGGTAAGGGTTAGTTTTAGGGTTAGGGTTAGTTTTAGGGTTAGTGTTATTGTTAGGAATTAGCCTTAAGGTTTACTTATTTGTTTTATAATTGGATTACTGGTTGCATACATTGCTGTGTAATGTTCTCATGCTTCCTTAACGCATTTATTTGCATCAAATAATAGGTAAATCTTCTTATTTCTGCTTAAAACTTT
>JAYGXS010000008.1:17096848-17122992 GCA_036362985.1 Ligula intestinalis
TTAGTAAAACACAGGAAAACGGTTGTCCAATTCAGTTCAGCTGTATTGTAACGAGCCAACCCGAACCATGGGTGTTTGAACGAACCAAGGTCACTCTTGGCGCGGATCCGGATGAGGATGGTGTGAACGTCTTTTGGCGAAGATACCGGTCTTCCTTCTCTCTTCCTCTTCTGGCACAATTTCCCCCCGTTCCGTGTCGCCTTAACATGCTCTTCCCGACGTCCTGTGTCGCCGTTCCAAACTCCTCCTGCCGTCAGTACCACCATGGCCCTCACCCGCAGTTGCCCACAGCGCTGCACTCCCGCCGGTCTCTAAATAATATTCTGTGAAAACCCCTCACTCCAAATGGATCATTTGTACAGACCCTTGGTAATCCCCCGTGTCGTATCCTTTCCACTCTTTATTGTTTACCATTCGTTTTATATCAACAGACATTTTTTGTCACTATCGCGTTATTCTTCTATCTCTTTCTACGATTGCATGTTGTGGTGATTGACAAACCCGTTCGGTGTTACTTCTGGACAATCATATGCGTGAATTACTCCTTTAGGTGTGCGCCAACCTCGAAATTCCCGGCCCGTTACAGTATTGTAACGACCCAAACCGAACCTCCCTTGTTTTACTGGATACCCTTAAGGTCACCTGCCTTTTTTCGTGTTACCAGGACGCTGATTGGAGGACACGACCGTCGCACGCCACCGTTTCCTGACTGCTAAGTCCCATCCTCGTCGACTTTCCTATACTCTATTTCGTACTCCCCTTCATTATAACATTATCCTATATTCACTCCCTTGCCTACGCCCCTCGATCACCTGTATTCCATAATAAAAAAAACTTCCCTATTACCACTTATATTCTTCCGATATGAGCCGACAATCTAGTTCTAGTGCGTCTGTTTGTGATGACGAAGAACCCCAAATAGGAAAGGAGTTCGAAGACAAGAAGTCCGTCGAACAGAAGCCGCCGATACCGAATCCGTTACCGTGCAACCAGTGTACCCTACTCGCTTTGGACGCTACAATGGCGGCAGCCGGTGCTGGAAGCTACTCACTCCCAGTGGTTACCTCAAAACCCGACGTCGTCATTCCCCACGTGCCACTTGCCCCCATCCGTCGTGCTGACCCGTTACTCGCCCCAGCCGTTTTCCAAGCAGGCCAAAATCTGCATCATTGGCTCCTTCGTTAAGATATTTTTCTCGCAGACGTTGACTTATCTGACCACTCACGCTATGCATTAAATTTCCTGTCCCCTAATGCATGCGAACTTGCCCTCTCATCAGGAATTACCCTAACGTCCACTTTGAACGAGACCAAAACCATCCTCAAATCGCTTTTTGACCACCAGATGTCAGCTGGTGTAACTGCTGACCGGTTTAATCGCCTGAATCAACAACCCCGCCAATCGGCGGATGAGTTTGCTCTGGAGTTGAAGCGTTTTGCACGGCTTGCGTTCCCCGACGTCCCCAAAACAGCGTTAGACCGAATGATCCTGTATCGGTTCACCATGGGTCTCCGCAACCGCACAGTAACAGTCCATTTCCTGCTGCAGACGTCGACTGACCTCCTTGCGGCTTTGTCCAAGTGTCGGCAGTTCGACGACTTCCATGTCGGCGCCCCACAACCCCCAGCCAACACACCACGTCCGCCTTACAACCGAGGGTATTAACCCCATGTTCAGCCGACACAACCGCATGACTCACAACAGATGGCACAGAAAACAGCTTTACCAGTCCGTTTCCCTGACCACAACCGCGGATGTCCGTTTTGTGCTGCCTTTGGAACCCAAGCACGTCACTGCGGCCATAATGCATACTGTGAGTCATTCGTTTCCAATATTTCTTTGGTTAAACCTACACCCGTATCGTCATTTACGGTTACAATTTTAATAGCTAAGCACCGTTTTGACGCTTTGATAGACACAGGGGCCAATTTCTCGCTGATTACCTCGGCCTGCATTCCGAGATCTCTCTTTAGCCGAATACGACTATTATCACGGCCCCGTCTTATTCACGCCGCTAACGGCACTCAAATACCGATCTCCGGCTGTATTTCCTTACCACTTTCCTTTAGCGGTGCCGATGTGATCCACGATTTTCTGGTTACTTCTGCTAGCCCCTGGCCTATAGTTCTGGGATTAGATTTCCTCAGCGTTTATAATTGTGTTATTCACACCCGCGATAGACGCGTGGAGCTGGCCGGAAACATAAACCTTCCCCCTACCTCCGCACCTGAATCGCATTTTGAACTCCTTTACAACACAGTTATGGCGACCGTAGCTTTAGACTCCACACATTTCGACGAAATACTTCCCCCGCCGTCCACTGTTGGTACTGCCGCTTATGTCCAACTCAGAAATATCCTTTACGCTTTCCCTGAACTGTTTTCCTGGTCTACAAGTAACCTCGGCCGGACACGCCTCGTGCATTACACGATTGACACCGGCGATGCAAAGCCAGTCTGGCAACCCCCCCCCCTCGTCGCGTTCCTGTACGATATCGCGAGGAAGATGACAAACTTCTCAACGAGCTTTTAGCAAATAGCATCATAAAGCCCTCCTCGTCCCCATGGGCCTCGCCGATAACCTTAGACCCAAAAAGACGGTTCTCTACGCTTGTGCATTGACTACCGTCGCCTTAACGCAATTACCGTACGCGACTCATTCCCATTACCCCGGCTGGACGACACTATAGACTCACTCGGCAACGCTTCATGGTTCTCGACCCTAGATCTTAAGTCGGGATACTGGCAAGTCGAACTACACCCTGATAACCGACAGAAGACAGCGTTCACGGTCCCACAAGGACTTTTTGAGTTTTTACACTTCACTTCGGTCTCTGCAACGCGGCAGCGACTTTTCAACGGCTGATGTTCCAGGTTCTTCGACCTCTGATACCGTATAAATGCCTAGTTTACCTAGACGACATTATCGTTTTCGGCCATACGATCGAAGAGCACAATCAGAATTTAAAATTTTTACTGGAGGCACTCCGCGATGCCGGTCTCACGCTCAATCCAAAAAAGTGTTTTTTCTTCGTTCCGAAGTGGAATTTCTCGGTCATTAGATATCTCCCAGACACATTGCACCCCTACCCGACCGCATAAAACACATTCGCACTTGGCCAGTGCCAACCAACCAAACGGAGGTACGGAGTTTCATCGGTCTTGCTTCTTATTACCGTCGGTTCATTCGACATTTTGCAATCATCGCCAGTCCCCTCCACAAATTGACGGAAAAGGATCGTGTGTTCAAATGGTTCACAGAATGCGCGACCGCATTTACCGACCTTTGAGCGGCCCTATGCTCTGCGCCCCTGTTAGCACTCCCAAACATCGAGAAAGATGCTCCGGCGTTAATACTGGACACCGATGCCAGTGGTTTTGCCATAGGCGCCGTGTTGTCACAGAACGACTCCCACGGCATTGAGCACCCTATTTGTTTCGCCAGCAAAACCCTAACGAAGTCTGAACGCAATTACAGCACGTTCCGCAGGGAACTCCTAGCAATTGTCATTTTCCTTCAACAATTTAAACACCTCCTTATCGGAAAACGTTTTATTTTGCGTACCGATCACCGCGCTTTGAAATGGCTCCAAACCTTCAAAGACCCCATGGACCAGCTCGCCCGGTGGCAAGAGTCCATACAGGATTTTGATTTTAAACCCGAATTTCGTCCGGGCACTAAACACGGCAACGCCGACGCACTTTCCCGTTTTCCCAACACCGACACCACAGTCGCAGCCATTCTCCCGGAATCGGTCCACGCCGTACACTTAGCAGAAACCACCCGCTACGAATGGTCAACGGCACAAGCTAGTGATCCCGACACGGCCATCATCTACCGTCACCTGATTTAAGAACGGCGGAAGCCTAACGAACAAGAAATGCGTGGGTCAAGTATGAACGCCCACCTTTTGCTGAACCAGTGGCCGAACCTCTGGCTCTAAAAAGAAGTACTATTTTATAAAGACGGAAATTCCCATCACTTACGCCCGATAGTCCCAGGTTGCCTCATCGAAGGTGTCCTAACGGACCTGCACTCGGAGTTAGGACACTGTGGCCAACACCGTACAGAACTAGTCGCACGCTCACGTTTCTGGTGGCCAGAGTTACGCTCATCCATCATCCATTTTTGCCAAGGGTGCGCAATTTGTTCCTCGTTCAAATCACCCAATACAGCTCCCCGAGCACCCTTACAGCCTATGACCACTGGATTCCCCGGTGAACGAGTTTGCCTTGACATCATCGACCAGCTTTCCATATCCTATCGAGGGTGAGAATACATATTAGTCATGGTCGATTATTTCACCAAATGGGTCGAAGCCATCCCGTTACCTGACCAAAGAGCCGCCACGGTGGATAACGCCATCAGTCGCACATGGATCTGTCATTTGGGAACTCCTATTTGCTTCCATTCCAACTGCGGAAGTAACTTCGAATCACAACTCCTCAAGGACGTGTGTGACCTACTCAAAATTCGGAAAACCCGCACAACCCCGTACCACCCAGAAGGTAATGGTCTGGTCGAACGGACGAACCGTACCATACATAACCTTCTGATTACTTTCTCTAAAGACGGTCACGAACACGACTGGGATCTGCATCTGCCTTTTTGTATGCTCGCCTACCGCGGGTCTGTTCACGCCTCTACAGGGTTTACCCCACACTATATGTGGACAGGTCGTGAGATCCGGCTTCCGGTCCACCTTCGTTTTCCACTTCCCTCCCTGGATCCTACTACGCCTAATAACTACGCCCGCTAGCTCCGAGAGGTTATCCGCTGCGCTCACAATGCTGCACGCAACACGCTAGGGGCATCAGCAACCCGCCAAAAAGACAATTTCGACACTCGCGTATCAGGCACACCATACCGAACCGGCGACCTGGTGATGCATCATAACCAAAATCATCCTCGCGGAACCTCCGCTAAATTCCACCACCCCTGGCGAGGACCCTTCACCGTACTCGACACCTTTTCCTCTACAACCCTACTACTCCGCGACACTATCGACCCCACCCTCCCCTCGTTCACGGCTCACTTCGACAAACTCAAGCCGTACCGTGGCCAGCTTCGCATATGTACACCAGACACCCTCACGATCGTCCCACCCGACCAGGTCCCCCCAGTCGCCTTAGAGGTCACATTTCCATCACCCCCCATTACCACAAGCACTGAGGACAGTGCTATACCTTAAAAGGGGGGCTATGTAACGACCTAAACCGAACCTCCCTTGTTTTACTAGATATCCTTTAGGTCACCTACCTTTTTCTCGTGTTACCAGGACGCTGATTGGAGGACACGACCGTCGCACGCCGCCGTTTCCTGACTGCTAAGTCCCATCCTCGTCGACTTTCCTATACTCTATTTCGTACTCCTCTTCATTATAACATTATCCTATATTCACTCCCTTGCCTACGCCCCTCGATCACCTGTATTCCATAATGAACATTAGTTCCCTATTACCACTTATATTCTTCGGATATGAGCCGACAATCTAGTTCTAGTGCGTCTGTTTGCTATGACGAAGAACACCAAATAGGAAAGGAGTTCAAAGACAGGAAGTCCGTCGAACAGAAGCCGCCGATACCGAATCCGTTACCGTGCAACCAGTGTACCCTACTCGCCTCGGACGCTACAGTATTGTAACAACCCAAGAGACTGAATGATTGTTTAAGTACACCCAGGTCGTCACTTTTGGCGCGGATCCAGGATGGAGATGCGGTGATCGAGTGTCAGTGAAGAAACCGGTGCCCTTTCCCCTCACAGCCGCTGACACCCTTCCCGCCGCCGTTGTCGCCAATCGTATCGCAGTCCCACACACAATGTTAGCACTCCCGTCTCGCCCCTGCAGTCACCCACAGCACTGTATTCCCCACTGGTAACTGATCAGACATAAGAGAACACACTCCACTCGAGATGGGACTTGTATCTGTGTAACGCCGTTTCCTATCCCCATATTATTTTCTTACTCTTTATGTATTCTTTATTACTAGTAGATTCCTCTGCATATATTCACGTTTCCTTCTACTCCGGCCTTAATATTTGTGTGCTTGGGTGATGCTTATCAATCCAGCTCCGGGTTTCCGATGCAGAGTTATCTTCAGGTCTCTTATCCTTTAGGTGTGTGCCAACCTCGACATCCCTGGCCCGCTACAGTATTACACTATAGTACAAAGATGCACGACTAGTCAGTGTGAAACGCAACCCAAAACACACTAATGTAAACAATCAGCAGATAAGTAAAACAAACGTTCATGAAAATTATTCCAACGTCAAATTAAGAATATTTTCAAGGAATATTTTGAAAAAACTAAACATAACACCATTTGGCGCAAAACTAAACCCATTAAGCAAATAGATGGTAGTGAATGCAACAGGCAAGCATATTTTCAAAATCAAAAGTACTAAGACCAAAAACTAATCCTAAAGCTAACCAATGTCACAAACCCTAACCCTAAACCTTAACGTTAAACTTAACCCTAACCTCAAATATAACCCCCAACCCTAACAATAAACATAAACCCAAAACTCTTACCCTAACACTTAACTCTAACCCTAAACCTCAATCCTAACACTAAGCCTAAACCCTAACCTTTACCTTTATCCTGAGCATTAACCCTTAACCTAAACCTTAACCCTATACCCTAAACCTAAACCCTAGTCCTAGACCTAACCTTTATCGCGGCTGTGTAGTTAATGCGTTGTTAATAAAATTAGTGATAAACATACAACGTGCTCTTTGAAATTTTGTAATTGTAAATTAACGTCATGGCAGCTCACGTGAAAATATTTACGTTGTGCGCAAACCAAAATTGCACGCCTATTCCACTAATCATCAAGCGAAAATTGCAGATTTAACCCACCAATCATTAAGCCAAAAACTCAACCAATCGTGTTCAAGAACGGCAACCAAAAAAACCAACAAAATTAGTCGTAGTGTAGCGAACCGAGACGACCGATGGGCGATTTCGTGCGACTATAACCCGAAACAGAACAACGAATGCGATTAGCAGATGAAAACGACCGAACCGAACCCAAGGAAGAACAAGACTGTTTAAACAAAGACTGCTACTCTTAAAGTTTACTACTATTTGAAGGACTACTTTATTAGTCCTGGCTACAATAATCGGAACAATCAGGAGAATCGTCCTTTGGCGGGGATGATTGACTGTCCTGGTCCTGGTCCTGGGATGACTTCTGGGAGACGTGTGGAGGTGTCCGCCGGGAGTGATGATCAACCTTCCATAGGGCCGTCTATATATAGTAAGAGACAGCAGGATTAAGTCTATATTATAGAAGATAAACCAATGGGAATGCTTAATTTATACAATAGCCAATAGCATAAGCTCGCCGACATAAAATAGACGATCAGTTAGCCAATAGGATTATGTCCGCTTGAAATAACCAAGTCGTGACACAGTACGCCGCCATCTTTAATATAGAGCAAAATGAACAAAAATTGAGGCCATCTTAAGGGTATTTGCTACAGTAGTAAGGTTTATTACGATACTATACTTAAATCATAAGTACCGTCAAACCTTTTCATTACGGTGAGCAATGAAGTCTTGTGATAGGTATCGTTTTACTTTTACTGGCTTCTCTACTCTTTCATTTATCTGATAAAGAGCTGCGCAGCTCCTCACGAGGGACTATGGTCGAGTTTTCAAACTCGAAAATTTACATTAAAAATAGGTTTGTTATCCTTTTCCAAAGAATTGTTTCCATCCAAATATGTGCATCTATATAGATCTATAATGTAAGGTATGCACATTGTATGGTTCTGGTGAGTACTTATAGCTAGATTATAAGTATAATTAACTTTGGGTAATGTTAACACAAGCTAGCTAGTGTGAAGCGGTTTTCGATGGTGGTTTCATGATCTTCGACAACTCTCTTGAAAGGCGTAGGGTTGGTATTTTAATATAACCACCTATTTCATTCATTGACTTGTGTAGCCTCCCGAGAACGTGTAGAATAGTGTCATGCTGACTATCTTTCTTTACTCTAGTAACAGTGAAATACGTGTCGCGTCGCGCTTTTTAATTGTATAAGTAACAATCGCGAATCAATTTTTTTCAAACTGTCATGGGTATTTCGTTAAAAAGGGTAAAGAGCTGAGCTGACGGATAAATTATATGACACTGTATTTGGAACTGGGCTGGGTTTGCTCACTTCGAAGAAACTACCTGGACCGACAATGCAACAAACTGAACTAATGGGTCATTTTTTGCTGAAATTTCCAATTTATTATGCGCCTTTGTGTTCTGCAATTACATTGGCACATATTTGTTTAGAGCAAGCGCAATTTTTTGGAGAGATGACGGTCCCAAAGAAGATTTCTGTCGTCAAAGGCTTTTAGCTAGTTTGAAGACGTTAAGACATGTAAGTTGTTTCCATGTATTTTCTCCTAACAGCGCTTTTATAAAGGTCGCGAAAACGTGGTGTTCAGTGGCTCTATTTCGTTGTGACACTTGTTGGCTTCTTGTGCATATTCTTTGCCACCATACTTCCATACTGGTATGCCAAGTACCCCAGTGCTAACACACGTTTTTTGCGCCTGGGATTTTGGGAGATATGCCTGAAGGACTTTATTGCGACCAGTAGTCAACAGAAGGTATATAATGGTTGCTTTTATATTTTCGATCAACGAATCCGTCCGCTGTGGCCGCACATTTTTTCCGGTAAGCAGTTTTTCGATTGCGTCCTCAAACGACCACATTTAGCATGGTTCATAACCTCCCAGCTCATGCATACTGTCGCCCTTGTGGCTTTTATCATTGTCATGGGAATATGTGTGGCATGGCTGCTGAATGTCGCGGATCCATATCGCCGTGACCTTGTAATGGCTTCTCTGGTTGGCCTAGCTTTTATTGGTAAGTGGAACGTCCTTCGGTTGTCCTTTTTGTCCTTATTTCGCTATCAATCGTTTTTTTAAGTTAAAACAACTTGAATGAAGCCCAGATTGTTGAATTACAAAGTGATCAGGGTAGCCAACACTTGGTATTTCTGGCAATATTTCGTTGAAAAGCATTTCCTTTAAGAGAAACTGAAGTCTGTTCGATGTATAGTGGATTATTTTTATGTTTCCCTTTTCGGTTTAGGCTGCAGTTAGACCGTTGTTTGATGGAACCTTCTTGTCTATCTTACGCAAAATAATCTGCGGTTTTATCATCCAAGATCGCTCCCATCTATTATTTTTGATTTTTACGGCATTTTAGTTGTCCTTTAACAAATACCCTGTATTTTTATGTTAAAGTGGTTCCAGTGGAACCAAAGGTCCCACTTTGGTTCCATTTTGGTCCCACTGCGCCGTGATTGCGTATATAAGCGGTATTCCGTGCACTGGCCCGGGTAGTCTACAAGCTGTCATCAAAATCGATGGTCGAACACCCACACACAAGCTCCCACGTCCACCTGAGAAAAACCTTACGCTCATGCACGCATCCTGCATTTGCTACCTCCCCCCTCTCTAAATGCGGCGCCTGGATCGATGCCTTGCTCATGCAACTTTTGCTGGCGTATGCCTAGTGCAAAAAAAACCCGTGTTCAGGGCGCACGCGTTCAAATAGGGGGGTGGGGGTCTGGAGGTAGAGGGTTTCATCAAGTGCAGTCTGAGCAGATTCGGTTAAGCATACGCAGGCAAAAGTTGCCTGAGCAAGGCATCGATCCAGGCGCCGCATTTGGAGAGGGGGCAGCTAGCAAATGCAGGAGGCGTGCGTGAGCGTAGGGCTTTTCTCAGGTGGACGTGGGAGCTAGTGTGTGGGTGTTCAACCATCGATTTCGATGACAGCTTGTAAACTACCCGGGCCAGTGCACGGAATACCGCCCATATACGCAATCACGGCGCAGTGGGACCTTTGGTTCCACTAGAACCACTTTAACCTTTGGTTTCGGAACATTGCCATTAGGGGCCCTGGCCACATTGAGGTGTTAAAAAGGATACCACTGCGATTCCAAGCCTTGTTTTAGTCGATCATAGTCTTGGTTAGCTTTGAACACTGAAATTGCAGTCTCCCTATCACAACTAATGTTTTTCAGGTAATACTCCATAGGTGAACGCATTTATCCACAAATGTCAGGCGGATTCCACTGTGAGTTATCGTAAGTCGGTCATATTCATCACCTCACGTCGACACTGGTGCGCATAACTAGCTGACGATGGCTAGTCCGAAGTGGGCGCATCCGAAAAAAACAGAAATCTAGACTTTACCGCACATTTTTCCTGCTGGCAATGTCCAGCACAGAGTCGTCAGGGTCGTGATGAACCTAGGTGTTGTATCTTTTATCCCCTCCATTCAATAGCTCATGGTTGGACTTAGTCGATCCGTCCTGCAAACAGGCATCTGCTTTGCAACAAATACTTACTTACACTTGTTGCGGCTGTGATAATGTCTAATCTAGCCCGCCTCAATGATGTCACGGACGGTGACAATTGGCGGCAGCGGATCTGGAAAGCTCCACCCATTCTCTTCTCTAGCGCTGGGAACCGAAAACCAAAGGTCCAAGAACCGCTTCAATGCCTTGACGAACGTTGTCGAACCAAGTCTTGAGTTACCCGCCTCTTTGGCACCTCCAGGTAAACTGCGGCACCGGATCGAAGGCAACGTAGTAAAGCTCGTGAGCGGACGATGGGGAACGTACCCAAACCATCTTAGTCGTCTTTCTTGGATAGTCTGAGATATAGAGTACTGGGATATCACCACCTGATGATGGCAAATAAGCCAGAAAAGGCCTTCGTGGATTGTTCCCTGTCTTTGTCGGTAATACATAAAACAAGTCTGAGATATCCTCGCGATACTGTCATAGCGAGTACGGACTGTCTCATTTGACCCGAAGTCGGTATACTTAACTCGAAAGATGGTCCTCAAGCAGCAGTGGTCAAATACCTCCAGTTTTCGTAAGCCTCCCACGCGCAAAGCCCAGCATTCACATGTATGGACAGAGGCTGACCGGACGGCTGCATGGTACACACAGGTCTTCGTGACGATAGAGATATCGCGTCGGGTCCATAGGCGCTTTCAGAGGATTACGAAAACTCGACGAGCAGCATCTATTTGGGGGGGCAATGTTGTCCTTACTCTGTCCATTCGGTAGCAGCCTCACCCCGAGGAACTGTATACATCTTCAAGTTTGTGGCCATTAATTCCCAGGGCTGCCTTCTGATCAGGGATGCAGCTCAAGCAAAAATGGGTGTTCCCATCATTTGTGGATAAGCCAGCCAAAGTAGCGACCATATTCACCAGTGGCACTGTAAGCAGCAGATCACCCAAGCTTGAAGGCGCGATATCATCGGCGTGGTCGAGATCCGTTAGCCGGTGTCTGGGTGCAAACTTAACACGACCCTCTTCATTTAGGGCCCTTCCGAGAATTCAGTCAATGACGTAGTTGAACAGAATAGGCGATAGGATGCAAACAGAAAACCGGATATCGAACAGTTGAAAGAGATTGTTATGGACGAGCATTCGCGCAGTGGTAGAGCGATCGTAGGCTTTGATCGGGGGGATTATTTTGGCCGGCACAGTATCTAGTTCCGTTATTCGCCACAAAAACCCACGGCGGATGGAATCAGACGCAACGGCGAAGCCAACAAAGCAGACTGCCGCCGGTTGCTGGTAGCCGTGGTGGAATTCCAGAATTCCCCTCGAAAACGAACTAATTGATTCTGACACATTTTATGGAGTTCATGAAAACGGCATTGCTACGATTGAAGGGTCAGAAGGCATCGGTCGAGGATGGTATCCCAGTGGAAGTCTACAAAACTGGCTGTCCTGCTTTGACAGAACCACTTCATCGGTTGTATTTGAGTATATGGACCACAGAAGTCATCCTCACTGGCTGGTCATTGTTCATCATCTTGCCGATACCGAAGCGCAGTAACATGTTCATATGTTCAAATTATCGCGGCATCAGTCTCATCGATATAGCTGCCAAAGTGTTTTCGACAATCTGTCTCCATAGATTTTCGATTGAGCGCAATATTCCCGAGCAAGAGCCCTTAAATTAAGAGTCAGATTCTTTCCCACTGACCTTTGAGTTAGACAAGGATGCCCTCTTTCCATAGGTATTTTCAACATCTTGATCGACTGGGTGATGCATCAATCAATTCTACCTGACAGTGGAGGTGAAATAAGCCCCGAATTCAGAGTACCTGACTTGGAGTATGCCGATGACATTGTCTTACTTGGTACTACCCCCCCCCCCAGCCACTGCAACCAACGCTAGACCGAATCACCAGCTTCGCTGCAACTGTTTGTCTGACGATTAGTATACGCAAGACGAAGTTCCTGACTACGCATTTTGGCATAGCACAACTACTGTTTATCAGCAGTTAACCCATCGAACAAGTTAGCTGCTTCCGCTATTTGGGCTCGAATATGTTTTCCAGCAGACAGGTAAAAAAAATGAAGAAACGAATCGCGCAGGCTCGAAATGCATGTAGGCTGCTAGCCACAGCACTCTAGTCTCTCTCAGACATCAGCTTACGTACTAAGCTGCTGATATACAGAGCATCAATCAGACCGGTGTTAGTAATATGCTTGCGAAACATGGCTTGTCAGAAAGGCAGACATCCTATCGCTCAGAGTTTTTGATTGTTGGTGTCTTCAACGCCTCTTAAGAGTCTTCTGTCACAATCGCATTTCCAATATCGAGCTATATCACAGGTGTTTCAAAATATAAAGTCTAGCATCATACATCCAGCATCGCCGATTGCAATTGTTTGGCCATGTCCTGCGCAAACTATCGACGGATCTCTGCAGATTGGTCGTGAATCCCTCACGTAGTGAAAACTGGAGATACCAACATGGCGGTCAACTGAAGACGTGACTCAACACTGCCAAGCCAGATGTAGAACGCATGGGTCTTGTAACCGTTTACGGTTTGTGACACTGGAACTAAAACTGGGTTAACATTTGCGAGGAGCTCGCTTCCGATCGCCGCCAATAGGCTGCCGCTATCCGTGAAATGCGTGAAGCCGATTCATCCAACAACAAGAGCTAATCGGATCAAATACAAGTAGTAAGTATCAAGCTAATGCTTTAGGCAGGAAGGGTAACTTGGAATTAAAAGCGAACCCGTACACCTAAAGCAGATTAATTCGGTTATTAGAGCCTATGGCGGGGAATCAATGCTAAAGTTTCGGATTGGATTGGCTTATAGCTACCTTCCCTCCATAATAATCCTCGAAATAATCTATAATACGGGTTGCACCACTTCAAATCATGTTTATATTTATCGCCTGTCGTCCTCTTCACGTAGTCTTCTCGAGAATCTAGTTGAGCGGAATAAGTTAAAGCCTTGCCGAACGCCGGACCAAATACCAAATGGTTGCAAAGGATCGTTATGGATGAGAACTCGTGCAGTGGGAGGGCTGTAATAGGCCTTGATCATGATAATAGGATACACGAATAATTAGTTGAGGTTGATCCTCATTTCTCGGCATTTTGTCTACAGTTTTTGAAAGGCGTATCAATGAGTTCAATATTATTCCTCGGTTTTCATTTACTGCTATGCATAAGTATTTGCACAACTTATCAATTGGGGCAAATAAGTAACAGTAAGAGGCACAGGCACTTATGCCTGTCTCTTCACTGCACCACGACATTTGTACTCGGCAGTATTAAAATTTCAAGTTGCTTCTATTTGGAACCAAGGTAGACAAGCCGAAGTAAATCTATTAGGTAAAATGCAGAACATTCCCCAGACCTCTTGGATTTTTTACCGCAAGCAGCCAACCGCATCATTAACACTCAGGTGCGCCTCATGCTTTTTCGCATGCTTTACTCCACTTTATAGCAACAGACAGACTTGTCATTAAAATTAAAATCACCCCCACTGTAGTTCTGATCACGTGCATTTCGAATGAGCGTACGATGCAGAAAGTGTTGGGTTTATAGCATTGTCGGCAAAGACAAGGGATACTAAAATGGCCATTTGTGGCTCATTAGCCGTCATCAGTCAGTTATACACAGCCTCGAACCCGCGGTCTTTTGGTCAGAAGTCTAAAGCTGTAACCATTGAGCCACGAGCTCGTTGGGTTTGTAAACTGGCGCGGGTAATCTCCTGAGTATTTGGTTAAGTGCGACAGTACGTACACATGCCCTGCTAAACCACTTCGAGCTGCCCCAATTTATGCCATCTCCACACTGAATGGAGACTTTGGTCTCGTAAATAAATAAAAATCTTGAAAAAAAGAGAGGACTTTTAATTTTCTCTGTTTGTCTTCTGCTCTCCAAAGATGCCAAAAAATCTGATTTACGTTTTTTTTCATTTCATTCCCATCTTTTTAGCTTGGCTTTTGCTTACGGTGCTTGGCGTCTTTGGAGTGAACACAGATTTGGAAAGAAAAACCTTTCGGCGGCGTGGTCAATCGGCATGGCTGTCGGATCTTGACCAGTGTTCACTCTCTTGGTGCTACGGTCTGGCCGCCTTGTCTCTGCTGTCGGCCCTTGTTTCGTTAAACATCCTCCTGTGGTGTGTTTATCCAAGAAAGTGAGTTGTCCCTGTGAATTGCTCTTATTTTCGCATTTATCTAACCACTGCGTACCTGGATGGGCTACGACGCAACCGCTTGGTAGCAATAGTATTGCAATCCACTTGACGGTTTAACATACAGTAGGTGTGCTGTCTCAAAAGGCTGACAGAAATTTTTAAAAGTGTTTGCTATGAACCATAGCTAATACTTGTAATTAACACAGACGGTAAGCTTTCCCGACCGTTTTTCCCAAAGCCAGCACGCGAGAGTAAGATAGGACAGCCCACAACGAGCAAAATGTATTCATAAGCAGCGTCATTCTCACCGAACGGCTGCGCATATTTATTGATCCGCTTGATGAGGAAGTGTCGGCGACGTGGACCAATCAGATCTGACGAGAGACCGATAGCCATGGTCCAGGCGCGCGCTCTCATGGTAGGCAGCGTGGTAGCTCACGCGGACCCCTTTCTGCACGATGACTCATCGTGAGAATAGAGGCACTCCCAACAGAATTTTTGACTAGAAATTGTTATTTAAGGAAAATGTTGAGGCAAATTATTTGTACGGCATACTCTTCAGATATTTTGAGCACGCGTCTTTTCGATCGCCTGCAAAAACTACAATCTACAAAAAATGGGTGCTCGATTTCTCTGTTTTTCCCCCATTGACTTTTGATGGCCTTAGACATTCGAATATTTTATATAAAAACATGCAATAACGTATTCTTTCTTGCACTCATTCGGTAGCAAATTACGCCCTATTCAAATCTTGTTCTTGAAGAAAGAGTATCTTTCGTTTTAAAAAACCAGCTTTTCAATTCCAGAATAAATTTGAACGCGACATGCTGTCCCACTTGCATTCACCATTCATTACCACGGAAACCAAACCCTCGGAATTCTGTAGTACGGTGCCGGTAGTAATAGGGGTTATGCGGGTGGGGCAATACGGAGGCGCAGAGGAGAAAACAAAAGAAATATATCAAACAAAAAACAGGAACTAGTAGATAAAATTATTATGAAAAGCCAGTACAAAGCGACGACAAAACATGCGGTGATTCAAAAATAAATTAAAATAAGAAATAATAAATCGAATAAGATAATAAATCAAAAATATAAATAAATTACCATGATCACCGGTCCTGCATTACAGAATTCTGGGGTTTAGTTTCCGTGGTGATCCATACAATAGACTGTTACCGAAGCTCGAAACTAAAAGCTGTATATTTTCCGTGTAAGGAAAATCCTACCTTTCTATGCGCTCTGACGAAGATATTATATAAAGCTCACAAAATTTTGCAGTGAATATGTAACATCGTATACTTTACAGATAGCATTTATAAATAGACAGGTTCGATGTTACGTGAATTCACAAGACTATTTTGGCGAGCATACGCATGCTTTCGATACATTCTCGCCAGGCCAGTACATTTATATGGAATGGAAACTTCACGCTCTTAAAATTACATAATTAGGAGCTACTTTAAGGTCGTTTTAGACGTAATTTAGTAGCAAATGAGTCTCAGGAATCGTATTTTTGCGCAGGTTTTCTATGTGTTTGAATTTATAGGGAACATCAAAAATTGATGATAAAAATGCGTACTCCTTGTGTAGTCATTTTTGCTCAAACACCTTTCCTTGGACTCATTTAATAGCAAATTACGTCTTCTTGGATTTATATGTGAGAAACTGTGTTTCGGTTTTGAAAAACGTTTTCAATTCGCTAATGGTTTCAAATGCGACCCGTTGTTGCAGTTGTGTCCAGCGTTTCCAAGCTGCAAGCTATATACAGTATGGCGAGTGCTGCATGCAACATGCCCAAGTTTGTAAAAGCTTGATCATTACTCGCATACTGGCGTGAACGCATTTACAAAAACTTCGAAATAATAATAGGCAGCATTAGGCATGTTAAGTACTTAAGAACAAAAGAAGTACTAAGTGTTTGTTTAGAAAAATAGAATTCTACCGATAATGCCGAAGTTCCGGGTACGTAAAAAATAGCTTTAAATTAGAACAATAAATTTAAATCTTTTCGTAAGTTAAAAAAGGAATGTAATCAATTTCTTTATATAAAAAGAACTTTTCGTTAGCCAAAATATTTGTACATATTAGCATTAGTGAATAACTATTTATTGAATATCGTCCAGTAAAGTCCGGCATCATTTCGATCGTTTTCAGTGTCTTCGTTGATAAACTGATGAATTGTGCTTCAGTTCGACGTTTGCATCAAACATTTAAAATAAGATATAAATAAAGAGTATTTACCGAAAAAACGAGTTTTTGGATATCAGTTCTTATGAAGATGGCCATGTGGGTCATATATAGAAATGCCTCAAAACAGCGAACCACATTGCCGAACATACAAAACGTATGCAAGATAACTCGGATATTGTTATTCCTAAGATTAATCAAAAAAACTTTCCATGATAGGCAACTTCTTTAAAAATTTTAAATTGGATATTCAGCTGACGAATTTCTGTGTATATTAACTGCTTCCAAGGTAATTGGAGATTGGAAATTGGAGTTTTTTGACAATTTCTTTAATTTAACTGAAGTTAAACGGTATACTTTGACCGGAGATGAAAGAACTTACTTTTCTCTTCATAATGGATTATTTTCCGCATAAGTGAATTAATTCCACGATCTGTTATAACCTTGCGAATGCCAAAAAATGGCCATATATATGGCCACTTTGTGAACTACTTTTTATTCCTCTTTCTGTTCTGTTTCTAAATAACGCATAAGCGGAACGTTTAATTTACAAAACAGTATATTTCTACATGAATCAAATTCAATAAAGCCTTTTTACATTACCTTCGTGGTAGCGTATTCGGACACTGCTTATTCGCCAAGGTGAGCCGTGCGGTAAAAAAATGCGATGAACACCTTTTGTTACTGCATTTTGTGCAAAAAGACTTCACAGGTTAGCTAAACATAATTTTTACAAGTTAAATTGTTGCTTGTTTCCGAAAATAAAGGTGATTCCTTAGACTTGGGTTCACTTCCATTTGAGAAAATTCAGACAAACTTTTCCAGTTCTGGAAGGGATAATTTTCCACTTTTTTTACTTATTCTGGAAGTCTTCCATAGCACAATGCATATTAATAAAAAGTTTAGTTCCGTTGTACCTTATAGCATAAGAAATTTCTTCGATATAAACTTACTCATGATTTAGCCAAAAGTAGTGCCTATTTTGCTCCATAACTTTAACTAAGAGGGCAGTTTTCCAAACTAAAGCCTTTCTAGTTATTAAGTCCACTCGTTTGATCGAAATAACTTGTCCAAATATATGCTTAACTACCAGGTTAAATTTCGTCATGAAATTTGCATGCAAGGTTTGCCATACTATACCTTCCGTCTAAGGAAAATTACACATTTAGAAAGAAGTCATATAGTGCTCATAAAATTTTGCGACGAATATTTAACACTTTATTTTATAAGCAGCATTAATAAATGGGCAGGATTAATGGTCCGTAAATTGACACTTTGTGGTCTTAGAAATCTCAATTAGAAGTTTTATAACATCGTAACCTTGTCTTTCTTCAACTAGAAATCTCAAATAAAACGTAATTGGCTGTCGAATTCTTACAAATGCTTCCATTCACGTGTTCTGTGACGCCTATTTGAATTTATAAAGGTATAAAAGATTAATGGGAACACTTCAGACTAATAAAGTAGTCACTTTTTTACAGAGTGCAGTTTTTATGGATGGTCGAAAAGAAAGAGCTCGTTAACAAGTCGATCCCATAACCTGTCTGAAATAAACTGGGGATCATGCTGTGTAACTCTACTTCAGTAATTTTTCTAAATCGATTTTTTAATATTTCGGTTCACGTTTCATGAGGTAGCACACCTACTGCATAATTGTAGTCTTTTGGCCCGTCCTTAGTTGACACACTTGCACACCTTAGCATGAGGAATTCGTCGATCTCCACGAACTACGTAGTGGGATTGGCTCATACCAATCACTCTAGAGTGCTTCTTGTGCTCAGGGCATGCGTTGGTCTGGCTGTAGCCAGTTTGCATGAGTGCAAAAACTACACTCTGTCACAATGTCTACTTAAGTGGTATGTGTTTTCCATTGACTTTCGATATCCTCATTCATTCGAATATGTTATAGACAACATGCATTAAAGTATTCTTTCTTGTACTCATTTGGGAGCAAATCACGTCCTATTTAGATCATATTCCTAAAGAAAGGGCATCCTTTGGTGTTAAAAATCTGCTTTTAAATCCCCAAATAATTTTGAACCTGACCTGTTGTTAAGGTGCATTCAGAGGCTTCGAACTACAAGGTATATATTTTCAATGTAAGGAAAATCTTATCTTTCTTTGCGTCTTGAAAAAGACATTCTATGGGGATCCTAAAAGATTGCAATGGATTTGGACCATGTTGTGTACTTTACAGGTAGTATTAATCAATGGACATATAAGATGCTTTATGAGTAGAAATTTCATGGGCTTAAAATATCACAATCAGCAACTTTATAAAATAGAAACCTTCCTTTTCAAGTAGGAAGCTCGAACAAAAAGTAATTTGCTATCAAATGCTTACGTGAAAGGATATGTTTATTCAAGTTTTCTATGATAATAAATCTCAGGGATAAATTCAAACGCACCCAGCCATTTACGACGGGATGACAAAATGCCCGTAACGCCTATTGCGCAGATGTCACCCAACCATAGAATCTTTTTTAAGCACGGTTAATTCAGCTACTTACTTGTGTACACATCCCATAGTCTGACAAAGAGCTGTGGGATTAGTCTCGAAAATTTACACAAAATTTACACTTTCAATTTTCCAAAATAATTTATCATCTTAATTAAGTATCTTGGGATGCTCGTATTTCAATATGTTTAAATGTATAAGGGTATGGCAGAGTAATTAGTAAAAGTTAGGCTAATCAAGTAGTCAATTTTACGGAGTATACTTTTTTTCCAGGCGACCGAAAAAGTCAGCATCCTGACGTGATTAATATTTCTTGAGATTAGTCTGCATGATAATAAATATTACAAATCTATTAAGTTCATCTTCTTTAATCGAAAATACATTTTAGAATTTTGGTTAATATTTCATGAGCTAGCAAGCACATCTACTGTATAATTGTAGTCTTTTGGCCTGCCCTTAGCAGCGTTTGCATGAGGAGTAGTCCAATGCGTCAGTCGCTACCAAAAACTGCGTGGTTGGACTGGCTCATATTAGTCCCCCATGCCCTGTCCTCCCCTCTACTTGTCGCGCTGAGTTAAACAGCTCAGGGTATGCGT
Source organism: Ligula intestinalis (assembly GCA_036362985.1). Classification (NCBI taxonomy): domain Eukaryota; kingdom Metazoa; phylum Platyhelminthes; class Cestoda; order Diphyllobothriidea; family Diphyllobothriidae; genus Ligula; species Ligula intestinalis. The sequence goes on from JAYGXS010000008.1 coordinate 17,116,580, forward strand.
TGATCTGGCTATCGTACGTTTGCGTGAGTCCTCAAGGGTTGCCTCATTTGCGTGCAAACCACGTAGAGTGAGCCTCTCACGCCATACCGGACACTCCACCTTGGCTCATTACCGGTCAGTGTGTGTAGACAGTCCACTGGTGCACGGCTGATGATATAGTGCTTTTATGTGTGCAGATAGTAGTTTAAAAAAGAGCTAGGATTACGTAGTAGATCAGCAGACGACAGTTCATTCTGAGGAGTTACCGTTGCCCCAAACTGCCCATATTATTTGTTGTCTGGATGACTATTATTGGGTAGGGAAGGGAGGTGTAAAACCATTTTTTTGCGTTTTAATTGCATTAAAAATTAATTTTTATGTTCAGTACAGATCAGTTTATTCAAGGTTTATGGGCATAGACCAAGATCTGCTGTATATATTTGGGCCGAATTTAATCAGGCACTGCGGGATAATCGCGTAATAGACGCATGCTGCCAATGGATAGACAGTAGTATAACTTGATGTTTTAATTTACTATACCGACAGGGGAGCTGCTAACTTAAAGCCTAGACACGTGTTTCGTCGGTACTCTGCCGCTGCTTGAAATAGCTGCAAGGGATCCGGCTCATCCATGGATCGAGAAGCTGTGTCAAACAGTGGTAGAATACCAATGAAGCATGTGTCTCGGCTTTTAGTTAGTGCCTGTGCTTTCAGTATAGTACATTAAAATATAAAATAATCTGTTCCTGTTCCAACCTTTCCAAGAACACTGGAATAGCTGTTTATGGCCTAGTCGTTGTCATCGGCTAACCGTGCCCTAACCCACAGTCTTTGTCAACTTCAGTTGTCTGAATTTAGTGTGGTTCAAGGCTACGAAAAAAAAACGTCTGATTACCTTGATAGAACACTTTTCTTCAGGTTGTTTCAGCCCTTTTCCACTAAATTTGAAAAACTTACAGCATCTTAACCCCCTTATGGATTGAGAGAAAGCGTTGTTGACGTTCATAGTCTATCAGGTCAATTGAGTACGCCCCTAAATTACTTCTGCAGTGTATAACCCCAATCTCTTTCCTCAATTGCAGAGCACTTGTGAGATCGACAAAATGCCATTGTTGCGAAACTGGTTTCTCATACTTAGGCGAGAGCTCGCGCGTCACCTTGTGAAGTTATTTAGGTTTGGTATCGACAGGTCGTCCGTTGTGAATGGCGGCGCTCACCCCATAGCGGCAGTCGACACTTTGCCGGTGGGGAGCCGGCAAAGCTCCCCGAAACGTCAGCACTAAACAAAAACGGTTCTGGTGGGTTCTCCGATGTACCGCACTGCTCGGGCCCCACGTGCTTGTGAGTGCCATGAAGGCAACCTTCAGGTAAAGCCCCTAGGAATCCAACTTTCAGTTCGAAGCAGAACCGTGCTATCCCGTCAGTTGACAACTTTCCAAGTCATCCAGTTCCTCAGATTAATTATAGTGGGAAGAACGCTGATTTGCCAGGAGAATTGGAACTCCCAGTGTCGGCATCACTCACTCATGCACCAGTCTGCTATCCCGGCCTCTCTGCTAACTGGTGATAGGGCTGGACACAGTGACTGACATGGCGTGAAAGCCCGTGTCCAAAGTGTGCCACTGATTCATGTACTATAGTAGCTTTAGATTCTTCCGAATTTTGCGCAACCCCATAAACACATGCCGTGAGCGCGTCCAACCTCCATTTTGGTCCGGTGCATTTATAGCACAGACTTATGGATTTGTAGCTGGTGGTAGATTTACTTGCGGATGTCAGGCTCTAGCTGATACCTAGTAGCCTGTACGATAGACCTGAATATTTAGTAATGTGTGGCATTGAAAAACGCAGTAAAATCGGCTTATCAAGAGGAAGATTATGCCCGCCACTCAATGGAGTTAATACCAATGCAAAAAGAAAGCTATCGGCCGCTAATTTTTGATTGAGCATCTTTTTAGACTATGTACTCTGTTACATATTAGTTATTGTTTCACTTTCACCTCCCTTCCTTTCCAAATAATGAAAACGCATTCACCATCGGTATACCAATTTAGAGAGGTAGGTGGCCGTTTATCAAAGTTTGCCTGGAGATGGCCTGGAGCCAACGATCTGCCATGTTGCCTGAAGTCGCCCCAGTATCCAACTGTCCATTCAGACATTATTAGAACTTCTGCCGCCGTTGCACAGCCCAGTGTCTTTGCAAGGCCCACAACTGGTTCTCTGCGGGCTTCCCAGCGCCAAAGGCAGCCTTTACTGTTCGAGCCGCCGCCACAAGCTCGGTCTTCTCCTCCACCGGAATCCTTGCGTTCAAGCCGTAGGGTCGATTCCCTGCCAGTTTCTATTACCTCCAGCTACGATCCCCGACCAGTCGACTCAGTCTCGGTGAGACCCAGGCCGTCTCTGTGTCGTGCTGCTCTTTGTTCGCACACCTACACAATGCTACCCCGCTGCACACTGCCACTGCACGCCCTTGGTTTATTTGGGGGCACAATACGTGTTACTTGTTTATTATCAGTAGCTGTGATTTGGTCACTCAATTTCCGATTTGGCTGCTCGTCAAATTTCCTCCCTTAACTTGGAAACCAGCACTTACTTGTTGCCTTTTTAGGAATTTGGTCCTAAGGAGACGTTGTACAGTATCGAGGAAGATCGCGCGGACCCTGATTGGTCTCATATACACTGGCAAGAGTACAGTAAAGATGATTGGTCAATGTTGAAACAGGATCCCCGCCGCTATATTGACCAAAACTTGAGTGTTTTAAGTCGGCGGTCTATGAGGCGTCCCCTGATTACATCTGACTACAACACGGTACGGATCTTTAAACGCCTATTCTGTAAACAAAACAATTCTTTAGTTTTTTCTCTGAAATGTGCAATTACTATCAGTCTAACCGCGAGTTAGGACAGCCAAAGTTGTTAGTAATCCACTTTCCAACGGTTGCAATGCAGTAGAATGAATTAACCTAAAGGGACAGGAGGAATGGCTTACACTTCGTGGCAGCATGTTTAAAAGACTTCTCGAATAAATTTTGGTGATGGTGACGGTTAAAATTGGCCGACAGACTTGTAGCCGGACGCGAAAAAAACCTCTGGGGGAATAACCTCGTAAAAAATTCGCATAACTTTCAGCATCAACCTGTGCGGTAATTTCTCGGACGCCAGTTTGAGTTATCTCGACTACGCCAATGATATCGTCTTACTAGCTTCAATTATTAACGATCTACAGTCTATGGTGTCATCGGTGAACAAGGTCGCTAGATCAGTCGCTTTGTCCATAAATGCTGGGCAGACTAAGAAGTTTGCATGCTGCATCTCTGCCCAAGGGAAGGCATTTCGCCAGATTCATGGCTGTGAACTTAAAAATATAATTTCAAATACCTCGGGGTGAAGCTGCTGCCGAATAGACAGAGTCAGGATGCCATTGTCTCCCTAATTGATGCTGCTCGTAGGGTTTTCTCAAGCCCTAGCAAGTGCTTATGGACCCGACGCCACACCTCCATCGCCACAAGCATTTCCGTGTACCGTGCATCTGTTCGGTCTGTCCTGTCTAGCTGGGAACAAGAGAGAGAGGGGGAGATACGCTTTATTTTGATATTATCATTCCAAAATTTTAATCACAAACGTCCTTCATTCACTATAAATCAGGCACATAAAGCACACCACACGGGGGAATCACTAGCAATGTGTAATGGCCACAGACTGCAATTTTCAACATTGTTGAGAATTTTCATTGAATATATCGCTAAATGAAGGCAAAATTGAACTTCTTTCAATTCAGCACTAGCGTTGCTCGCTGATGACCTCATTGTTATAGTTCAAATAAACAATCAATGTTACTAATCATTTCTAATGGGTGTACTGGGCCGACCGATGAATACATAAGAAAATTTACATGCGATTGGATAGAATCAAAAGGAATGGCGGTTCAATTTCAAAAGCGCTGGAAGGTGAACAAAAACTTGAGGTACCTGAGCGCCGCTGCCCAAGAACCATTCTTCGAATGAAGTACACCGACTTAATCTCAAATGAGACCGTCCGCGCTCGCATCAATAACAATGCAATAATTTCTCAGAACATCCAAGGAAAAATGGCTGAGGTGGTTTGGACAGATTCTCCATCATGAAGAGGCTTCGTAGTGGTTGGATGTTCGCGTAGTGTGTTGATTTAAACGTCGTTTTATGTATGTGTTTCCTAGGGCCTACAGCTCGCTCGCTCCATGCACGAGCCCCGGCGATCCAAGCGGAAAAAAACTTCGGGATCATCCTCAACTGTGAACACGAATACCGTAAGTATATTCGTTGATCTGACACTTTTGGACTTTTTAAACTATTGACTCGCCACTAATTACTTTTACGAATCTTACTGCCTTGTTTGCCTTCGGTTACTGGCTGTGGAGAAACGACTATGCAGGCTTATTTATTGTCAGCGTTGAGTTCATAGTCTATCCGTACACACGACCAAGGTTAGTTGTACTATACTGGGGTGTGTCCTCTAAAATGGTCCACGCGGTTGATGTGCTACACCAACATGGTGTTGCTAGGGCTGCACACAACGGATTCCACACGAGTAGGGAGGGAGGTACGTAGGCTTACGCTATGCCAGCCACCTGTAGCTGATCCCCACTTCCGTCTTTTTGAATCTGCCTTGATATCGGGCCCAAGATTGTGGGAAATTGCCAATAGTAGCGAATATTCGAGTCCCAGGAAGCAGTTCAGAAGCCGACGATGCGATCACTGGAACAAGAGTTTTATTTGCCTGACGTTTCGGATTCCGTCGGGAATCCTTAGTCATAGGTAATCGTAAACAATTCTGCGCATGTCTCAGAATTGTTTACGATTACCTATGACTAAGGATTCCCGACGGAATCCGAAACGTCAGGCAAATAAAACTCTTGTTCCAGTGATCGCATCTTCGTCTTCTGAATTGTGGGAAATGTGAGTTAGCTAGATTCTGTGCAAGTCTACTATGATTAGAAATTAATTCCCGCGCAGGCCACCGTCACTGAACCGATCATGTTGTGGAGCACACAATGGACGCTGTCGAACTGTTGTATGTACGGAGGCGAGACGCCGACATCGTCCCAAATCAGGCTGCCTAAAACCTAAACTCCTCCGTTTGGTGCGTGTTATTGAGGATGCGCCCCCATAACACACATCACACGCTGAGGGGTGTGATAGAGTGTCTAGGTGCAGGCTCCAGCCACCTGCTCCTGATTCTTGACTCTGTCTTGACACCGGGCATAAGTCAGCGGAGTAAGAGAGAGTGCGGTAACTGCTGCGCACGTCTACTATCACTTGACAGTTTGACCATCGGTTACGACGAGATCCACGTTGTACTCCACAGCGAAGTGATGCATGGACGGTGACTTGCATTGGATTACAGTGAGCGTAAACTTGCGTTGCATCTACCTCACTCTTTGTTCCACTCCCCCACCTGAGTCCGGTGCCAAGACAAAGTCAAGAAGACCGGAGATGGAAGATGGCGCGGGCCCACGTACTGTGGACCAACACAACCAAGAAAACCATGGCGAAGTTTGGATGGAAGAGAGACGACTCGGCCAGGTGTCGGAATTGCGCACCGGTGTAAGACTAACATGCACAGCTGAATCATAAAAATCAAGGACCGATTACATTGCAGTGAGCAGTCGGGCGTGGCTTATCACATCCCGTGACTAAACTGTCATTGCAAATACACCGGTTAGACAGAATGCATGCTTGGATAGCGCATACACGAACATAAGCTGGATGTGTTAGAGTATCAAAAGTGGCCGCCCACACCTCAAAATGGATTATGAGTTTAACTTCGCAGTCAAAAATGTAATCTTTCACACCAAAAGCAAAACAAGCCGCAAATTTATTGTAGCCCAGGTCTCCGATAAAAACGCAGTCAATCAATCTGGCGCCGGTATGCAGAGCCCCCGCACAGCCACCTCCGGACCGGCGTTACTATTTTCTGATTAGCTCCCACCCATTATAACTGTTGCTTATTTTTGTGACCCTTTTTATCTCGGAGAATGAACTTCAGCTAGAGTTTGGAAGCTCAATTAAATAGAGGCATGATTTCGGCCAGCGAAAATCTTTCTGTACCGGCACCTATTGGCAGAGGAATGAGCAAGGGAAAGCGACTCAGTGGGAATCTAGCGCACATACGCTTCCCCTTTGTTTAATTAATCTGCTGCTCTGAGGGAATAACTCGGTCCTTCTCTCGTATGGTCTGACAGTCACACGGCAAACGTCAACTGTAGGAGCTCAGGGGCACTGTAGTCTAGTTGTTGCGTCTATGGTAGGGGTGCGCTGCATGTACTGTAGACCTGGCCTCAGCCACTGCGCCACGTCCATCCCCGGTTGTCCCAATCGTGTTTTACTGTCAAAACGCGAGTGTAAGAAATAGAAAGTGAGGCACACGTCTGCTTGACCGTTCCCATATGAGTCACC
>JAYGXS010000008.1:17126617-17150800 GCA_036362985.1 Ligula intestinalis
TTGCTTTGTCGGATCCACTTCTTCATCATATCACCTTTGTCACTATGCGACGGTCATTGAGGGCTTGCGTTGCGAGCTCCTTGGCAAAGCGGAACTTAATTGCTCCTTGACTAGATCGGTGAAACACCTGCATCCATTCAACTATATAACTGTATCAGCACTTTGAAATGCTAACCGTCCTTTTCGCATTTACCTCAAGTCTGACGACGACCTGGGGATTCAGTGTCGAAAATTTACTGATTTTCCCAAAGGATGCCTTTCTTTGAAATTATATTTCTTGGGATGCCTGCCCTCCAGTTTACACAAGTTTCCAACTTTTTCAGCCGGAAATTACAGTAGTCCTATTAGCGAAGGATGGTCCGCGGAGTTCCACCGAAGCTTTTGAAGAATCAGTTATAGGTATGCATAGGTAGTACAGTCCTCTGTTTTCTCCTTGCAAAATATGCCTTCAGTTATGCTGGGAATGTTCACATTCCCAGGATGATTCATCTCACAGAAAAGCACGTGCGCTGAACAGCCTTCCGCGTTGGCTGTGGCAACAGGGCTTTCATCAGATCTGATCGTTTCGCGGCCGCGAGAAGTTAATCGGCACTTCTGAACTTTCTCTTGAAGCGAATTGGACGGAATAAATCCAATCTAGGCGGGATGGTATAAACACGCACGGCTCTTCAGTGAGAATGACTTGCAGGTTTTGCATAAATTTTATCGTGACCCATCTTGTTCTCTTTCGCGTCAGTTTTGATGCTTGGGATAACGGTAGACAAACATATGTTTCGTGTTAATTCTAAGCACCAGGCCGCATCAAACAGGTTGGAGGCTCAGTTCGGACCAATACAGAGATGTGGGTGAAAGAGAGATGATTAGGGTTGGGCATTTTTTGAAGATCCATTAATGCGTCGTACATGTGCGTGCGTTTGCTGCGCGTTGCAAAAGCTCTTATTGGACGAACTCCATGTTCCATGAGTGCTGTCAATAGGTGGTGTAGCCATCCCGTAAGTTAAAGAAACATTGTTTCTACTCATTTTTGTTGGGTAGTTCGAACTGATGTAATCGAATTTGAGACAATTTCCATCACGGTCGAAACTGACAGTCAAACCGTCACTCGTTCAGGCGCGTTCCCACGCCTTCACCAGGTACTTAAATGCAAAGAAGGATGGTTGCGGAGAGAACGAGAGGCCGACACTAAGCACTCATATTTGATAAGGCACCACGCACTTACGCAGGTGGTCCAGGTTGCGCACACAACCAAATGCTTGCTGCATGGGAGAGGAGGCAATCCGAATTTGGTTTCTCAAGCCTTCAGATTTTTTATGTAGTTAGACCAGAGAGGCTCTAAAAGTAACTGATGCTGCTTCATGCTTCGCAAAAAACAAAAACTATTTCCTTGTCCCTGCTGACTACAGTGATATTGAACCCAAAACCAGCTATGAAACTGCACTGGAGGGAGATGGGTGTGTTATTTTGAGAGGCTTCTCTTTAGAAAAAACTTTACTTGAATGACTTTGAAAGCTTACCTGCAGGAGAGGGCGGACCTTGGCGTTTTCTGCCGTTTCGTTTGTGTATTCGGGAGTGTTTCTTAAAGCCTGGGTAGAAGTAGTTGTGTTTTGTCTACCTTCTACAGTGTCGGCTCGATTTTTACTGGCTTTTTACTCCCTTTTCCCTCCGCTTTTCTTAATGTTCTCTGGGCATCGGGAACATTTTAAGCCCGCTGTATGGTTTTTCCTACACACTTTAGTCATGATAAAAGCCATAAACATAAAAAATAACGAGAATAAACACTTTCAACGACCAACTTTTGCGAATAGTTTACCTGTTGCTACCACTCTGCGTGAAACGCAAACAAATCAGTGTAGCGCCTTTCTAAATGCATTTTTAGAAAAAAAATTTGCCATTTTTAAAAACTTTAAACTTTTACAACTTTGGTATAATAACTAGAATTCATCGGTGCTCACGCAGCATCCAATCTCACCACTGTAATTGGTTGACCCACCCGTCGAAGGTCCTATGCGTGTAACGCACGTTATCCGTGCGAAAATCTGCTAACGTGTTTTTGCCTAAACTGCCGAAAGGTGGCGGGCTTGACACCATTTATTATTGGCTGTGCGAAGATTGTATCTATTGCGTCACGAATGCTCGTCCTTGTATTGACGGTGTTTTTTTCTGAATTCGACTGCTGGATTATCAGCGTACTTCTTGGCAGCGGTATTTTGGAGCCAGCATAGTATTCTTACCACAGTTGAGCTGAAGGTGATAAATGGCAGCAAACACCATGGTTTTCCTTTGTTTATTGGCGTTCTCCTGCTTTTCCGGGCAGTATAAAAGAGAGGCGATGAATTGTCGCTTGAAGTGAGGCAGAAATGATGCTGTCTACAAACTTGCAGTCATTAGTGCACGGCGTCCATAATAGCAGTTGTAGCTTCAGCAGGGCTTGTTTTCTGTGCCCCTTGGTGCAAAGTGTCCCAACTGACGACAGTTTGACCACCGATTCCAACGTTGTACGCCGTGTTCTCTACAGCGTGGTGGTGGCGGTACAGGGACGGTGACTTACGCGTAGATTAGTCTAAAGTGATGTCAGACTTGCATTGCAGCTACCGCACCCTCTCTTCCCTTACTTGCCTCTGTCCGATGTAAAGACAGGCGGGATCGGACGCAGGCCGCCGTAGCCTCATATCCCACGGGATGGGAGTGCAATGAAGGCCAAGGGTGACTACTGCCTGGGTCTGCACGTACGCGTGCCACCAACATCTCTTCCCCCATGTTTGGCCTTTGTTATGGGAGCGCAACCCGAATAACGACTGCCATGTCCCTGTGTTGACCGAGCGGATCTACCACGCGGCCCGCTTAGGGGTTGTTTAGTGTTACAATTACCAATCGGAACTCAGAGGAGATTAAGGAGGTGGACCTGTTCAAAAGACAGAAGGTTTATGCACCGCATTGGTGAATGAAGCTTTTATGCGACCTACCGGCGGCTTGCCTGACCAGACCGTTGACTTACTCAGCATCAACAACACTCTCCCCACACCCAGTATATATCGATGAGAAGGCAAGGCCACGACGAACTGAAGAGAGCAGGGACGGACGCACTGAACGTAGCCATTCTACGCGAGTCATGCATGACATACGTCCTAATGCAGATATACGAGGCTGTAATAACCCCACTCCGCGCCTTACGCCCGCTAGTCGCGAATGCTAGCTCGCGTGCGTGCACCAGTGTCTGCCAACCCAATCCTGGCAGTCTGTCATCCTCCTCAGAACGACTCACACAGGACCTCATTGAGACGATTGTCGCGCTATCACACTTCGGACACCAGCCCTCTCACGGATGTTTGTGCACTCGTACGACTGTCAATTTCCTCAAGCCTACTCTCCACTACCTGTGTACATAAAAAACTACTCCCTCCCTTCTCAAACGGAACCGGGTCTGATGATCACAGCGGCATGAGTTTCACCTATTAAATTGAGCCACTGCGATAGGAAAACTGCCCCAAATTACCCGAAGTGAGGGGCCAGCAAGTTCCCCCGGTTTAGGTCCTGGCCGCGCAGCAGTGTCCAGAAGGTCTACTTGCACCACTGAAGGCCTCAGGTGTCGTAGTCCTCCCAACTTGGCACCCAGTCCACCATCGATTTCGCGTGTGTCTCACGCGCCGCGCACGTGAACTACCCTCGTTGTCAGCCTGGTTTCAAAGTCCGGTGAGAAAGTGCACGTTTATTAGTGGTACTTTAACCTCTGGTGGTGCGCTCCCACGCGTGCGTGCGGAAACTCAGGTAGACCCAGTGACTAGACCGATTGTCGACTCCACTCCTGCAGCCATCAGCAACTACTTTTGAAGAAAATATACACTCTGTAATCTATACTAAGAAGACGTGTCCGGAAAATCTACCAGAATGCGTTCGGGTCCTATCTGATGCAAATGCACAGATTTCGCTCGAAAACTCCCTGTAGCACACAAGCCACTCACCACGCAACCCTGAAAGTTGGACTATTTTAAAGCAACGAACGATCTTCAATAGAAGGCTAAGACTGACTTATTAAGTATTATTTATTAGCTAAGGGTAAATAATTTTATCAACAGCCATCAAATCAAAAAATGAGTTCACGACAAGCCGGTTTTTTTTTAATCTGTATACTTACTAGAAGTGAGATGTCCGTCTGTCTTGTGTGCCTCCGCTATCATTGGTCGAAGGGGTCACCTCGAAAAGCCTTCTGCGCCTTCGACGCGCGTGTGGCACTGGCATGCGCGCGTGTGGGTTTCTCTACTGTCCGAGCATGTGCACTGGCATGCGCGTGTGTGTTTCACTACTGTCCGAGCGTCTGACTGCTTTCATGGTTTGGGCGTCTCATTCTTCCGTGCGCGTGAGGATTCAGCGATCATGTCGCTGTGGCCCCCACGACACCCGACGTGACAGGCGGAGGTGAATACGCCACGGGGGTTGGGCGGGGGTGGGGAAGGGGTCGTCGCGTCCAAGTAGTCGCGGCCGCTTGAAACGTCCCCCTCCTCCTCCCGCCGCTAATGCAGCAAGGGCTATAACGGTGTTTGCGCAGCTGTTTCATACTCACTGACGTAAACCCCTTGACCTACGATCACTTGGACGCCCCCCCTTTGCTTACGCGTAGGTTGTCGCGGGCTAGCTCTTAGATTAGATTGAATGGCCTACCACATAAATCCTTTCACTTTCAATCTAACCCTTACAAATTATCATTATGAACAACAGTGATGCCGTCAGAAATGTTCTGAACACAAACAACCCGACAAACGATGATGGGCTGTTGGCTGAAGGTAACGTTGCAAACTTCCTTTTTTTTCTACCCAATGTTATTTTGTTCAGAATAATAACCTATTTGTAGGTTCTACCTCATTAGGTAGAAAAGGAATTAGAGCAGCCGCGAGAACACAAGTTCAGACGAAGGAACAGAAGAGATTTGCCAATTTTAATAGAAGTTCGCAAGAAACACAAGCAGAAAGACGGCTTCGCCTGGAGACTGATGCCATGCGTCAGCGATATCGACACTTCCAAGAAACCGAAGATAAAATGCTGCAACGAAGACACGAAGATGCGGTTCGCCATCAAACTAATCGCCCCCAAGAAACCGAAGTCCAAACCCTGCATTGAAGGGAGCTAGGTAGGATAAGAGATTCGCAACGTCGGCAAAACGAATTAACCAGACGTAGAAGTACACGTCTGGCTATGCAAGTATCACAAAGAGCGGATCTACTCAAGTTCGCAACCAATTCACATTCGGTTTGGCGACTCTGGCCCGTTGGTTGCTTCCATAAACACTCAAGTATGGAAAAAAGCCTCACTCAATTTCAACCCAAGTCTTGGTTATGCGGGGGATGCAATGTTTTCATTAGGGAGGTGGTGGAATTTTGTGGACATTGTCAGGCGAACAAATTGATTGGTGAGACAATCGGCATGGGTTGTTCAAACGGCAAAGTTCTACTGAATAACCTCCCCCCAACCACCAAAAATACTCCAAACATTACTTGCTGGTAATACCGACGACTCGAAAAATTTTCTTTCGAACATAAGTAACTGCAATGGGGCGTTTCAAATGACCTCCTTTGGTGCCAACATTGTTTATGAGGTTGGCTTACGCCTACCTGCAAGTTGGAAGGCCAAGTTTGCCACCGGATTGGATCGTTACTACCCCCTCCTGATGGCGAGCCGACATTTCTACAAATATACTTCGTAGAAGACATCAAGTTGCAGGCTCAAAGCCGATCCCGAGTTTACCCAGGCTTGAAGCATCACATAATATTGTCCCTCTAGGACATGCTACACCAGCGCAACAGCTGCGTTAACAGTTTCAAGTCCGCCCTGGAGATGCACGCTTCCATTGAATTAACTATTGCCATAGATGCCGATAAACGTCTGCATGGAGAAGACCAACGAAAATTTAATGGTCCCACATGCAACGAGGTGGCAGTCATCATGTCAGAAACACAGCGCGGCAACAGGGATATTGTCTTCAGAAGGAGAGACGATAGGCTGCAAAGGATATATGGGACACACCGTTCATACAGGACAACTGGCCTCGCCAACAGTCTAAGCAACAAATTTTTTTGCTACCACTGCACATATGTACAAATAGGGCACTCAAAGGAATTTTTCCTACATACCCTCAATATACTGATACTGATACGAGGCCTTTCAATACCCTCTCATGCATGTTAATGGTGAAGACGGTTACCACTTCGGTATATCTCAAATAGGAACCCGTAAAACAGTAAGTTGTAAAGCCTTCTACTCTCACCACTTTATGATTCGAGAACGAACTTTCAACCTGCTTTGTCGATTCAAAACGTTGTTCCTTCAATTTGCTGTTGATATGTTTGCCAAAATGGAAACAGAGCACCTTTGCTATTTCCGCACACACCAGAAAGAACTTCGCGTGGACAATATCCTTTCTGATGGTGGTAATGATGCTGGTCGCGGTCAACCTCTCATCTTGCTGTCAAGGCACATTGGGTCTCCTCGCTATATGCATGAGAAAACGCAAGATACGTTGGTTTATGTTAGGCATTTTTGTCACCCGGATCTATTCATTACGTTTACCTGCAACCCATCGCGGTCTGCAATTACTGATGAGTTGTTCCCCGGTCAAAAGCCACAGGACCACCATGATTTGTCCGCGCGGGTATTCCAGCTTAAGTTGAAAACCATTATGAGACTCATCACAAAATTCAAAGTTTTCGGTGCTGTTCAGTGTCACATGTACACTGGAGGGTGGCAAAAGAGAGGATTACCCCACGCTCAAATTTTGGTCTGGCTGACAAGGAAAGATTGCGCTCTTCCGATGTCGACAAATTGATATGCGCAGATTTGCCGAACCGATCCGTTGACCCTGTCCTGTTTGAAACGATCAAAACTCCAATGGTGCATGGCCCATGCTATCAGATAAATCCCAACAGCCTTTGCATGAAGGATGGGAAATGTACCAAGAGATATCCCAAGCGTTTCCTAGATGCAACTCAGACCGATGGGGATGGTTATCCTCTTTATAGAAGGCGACACCCTGAGATTGGCGGATTCGAAGCAGTTATCAATGAAAGGCGAAACGGTGGTGTGGTAATTTATAACCGTTGGATTGTGCCGTATTGTCCCTTACTGTCAAAAGTATTCAATGCCCACGTCAATGCTAAACTTTGCAACTCGTCGATGTCAATCAAGTACGTCTGCAAGTACATGAACAAATGATCCGATGCCGCAATGTACTCCCTCAACCGCCATAACAACAATGGTGAGATTACCCAGTACGAAATGGGCAGATACATCAGCAGCAATGAGGCATTCTGCAGAATCTTTGGTTTCGATATCCATAACCGTTTTCCGGCCATTGAACACTTAAGCGTCCACCTGGAAAATGGATAGCGGCTTTACTTTACGCAAGTACTCCTCTTGGATTAGCTTCAGAATCCTAAAGATACAACGTTGACTGTTTTCTTCAACTTGTGCCAGCAAGATTCGTTTGCCCAGACTCTTTTGTACATTCAGGTCCCCTCATACCACACATGGAATCGAAACAAGTGGGCCCGACTAAAGGTAGGAATTCCAGTTGATGGACATACGGGCATCAAATATGATGTAAAAATGGGAAGAATATACACTGTTTACCCCTCTCAATGAGAATGCTTCTGTTTACGAATGTTACTCCATGAAGTTAAAGGTCAAACATCGTTTGACGATCTTAGGACGATTGACGGTTTTCTGTGTTCAACTTACAGGGAAGCCTGCGCGAGGCCTGGTCTGCTTCAAGATAATAATCAGTGGGAGAATACCATTGCTGAAGCTGTCGTTGCTAACGCTCCATTTCAATTACGACGACTACTGGCGTTCTTAATTAAAATTTGCGAGTTGAACTGCCCCTATGATCTACGGTTGAAGTACAGAAATGATATGTCCAAAGACTACTGACGTCAACTACAGTTGCAAAATGTCAATGTTCCCATAGAATTCAATGCGGACATGCAAGGAAGCCCAAGGCGAAGCCGGGGTTCCGCGCTAGTGTCTAATATAACTGAGAGCAGTGAAAGAAAAAAAATACAATTACCAAATAATGAAACGCAAAGATGCAGCTAACTAGTGTGTTCGTGCATAAAACTGCTGTTAGTTAGGAGGACATAACAACAACTATGTTGCCAGTTGCACTTTGGTGTGTTTAGTTAATTCAAGTGCAAACTCTAGTTTTTGCTCAATTGAACTGTGTTTCCTTGCCTTGCACCGGTTTCTCTTTAATAACGCAAATATATATTCGGTGGGGTTAAGGTCACAACTGTCAGCAGGGATAAAAACGCAAGAGTATAGCACCTCAACGGCAAACTACTAACGTGCTTGGTACACGTTACTAATTAAGTAGTACGAGTTTTTCCATCGATTAAATTATCCGTGTAAATTCAGGTATATGTTACAGAAAACATGATCTAAATCACCTTTCTCGCATTCATTTGGGAACAAATTATGTTAAATTCTTTCAATTCCCATATAAGGCCGAACACGATCCGTCGTTGTAGGTTCTTTAAGGGTTAAAGGTCTACAAGCCGAATACTTTACGCTTGAGGAAAATTCTATGTAAATGTGAAGTCAAGGTTCTATCTGATGCAAATTCCTACAATTCCCACGAAAACCCTTCCCACGCGCAAAACGTTTACCCCACGCTCCCGCAAGTTATACTGCGTTGAAGCAGCGGCAAATCTTAAAAAGAGGGTACAGTTTGATTTACAATCTATAAAGCACTAATATATTTTATTGACAACAATCAAAGCAAAAAACGACCGCATGGATGGCTAGTTATTTAAGGCATACCATAACTGAGAGCAGTGAAGGAAAATATGACTAACTTACAAGATAATCAGAACCAATATAGATACTGCGTAGTGATATTTCGTTGGCTGTGCTTAAGTGTGTAGAACTGCTGCAAGTCGGGAGGAAATAGAGGCTAATAAGTTGTCAATGATGGTTTGAGAAGTAGATGTGATCGCTGGTCACGTTCACTTGTATTGGCAATGGTGGTTTGGTCTGCATAATCAGGAAAAACATATTCTCAATTTTGCTTCATTAAACTGTGTTTCCGGCTCTTTACTACCGCAAACAGATTTTTGATGAGATCGAGGTCAGGGCTGTTGACAGGGATAAAAATGCCTTGCAGGCCAAAATGCTGGCTGTAGGCTAAAATAGTAGATCATATTCGTGAGCTTAATTATAATCATATCTGAATGAGAACTTTCGAGTTCCAGATATTCGCATGCCTGAGGAAGAAGGAAGGTCGAGCACCAGATCAAAGATGAAAGTATCTGATTAATATATTCCTGGGCAAATAAAAAATTGTCTTTGATTAGTTACCTACTTTAAAATAGATCCGGTAACAATATATTATATGCATCATCACGGAAAGCAAAACAAAAATTCTGTAATAGGGGCGCCGCCCTGTCCTACGGGCCTCGCGGTCCTACGCCCTCCAAGACCTATTGGCAACCTTCCCCTTATCCCTTCTGTAAACAATACACTGTTCCGTCTACTCTGCCTTCCCAAGACTTCTCCTATCTCCTAAAGAACCAGGGTCTGAAAGATTGTAGGTGTTAGGGTTAACCGCCTTAGACTTAACTCTATATCACCTCCCGAAGAGGACCAAAATATATTTTGACTGACACTCTTTTCCGTCGTCAGAGTACCAAGCTTACTCTTCCGTGGGCCTTGAGCGAAATCGCTTCGCCGCCAGCCTAGTGTTATACCAGTGCTCACGGCACGTGCGTTCGCCTGCCTGGTGACCGCTGGTCGACTCGGACTTTTTTGCTATCGACCAATGGCGGGTCCACGTCGCTCTTGTCCCCTGCGCCATTATCATGGTTGATGCGGCGGCAGCTTGCATATTTCTGTACATTTCTTCCTTTCTGTCACTAAAGGTTTCCATGAGTGATGCAATATAGTATGCAGATGGACTATTTTATGCTTTTGTGTTGAATGGCACAAACTAGCTTACAAAAAGTATCCGCATGTCACTAAATATTTCTCTGGAGGATGCACTGTAATACGTGGATGGACTATGTCGAACTTTTGCGGTGAATAGCACAGCCGACACCAAAGGTGAATGCAATCTTAAGGAATCGCATTGTTTTTCAGAAACGACGGCCAGCTTCAGTTTTACAAATTTTTGTTCGCCAATGTCTGCAGCTTTGTCACACAAAAAAGTTTTGACCGTACTTTGTTTTGCCGCATTGAAGATTTGGTGTCGTAAACAAAAATGCATGTACTTTACCGCGTAAATGGATAATCTTTTTAAATTTCAAACATGCGGAATGATACTTTTTTACAATGTAGTTTCCGCTTATGCATCATTTATACACCAAACAAGAGGAAAGTTAACAGTTAACGCAAATTGTAGTAGACGTTCGACCGCTTTTTTGTAAACTTAGAACGGAACCTAAACAATCGAATATGATCAAAAATGCTCCAATATGAAACGTACAGAAAGTCATCTTATAACCAGTCAGAACTGAAGCATATATTTTCAGGCAAATTAAAAACTGTAAGGAAATTCTCAGATTTAATTTCGATGTTACCCTGGGAAAATATATCATGCACAGATATAAGTCACCTTACTATCTATCTTGAGTGCTTTCTAAAGAATTGACCCATTATAGAATGTTGTTAGTTAATGTTTTTAAAAAATATCTTTTTTAAAGGTTTTGATGTAAACGCCGAATAGAATCTACCTTTCTTGAAGTAAGCTTGAAACCGTTGAAATTCGTGGAAAATTTGCGGAAATTTAAAGGCCGATATGAAATTAATTGTACTTCAACATCTAAATGTCTATAAAGAAAGTTGATGAAAGGAAAGTTCGTGTACGATAAAGAAACTGGCATGGTAACAATTTCATTTGACATTTAAAATTAAAATCAACATTTACTGATCGAATTTATAGCTTTTGTATGTTTTCCAAACTCGAGGCTTCCATTAAAAGTTGGTATTTCTAAACAAACAATTCTCACTTTTTATATTTCTTTTAAATTTTAAATTAGCTTGAGATTGTTCATTACCCTTTTCGAGTTTTCGTACATGCTTTAATGCCGGTTTTCTAGTGATTATCAATCGTTCTAAAACTTCAGCATGTTGCACGAGTTAAGGCCTCAAAAACGAATTTCAGAATTTGCTTGAAATTTTATCAGATAGGCGATCCTCTGCATATCCCCTTCCCGATTAAGGATCAACACAAAAAGCCAACAAGGCTTGCAAACCAATCTCTAGGCTTGCATTCATATGAGAAAACCGAGCCTAGGTTTCACTGCGCAAAGATTAAAAACTTCGGCTTCAACGCAGTTGGGCAATAAATCGTCTTCGCTGAGAAGCGCTTTATCGTGCTAAAACACGGTGGCTTTCGGGTGCACTAAATACAGGTACTCAAAGGAGGCCTTACAACCAGAAGGACAACCCAAAAACCTGGATATTGGCCACAACTTCTCCCCCTCCCCCATCTGAACTGGTGAATGATTCACGGCAGCCCTCAACTTGGTGTAGCAGATCCAAAATTTGGAGCAGTGTGTGTTGACCTACAACACGGTCAGTTTGGGAGCCAACCAAAGTCAGCATGTTCTGAACGTGACTTAACGGTTGGCTGTAGAAAGAAGTACATATGGCGGCAAACGGAATCCATACCGGCTTTCGGAAAATGGGTCCTCCAAAAACTTCTGTGTAAGTACATACCAGGCAAAAAGGAGCGTCAATGACTGCATCGAATTAAAACCCAATCGCAGGTTTTCCGATGCATTCCTGTGGTGATTACAGTTGTTTTAGCTCGACGGATAAATAGAAAAGCAGGAAAGCAAGTTCTGGGCATAAATACATTATTCTCACTCGGTGGTGAACGTTCACCGACCGTTAACGGAACTCGATCGCCCCGTTTTGTTTTGGGGCTTACTCTCGATCCCACCAGCAGCCGCACAGCGCCCAGTAGTGTAGGTACATGTGCACTGCCGGTAAAGGCAAAGGAGACTGGAATGGCACTTTCTGGTTGGCAGTCCTATCTGCCTATACAACTAGCTACTACAGCTAGTGTCAGGAGCCCACGAATGAGGCCCATGGCCGAGCAGGACAAGTGAGTTCCGTTGGCGGTCGGCAAGCGTTCATCAACGAGTATCAATAGCTACCGACCTAAACCGGTAAGACAAAGAGCTCGTGGCTCAATGGTTAGATCGTTATATTGTGATCAAAAAGGTCGCGAGTTCGAGCCCCAGGTGGTACACCACTTGGGGTTAGGTATGACTGACTGACGATGGCTAATAAGCCAGAAATGTTCATTCCAGTCTCCCTTGTCTTTGCCGGCCTTACTATCCACCTTATTATCAGTCTGCGAATCTTATCAAAACTTCGCCTTCGCCCTTCTCCAGTAGCTTTGTACAGAATATACTTTTCCTTCCACCTGGTGTTCCACTTCTCTTCCCACAAGGAACCCGGCCCGAAGGTCGCAGCGGTAAGGGCCTTCCCTTATTAACTTAACCCACTACGATATTAACTTGTTTGACTTCCGAGTAAACTAATGCAGAGCTTGATGTCAAGCCTTCCGAACAATTTTTTTCAGGCTTGGTCTGAGGGTTTATGTTAATATTTGAGCGGATAGCCCTAAGCTACTGTGGAGAAACTGTGTAGTTGCGAAGAAGAAGATTCGATCGCTAGGACAACAATTTTTTACACCTGACGTTTCGATATCCGTCGCGGATTCTTCAGCAGAGACATCAGCAGAAAACAGTAGCACAAACAGGTAATACGTGCACCGAAAGTTGCAGTATTTATATGATACAGTCATTACGGCAAACTATGACAACGACAATTAACGACAATTGCCCTCTTGTGCGTTACCTGATTGCTGACTGGCATGCGGGCCGTGACCTGCTGAACTTGCATCACGCGTGGTGGAATTGGGTGTGATGATTGCTCGGCCATCTGGTTTCCCGGTGTTGGCGTAAGACGTCGCGGTGGCCTGTGCCTTCCCCAAATGGCGACTTGCTTTGGCCAAACTGAACTTCAGCAGCGAATATGGATTGGGCAAGCCTATAGGTGTTAAGACTAAGGCGGTTAACCCTAACACCTACAAGCTTCGAGGCCTGGTTCCTTTGGAGATAGGAGAAGTCTTGGGAAGGCCAGAGTAGAAGGAAGAGTTTATTGTGTACACAGGACGGAGAATAGATGGAAAGAGTGTTGACTCGCGGATGACCGCAGTCCGGCTGCTAGGGCGTCAATTCCGGAGTAACTAGAGCATCAGGAACCGCCGGCGAATGCTTTGTCCCGGGGGCCAATGGGGCTGCTGATGTCGAGCCTAGCACGTGCGCACGACCTTGAGGTTGGCTAACGCTGGCTAGCCTGAGCACGCATTCGCGTTGAGGAGTATGTGCGCGCCGGTCAAGGACAGTTAGCGCCTAGCCTAGCAGTGGGCTCGCAGGCAGGCTAAAGGCGCCATGCGTCGGTGATTGGTCTTGGGCTGCAAGTGGCTGCAACAAGGCCACTACAAGTCGTTGCCCTTGTTAATGGACTGGGGAACCGTGAACCATGACTCAAATAATTCTCGGCTCACACGATTATCACTTCTTGCGAGAGTTTCGGCCTCATCAAATTTTAATATGCGGCCGGAACCTGTGGGATAGATATGGCAGTCGAGACTGTCGAACTACTCCGACGAAGCAAATGCGATGAGACGGAGAATCACCTCGGACATGCCCAAATCCGACAGCTTCTGAAGTTCTGTCTCAGGACACACTCCACATTTGACGGAACAATCTCCGAGCAGGGGAAGGGAACAAAAATGGGTTCACCGATTTCTGGACTCATAGCCGACGCGGTCCTAAAGTGGTTGGATTCACTGGTCTTCCAAAAACACAGACCGAAATTCTGGGCACGTAAGAGGATCTTCGTCCTCTTCGAACAGGATCACGTGCTCATGTTCAAGGAACATCTCAACAGCGTTTTCCAGGACGTACAATATACGATGCAAGAGGAGAAGAACAATCAGCTGGCCTTCTTTGATATCCTTGATTGTGCGATTTTGTTGCCCATCTCGTTTGCGCAAGCATCGGTTGCCGAAGTTACACGGTTAGCCCTTTTCTCTGAACACCCGTCGAAGATATGGTATTTCGGCAACTTTATCTTCTGGTTCGCTGCAGTGCATCTCAATACGCTGATAAAGCGTCCTTACACAACTGTATTTAAGGCTGATTAGGTGGTTGATTTTGAAGTTCAGTACTTGTATCCTATTTGTCGCTTTCCTGAATACTTTGGTTTTTAGACCATCACAATTTTTGCGACAAACGAAGACATCAAAGAAGGCCAGCTGATTGTCCTTATCACTTGCATCCTAAATTGTATGTCTTGGAAGATGCTGTTGAGACCTTCCTTGAGCATGAGCACCTGATCCCGTTCGAAGAGGACGTATATCCTCTTTCGCGCCCAGAATTTTGGTCTGTGGTTTTTGAAGACCAGCGACTCCAACCGCTTTAGGACCGCGTCGGCTATGAGTCCAGAAGTCGGTGAACCCATTATTGTTACCTTCACCTGCTCGGAGATTGTTCCGTCAAATGTGGAGTGTGTCCTGAGACAGAACCTCAAAAGCTGATGTCGAAACGTCAGGTGAATACAAGTGTTGTCCTAGCGATCGAATCTTCTTCTCAGTTATTTCCTGGGGCTCACCTGGTCGCTTGTGTTGGTAACCGCTTAGCATTCACAAACAGTAAACATACAGTCATTAGTATAAACTGCGTAATTATTTACCGTATTGGCGCCATGGATACTAACTAAAGTTACCGACACGCGTGTGTTGGTACAGGACACAACGGTGAGTAAGTCAGCCCCTGAGCGCGTCCCCCCAGCGTCGTCCGTCCGTTTTCTGCAATATAAACTCCGGTTTCCATCCTACTTTAATTAATCTCTTCGGAAATTAAATATCGTAATAAGATCAATCGTTGAGTTCCATCAAAAGAATTCAGCTTTAAAAATTAAATTTTGCCAAATTCTGCAGTTGTGTTCTACAAAATGCTTTTGTAAACTTGACCCGAATGTACTTCAACTCGCGTCTCCTGATCTGATCGCTCATGTGGTTAGAGCGGTTACTGAATCAAGGCCCCGCCCCTGCATTCATGGGTTCAAATTCCACCAAGGTCGTTGGGGTTTTGTTACAGTGGCACTGTCCGTGGAATGCCACACCCTAACCCAAACGTCAAATATAACTTACCTGGCACCGGGTTCAAGGTGATCGGCAAGGCCCCGACCCCAGGTGGAGGCTCGCCATTGCACTCCGGCGTGTTGAAGCCTGCGACGGACTCTAATCGGGTTCGCTCGGATGCTCGGGTACTGAGAGCGAATGGATACCCGCACAATTTTGTCCACCAGTGCATTCGCAAACGAGAGACGAAGCCACGTCCAGCTGGTCCAAACGTTTGGCGAGCTCTTCCGTACGTGAAGAATGTATCGGAAGTGGTCAGCCGTCTACTCACCCCACTTGGAGTTGGAGTTGCACACAGGCCGGAAGCAACCATCAGACGCCGGGTCATGAGGCCGAGAGACCCACTGCCACGGCAGGAAACAGCTGGAGTCGTTTACCGGATCTGGTGTAGTTGTGGACAAAGCAACTACGTCGGAGAAACCGGGAGATTACTCCAGACACGAATGGCCGAGCATGCAGCGGCGGTGAGGAAGAAAGACGTCAACTCCCAGGTTGCAGCTCACTCAACGGGACCCGGACATATTTTCAAGTTTGGCGAGGCCGAAATCCTCGCAAGAGGGGACAACCGCGTGAGCCGCGAGCTGCTCGAGTCATGGTTCTCAGGCCCCCAGTCCATCAACAAGTGCAACGATTTGGCGTTCCCATGCGGTGTACTGAGAAATTTCCTGAGCAAGAGAATCAGTCACGTGAGAAGGACTGGGCGCAATTCTGATGACAGCGGGCGCACTTGTCGAGCCATTATCAAACCTGCATCCGACGCGGATAAGAACGCTGTTGCAATTGAGGAGCAATCACCGGACCAATTAAGACCTCCAGTGGTGGTTACAGGAACGGACAATTAAAGTACGCATGTGGGTGACCGCTGTGAACTATAAATACCGCGCAATCTGTGCATGTATCACCCCTTATCTGCGCACGTCTCAGACCTGTTTACGATTACCTATGACTAAGGATTCCCGACGGAATCCGAAACGGCAGGAAAATAAAGCCCTTGTTCCAGTGATCGCATCTTCTTCTTCGAAATATAACTCTACTCTTAACCGTAACCTTCACTTTGCTCTAACCTTAATTTAGCTGAAGTTAGCAAAAGGCGGTTCCTGCCAGGTGAGGCCGAGGGCGAGGGAGAGGACGAGTCCTATAGGGTATTCGTACGTAAGGCAAATGCGGTTCGCTGTAAAGGTGCACAAGATGCATGTGAAATTTGAACAGTTATAGCAACTTGAGTCAATAACTGTTCAGTTTGCCATTTAATTATATGATTGTGGCGGTCCTGGGATCAGTCCCTGCGCTAAAACCTTTTCTTCGCTGCCAAGCTGCAGGCCCACATGTAACTGTTCACCACGCGCGACTCATCGTGACTTTGCTTGCGAAGGCTTGCCCCCCCCCCACTGTCGCCTCTCCGTCAGGTCAATGCCTCACGTCTTGGCCCTTTGGCCTGGCGAGCTTTACACCAATCACTGTCGACCATTTTATAATTGGCTGGAAGACGTCCCTGGACCCAGTAACCTGTGCGCAGAGGCACAGAGCACACACACTCATCAACTGGACTGATTACTACGAGCTGCTCTTTTCTGCAGAGCCCTTTGTCAACTGCCTTCTTACAATACGCTGCCCAAATTTATCGGTCTTATCTGACTTCTGACTTGGTGGAACCTTCTGTAATCAACTATCTTTCTTTAGAAATGGTCTTTCTGTAAATCAATATGGCAGCCATTTTAGAACAAAGGAAGGTCCAAAATATACTGCGACAATGCAACCTTGTGCAATAAGCTGAGTTGTGTGGCTATCGACATGCCTCTTTAAAATAAACGTAAGTTTCAACGTCACCAGAACGCCCTTATTTCTGATCATACAAACAATTACAGAAGATTTTCCTCGAATAGAAAGCTAACAGCGTGCAAAGCTTTGTGGTTAAAAACATATGTGAAAAGGAATTTCCATTTAACAGCATTCCTTTGTATTTTAAACCGATCTCTGGCACAGTTTGATATCGTGACGTGGCCATACCGTCCGTGTGCGCCGCACGTTCGCTCTGAGTGTCATTTGCGCACGTGTCAACTCTACGCAGCCTAGGTGGTGAACTCGCGGCGGTGTGTACTTTTGGCTAGCATGTGAACCACCACCAAGTGACCTGGAACTCGGACCTCCCATGGTAGCGCACCCACGCTGTGTGTGTGATGTAGTTGGCTCGCACGCAAGCTACTGGTTTCCGCGCAGGCTTGAGTGAATAGGCACCGATAAGGCGTGGCCATTTGTACTTAGTGAGTAGGTGGTACGCAGCGTGACCAATTCGTAGCGCCAAGGTAACTGAAATCAAATGCATTACAACCGCAAAAGTCTTCAAATAAAGTGTGTGCATTTCCTGACAACCTGCAACTTAGGCTTGTGAAAACCCGAGTGTGTGCACTACTTTCTACGAAACGCTAAAGCTGGAGCACGGAGCTGTTCTTCACGCTATATTGCGCTTAGCCCTCCTCGGTTAAACTCTATCGCGAATTTCTAACTGCTTCGCAACTTTCGGCGAATAGTGTGTAATTAGAGTACTTCCACTATGATCTAAGACTCCTAGTAAGAAAATGTGAGATATCACAATGAACAAAAACAACAAGAGTTCAACGGTATGTAAAATATTACGGAAATCGATAAAACCTGCTGTCTTGCTGTACACGGAGATAAAGTCCTAGCGGTGTTGTCAGTGCAGTTGAACACTTGGAAAAATCAAGGAAAATGAAGGCGAGGATGGTAAAGGTCACAAATAGTCCGGGACCTCGCTACAAGTGGGCCTGTATATTTCTGGCCCCTGTTTCCTCAATTGGTCTGTCTATTGAGTTCATATATCGGACGCTATTTTCGAATGGCGGTATTCTGTAGTAGATAAAACTTCTCGATGATATCTGGAGCGGATATTTGTGCGGTGTATATTAAGCTTGTGGTTAAATACATAAGTTCAAGTTATCTTACCTAATAGCTAGGATACTATTAAGGGGTTGCACTATACAACTATTTGGGAAATTTAAAGTTGCGAAATTCTCTTCAGAAAATTCAGAAGAGTAATTATCGAGGGGGAGTTAAGGATAATAGAGTTAACCCTAACGGCTGCGATCTTCCAGGCCTGGTTCCTAATAAGACGACAGAAGTCTTGGGAAGGCCAGAGTAGTAGGAAGAGTATATTTTGTAGAGAATAAATGGGAGAATAGGCAGTAGGAAACAGACTACTAGACGACCGCACAACCGCAATCTAGCGTAAGGCGTCTTAAGTGATGTCTGTTCAACAGTGGTCACATGAGGTCCTATGTGAGTCGGCCTGTGATTGGTTACTCCAGAGGCCGGTAGCAGCAAGCATTCCTAAAATTCACTTCGACTTGAGCTACTCACGACAAGCGTTAACAAATGCACTTCGTCTAAAGCTAGTCACTAAAAACTCGCAGCTCAGTGGTAAGGCTTTGTACTACTTAACGCATAATGAACAAAGAACTCCCGCTGCAAGTTCTAGTTCATCTAGATATGGATGGCTGACAACGGCTTCTAAGCTTGAATTGGACTCCCTTGCCTTCAAATGTATGGAGCGTTTCTGTGTGACTACCTGTGAAAACTCTTCGTTTAGCCCCGAGGCATAACGGGATAAGCACACCTCGTAATCTGATCGGTGAACACCCTTCTACCATATTTCCTGTTCATTTATATGCACGGTCACGGGCGTTAGCCCTTGATGGCCGTATTCATGTACAGACGAGATAAAAAATGTTATGATATCCAGACAGAATGGAGTACAGTGATGTGCAAGGTTTACAGAAACGTTTTAGTAACGAAAAATTACTGTTGGGAAGCAGAAAAATTGAAGCCACGAAGTGAGGGTCATGGTTGACGGGAGATAACCATGTTGTGAGAGTCGTCGGTCGTCAAAAACTATGCAATCCAACTGCCGTTTGAATACATCAGTGGTATCCGACTTCATTATCTAGATTGTGGAGACTGCTACAATTTAACCATCCACTGACTGAAATAAAAAGTTTGTGGATCTAGGCATGTTTATTCAGATTCAAACTTGAAACCATTAAGAGAATGTGCAGCGGCCGTTAGCGGCCAATGTGGAAACCCGTGTTCGCTGCCTCATCGTGTTGTCACCATCGAGGTTGCAGTCGCAGTGACTGCCCTTAACACGCGCTCTTGTGTAAACGGCCGCACCCTGTCCACCTCTCGCTCAATGTCGGGCGCGACCTACTAACACGTCCAGTCTCGGCTGTATTCACGCCGGAGCGTAACCTCGCGAAGTCCAAACAATCACCTCCAAGGCTGCATAAGACAAAGATAGATTTCGGTTGCCATTCATATAACTACAGTTAGACAGCACTTCGATATCGATCCGACTAGGGAACCGACTGCACTTGTCCGAGTCAAATCTCTTCCTACCTATTCTTCCAAGCCATCTGTACGGAATATATTCTTCGTACCACTTTGGCCTTCCCGTGACTTCTCTTCTCTCCCAAGAAAACAGGTCTGGAGGATCACAGCAGTTATTAGCCTTAACACTCCTCGATTATATATGTTCCGGTCGGCCTCTGTTATATCATAGACTGCACTGCTACATGCGCGTAAAAGCGGATTTTGGGCATTCTGGTTGGCTTTCTAGCTCAGTTTCAGAAACGCAAAGCGTACGAAACATGCTCACTTTTATGACAGATTGTGTCAAACCAGATTTGAAACAGCCCCCACCGCAGCGCCCCGGTAAGGCAGTGCCTCGAGGTATTTGAAACTAGCAACTCCTATAGACCGAAGGCCCTTAACCACGAGGGATATGTTTCCCCTGTTCCTTTAAAAAACCGACTGAATTAGTGTAATAGGTCCCACAAAGCTACATATTGTGCAGATCATCTTAACTTTGCTCCAGCATTGGTTAATTTGTATCATCCCCTCTTAGCGCGTGGATGTGTCCTGAGGTGTTTAACAGCTCTATTCAGTTCCAACTTGGCCTATCACCACATACGCAGGAGGTAAGTAAGTTAAACCCAGCAACTGCGATCTTCAGACCATGGTTACTTAGAAGAGAAGAAGTGGCAAGAGGCCAGAGTGGTAGGAACAGTATATTGTGTACACAGAGGAACGAAGAATCGATGGAGGAAATTTGACTTGAGAGAATATGACCAGCCAGGAGGACCAGACGAGTCCAAGTGCCAGTTTAACAGCAGTCAGGCCAGTGGACAGAGAAAGCATTCACGTGTGCAGGCTTGCTACTCGTCGTCGGACCATAAGGCAACTTTGTGGCAACCATAATTGGCTATTCCCAGACGTCGAGACCAACTTCTGTGGGTCTTCAGGAAAGTTCACTTCGACGCGAGTTAGTTACTACAACTGCCCCTTTCCGAGACCGCGATTCGATTGATGCAAAAGATCGAATAGCGGAAGAAAAGTTAAGTTTAGTAAGGGAGATACGTACCAACGTAGGATTGCACAGCAGTGTGGGCGGCTGTGGCTGGGATGAATGAGCCAGGATGCAAGGGCGGCTGAAGGAAGCCGTTGGTTCGGTAAAAAGTCAACAGCAAATCCGTTTGCCGTGTCAGTAGGAATTGAATCTGAATGTACCATTGGTAGTGAAGGTAGTACCACTTGTGGAGAAGAAGACCTGGGTGCTGGTACTCATGAAGGGACATCTCTGTTGAATTGGGAAGTAAGCATGGCCTGGGCTGAATGGACTGTGAGCGGTAAATCACGAGTGCAGATCACCAAATACGCAGGAAGACGTCGGAAAGTCGCCAAATACGCAGGAAAAATAACCAGATGCACAGGGACACGTTGGCAAGTCAAAATATAAGCAGGTACAGCGGACCACATCAGAAGGTTGCGTGTTCATATCACGTCAGAATGTCACCAATATCGCCACAAAACGCAGGGACGCATAGGAAAATCACCAATATTGCAGGGGTTAAGTAAGTTGAACTCTAGCAACTGCGATCTTCAGACCATGGTTCCTAAGTAGAAAAAAGTTGATAGGGGCCAGAGTAGTAGGAACAGTATATCGTGTACACAGAGGAACGAAGAATAGATGGAGGAAATTTGACTTGGGAGAATACGACCAGCTAGGAGGGCAAGCCGAGTCCAAGTGCCAGTTTGACAGCAGTCAGGCCAGTGGACAGAGAAAGCATTCACGCGTGCAGGCTTGCTATTCGTCACCGGACCATCAGGCAACTTTGCGGTAACTGTGATCTGCTATTCCCAGACGTCGAGATCGACTTCTGTAGGTCTTTGAGAATGTTCACTTCGACGCGAGTTATTCACTACAAGCCCGGATCTATCCACGTCATGTGACGTTACCAAACGCAAAATCTTCGTGTCGAGGGTCGAAACATCAGGTGGGGCACTTGGGGTTGGGTATGACTGGTTGACCGTGGCTAGTGAGCCAGAAGTGGTCATTTCCGACTTCCTTGCCTTCGCTGGCAATACTATCTGCGGAGACTAGAATGGCCATTCCATGGTGAGGCCGACACTCAAAAATCTATAGTCACGGCAATCCGCGCACTCCTAATTGTAATAAATCTGCTGTAACCAACTCCGCGGGCAATTCCCAACATGTCGCCTCTAATGACATCTTGCACGTGTGCATCAGTGTCCACCGCCCCCAATCCAGTCTGGCTAAGCACCTCCTTGAGGCTGACTCACACATGGCCTTGTGGGCTACGAAACAGTCGATCCAGGAACCTAAGATAGGAGTGTCCCCACTGTTGCGACTTAGTAAATAAGAACAAAGTCGTTTGCATATAAAAGCACGTGCTTCTTCAACGTCTTATTTAAAGTTGTGTCAAGTGCGGGTAAAACCATATAAAATAAGTAGAACAAGCAGATGTTTAATGTCACTAAAACCTCACTGGAGGCACTGTGATGACTCCCACGCTCTCATACTTCGGACGCCTGACATTGTCATACAACCAGAGCCAGGTGGGTGAGGGCAGAAAGAGAGAGTACGTTAAATTCGTTGCAAGCCTGTCTTGCTTAGATGCCCGTGGGGCATGACCCGAGTGTCTAGCTTTCGCGCCTACCAGTCCGTGCGCGCTAGACGATGCCAAACCTCCGATTAAGTTCATGGACTTGTCTGGCCAACTGGCCAACTACTTCACGAGGCCAAGTGACAAAGGAACCTTAAATGTGGTGACTGCTTATAACACACTCCCGGAACAGGCAACCTACTGCCTGTTGCAGACTTCCAGACCCAGCGACTACACCAACCGAAATGCGACTCTGGACTTCGGCCAACTCATGGCTGGAGTGCACTCGTCTGGGAGTCACTTACTCAATTCTGATATTCTACTCATTCAAAACTACATTAAATTATCTATAACAATCCGGCCTTCCATCCCTTATCATATTAACTAGCTTATATTCGTTGAGATACGTTCGCTCTTCTATTATCCAGCTGGACCACAGCACATCTCTCAACCTCACCATCCTGACGTCAAGCTTGCTATGGGGCACAATGTGAACCTAGTCGAGAAGCGCTACGCTAAGCAGGCTAAACTCGGGTTTGCGGGGGAAGGCAGAAAACACTGGAATTGGGAGGGGATATGCATTGTGTACAGAAGCCTGAGTTTCTCTCTCAGGCCGCAGTTGAGAAGCCAGGAAGCTAATGTTGACTACACATTCATGCATGCATGCGAGACAGTGACGCAGCGCGCTGACAGCTGTTTTATTACGTTTAAGGAACAAATTCACGTGCTGTTCAATTGGTGTGTGTCCAGTGGCCAAAGTTGCATCACAAGCCGAGTCGAAATCCGCCGCTAAACTGCATATCAGCGAGTCTGGAAACATCCACTGCGATATCGAATGACCTTGAGACAGTGGGCCTTGAACAAGAACGCCAAAAGTCGCCATGACGGCTGTCGGCACCACGCACCTAGAGAATACGCTGGTGTGCAATTTTAGAATACCGTTGAAAATTGAGGGATGTGGCCTCCTCTACCCTTTGGTGCGTCAGTTTCCGGAGTATAAAAAATAAGATAGCATACTGTCTGGATTGTCAACTGTAGTCTACTTGTGCCGACTAGCCACTGCGAGGGCGACCCTAATAACCTTGTCGGAGACGTTAAAAGAGGACTGCCGTCATTTCTGTCGATTAAAGCTACAAAGCGAAACAAGATTTTAGCGTGTCGGGCCTTACATGTGTTGAGCTGTAATATTGTTTGGACAGATTGCGCACGCGTGCATTTAAGATGAACCTTCCAGATAGTCTGAATCCCACGACTACCACTTTCGACGTTACTTATCAATTTGGTTACGGGACTCACTATTGCCGTTTTGCCTTGAGGCCCACTCATGAGCCTTGTCAGCAGTCGCACAGCGGGAACACTATCCACAGAGACAAGACAGACCGGAAAGGTCATTTCTGACTTATTAGCTGCCATCATTTAGCCACACCTAACCCCAGGTGTCACAACACCTGAGAATCGAACTTGTGACCTGTTGACTAGAGGCCCAACACTCTAATCGCTGGGTCACGGGCTCGCTGTCTTGTCGTGCCTATCGCAATGGGTTAGGTTACTCGGGAAAACCCTTGCCGATGTGATTTTCAGGTCTGGTTCCACAGAAGAAGAGAACATGTTCAATGCCAGGTGAAAGGAATACTGCATTCCGTACAGAGATAGTCAAGAAAAAGTTGTAGGGAGTTGGTGGCCGGACAAAAGTGCATCCGCAGACGCGAGGGCGACGTCTGAGATTTGAGAGTGCGGAAGTCGTCACAGCGCCTCCAGCGCGTTATATATGGATCAGCCTGAGGTATATGAGTGGCCAGAACGGATTGGGATCGGCAGACACAGGTGCACTCGTGCCAACACTCACTAAAGGGGAGAGGTTGAGCGTTGTACGCACAGTTGGGTCACTACAAGTGTTTCGTCCCTTTACTTCTCCAACTGTATCCAGCAGTTACGCGTACGCCAAAACCAGTGTTAACAACTATCAAGGTGGTACGGTACTATTAAGAGAAAATAGTAAAA
>JAYGXS010000008.1:17150810-17171128 GCA_036362985.1 Ligula intestinalis
ACAATCATTTTTGGACGGGAGTCTCGTAGGGGAATAGGTGTGGAGAATTTCAAACTTGTTCAGCCGGCAATAACAACAAGCTTGCTAACATCAAGCTCAAAGAAACGAGTGTCTCATAACCTGATCAGCGAATGTCCCACCACAATTTTTAATACGCTTAATCCCAACCGACAGGAAGACGTATCGCATTGATTTGAGTAAAAAAGAGGGCAAGCACTGGTGCGCAGGTGCAAGTAGTCGCGAGAGGCGAGGGGTTTGGTTATCGCAAAATGAGTTAAGGCTAAGCCGGTTGAACCCTAACTACTGCGATCTTCCAGGCCCGGTTCCGTAGAAGAAAAGAGAAGTTTTGGAAAGCCAGGAAGGAGGAACAATATATTGTTGACAGATTGAGTTGAAGAATAGTTCATAGGAAGGTTGACTCGGTCTGACGTGGTGTTCGACGATGAGGAGCGGGAGAGAAAGCGAGAGAGCGCCGGAGCCTCGCATCCGCCACGCACCTGAGCGAAAGTCCGAGTGAGTTACGTCTTGCCTGCCGGGCCGTGGAAGCGTAATCAAACATCTGTCGTCAATAGGATGAGGCGGAATTATCGATTGTCTATGAGTGTAGGCGCCAGCGGGTTGATAATACGCGGGGTAGATGACTAATCACGGGTGTAAGCTCTGGCAGAGCGAAAGTAGAGTCCGTTGCAGGCTCCTACAGGGTTTTGCACGCTTAGTGGGTCGCTACAGAACGGCCCGTGGCTCAATGGTTCGAATCTCAGATGCACCTTAACCTGGGATTGAGTGTGACTGTCCCATGACGGCTAATAAGTTGGAAATAGTCATTGTAGGCTCCCACGTCTTGATCGGTATTCATTTGTAAAAGACTTCCACTTTTAACAAGAAAATTTTAGACTGCTAATTAGCACGGTAGAAAAAAATCGAAATTTACATTCATTTCATGCACTCAAGAGGAATTTTTTATACCTGATTCGTTATTTACAAAAACTAAAAATAATATTTTCGACATGATTTCTTGGTGTTTTATTTTTATAGAATAAACCCCGAAAACCGGTTAACGTCTGGATTAGCTCCGATGTGTTTGCAGACTTGTACTTGTTATGGCTGCGATAATGCCTTATCTAGCCGGTCACAGTAATCTCACGGATGGTACGCGTCTACGCGTGAGGATGGGCGGCAGCGGATCTGGAAAGCTCCACCCAGTCTCTTCTCCACTGACGGAGACCGAAGCTAGAAGGTCCAAGAACTGTTTTCATGTCCTGACGAAGAGTATTGAGCCAAGTCTTTAGTTGTGCTAGCAGATGCTGACCCGCGAAAGCTTGGAGTAGTTTAGTGGGGACTTATAAATAATCCAGAAGGCTCCGCTAAGGTCCACACGATGCCCGGAATTGTTATGTATTCAAAACAGAAGGCAGTTTGTAGGCAGAAGGTTGTATAGGCAAAACAGAAGGGTGTCCGTCAGCAGGTGTGCTGTAGGACACGTGAGGAGTTTTGTGCGTGAGTCATGTTAAGCAAGGGGATTTATGGTGGGGCTTAAACGTCATTGGCTGAAAGGTAGCCTGTCAGAGTAGAGTAGGGCGTCACGCGTTCGCGCTAGGCAATTATGCCTAGCGCGAACTATCCCGACATCCCGTGCGGGCCTACATAGCATTCCTCCACCCACAAGTTAACAGCATCTGAAAAGGGGAGAATACCGTTAATGTAAAAATGAAGAGTTAACAATTGTTATAATGGATCTCGCCCTGACAACGTTGGACTGGTTTGCAGATTCGTGTCGACCATCTCAGGGCGGTATTTTCGACTTCTGCACCGTTTTGTAAGGCCGGTGGCTCCTCGGTCAGGATACTAGTACTGGCGTAGGTCGTAGAATGATGGGGAACATACTCCTCGACCGGTTGCGTTGTGTTCTGAATAGGAAGTACCTCTTCTGAGTTTCGGTCGTGAAAATCAACATCAGGAGTTACTGGCGGTTCGAACTTCTCGAATTCTTCACTATCCATGCCCGTGCGGCTGCGAATTTGATCCAGATGTCGGCGCACAATTCTTCCATCTTCTAACGCTAATTCTAATATTTGTCCCTCGTTTCTTCGAACTACTGCCGGATACCAGTTCGATTCGTATTGTAGTCGTGTGTAGACGCTTTCGTTTGGCCCAAATATTCGCGGTTGAGTGTGTACATCACATCGCTCTTTCATCTTTATCTGTTTTTCGATGAATTTATCTTTCAGCGCAGGGTTCAGTAGATCGAGGGTGTGCGCAACTTCCGTTTGAACATTAATTCTGCAGGTGAGGAACCGGTTGAATTGTTTGGTGTTATGCGGTAGCTGAACAAAAAGCGCGCCAACTTCGTAGATAAGTCCGCTTGTGTCTGTTTGGCTAGTCCGTGTTTTACTGTCTGAACTGCGCGCTCTCCAAGGCCATTTGAAGCCGCGTGGTATGGGGCAGTGGTTAAATGCCTGATTCCGTTTCCCTCCATGAATTCTTTAAATTCGGTGCTAATAAAGGCTGGTCCATTGTCTGAAACGACCATTTCAGGTATTCCAAAAGTAGAAAAAACAGATCGTAATTTGTTGATTGTAGTAATTGAGGAACAGAGTTCCCGGTCGGAATGGCCTCAATCCATTAAGTGTGAACGTCGACCACCACCAAGACCATATGTCCTTGGAATGGTCCAAAATAATCGATGTGTACCCTCTTCCAGGGTGAATCTGGCCAGGTCCAAGGCCTTAGAGGTACCTTTGGCGACGCTTTCTGTGTTATTTGACACACATGACATGCTTTTACCATATTTTCAATATGTGCATCAATTTTGGGCCACCAAACATAGCTTCGGGCGAGAGCTTTCATTCGGAATGTACCAGGATGAGCATTGTGTAGGTCTTTTAGGATGACCTGCCTGCCTTGCGGTGGTACTACTACACGATTGCCCCATAGTATGCATCCGTCTTGGAGATTCAATTCGTTTTGGCGGCTGTAGAATGGCTGAAAATCAGGAGAGGCCGAGGGCGGCCAGCCAGATTGCAAGTACCTTTTTATCCGACTAAAAAAGGGGTCTCTCGATGTCCACTGTCTAATCTGTTGACAGGTTACCGGTGCGCTGTCTAAGTTCTGCAATAGATTCACGGTCTCAAGAGCAGGTGCTC
Organism: Ligula intestinalis; assembly: GCA_036362985.1. NCBI lineage: Eukaryota > Metazoa > Platyhelminthes > Cestoda > Diphyllobothriidea > Diphyllobothriidae > Ligula > Ligula intestinalis. The sequence continues at coordinate 17,153,954 of JAYGXS010000008.1, forward strand.
CCTTAACACCGTCGTCTACAATAGGAAGCCTACTCAAGGCGTCCGCTACTACGTTTGAACTGCCTATAACGTATTTCATTGTATATGCGTAAGCGGAAAGTGTGAGTGCCCAACGTTGCATTCTCGGTGAGGACATTTGTAGTATCCCTCGCTTTTCACCCAAAAGACCTAAGAGGGATTTGTGATCAGTGGTAATCTCGAAGGGTCAGCCAAAGAGGTACAAATGGAAGCGTTTTAGGCCAAACATTATTGCTAAGGCCTCCTTATCTAGGTGCGAATAATTCGTTTCCGCCTGTGGCATAGTTCTTGATGCAAAGGCAATTGGCAGCTCCGCACCAGAAGGCATTCGGTGCATGAGGACTGAACCCAGACCGTAAGGAGACGCATCGTATTTCAGTATAATAGGCTTTTCGGGGTCGTAATGAATCAGGAAAGAGGATAAGGTAAGAGCGGTCTTTGCCTTTTCAAAAGCACGTTGTTCGATCTGCGACCAATTCCAGCAACAATTTTTTTCAAGTAATCGATAAAAGGGTTTCAAAAGTGTAGCAGACTGATTTATAAAGCGACTAAAATGGGTAACCAACCCTAGAAATGAACGCAATTAACTGACATTGTTGGGACATGGCGCCGTCTTCAAGGCTTTGAGCTTATGGTCAAGTGGATGGAGGCCAGTCTTATCCACCTTAAAACCGAGGTATTCCACCGAATCAGCCAAGAAAGTGCACTTATCTCTCCTGAGTTTGAAACCTGCGTCTGGTAGACATGTTAACACAACATTTAGAGTATCCAGATGACTATTTTTGGACGGGCCGGTGATTAATATATCATCGAGATATTCGCAAACGTGAGGTATGTCCTTCACGAGGTTATCCATCAAGCATTGAAATAAACCAGGGGTAAAACGTACTCCAAAGGGAAGTCTTTTGTATCGAAATAATCCCCGGTGCGTATTGATGGTGGTAGCGTCTCGGGATTCCGTATTGAGGACGACCCGGTTGTAGGCGTGCTTCAAGTCCGAAGTTGTAAATTGTTCACCGTCTGAAAGTGATGCATACAGGTCCTCGATGCGTGGGAGAGGATAAGGATTTTCTTTGGTAGCTGAGTTGATATTCAGCTTGTAGTCCCCACAAATACGCACGGAACCGTCGGATTTAATAACAGGAACTATTGGGGCTGCCCATTCCGAGTACTGTATAGGCTCAATAATGTCAGCCCTTTGTAGTCGATCTAATTCTTCGTCGACCTTCGATGCCACTGCATAGGGAACTGAACGGGCCTTGAAGAACCGTAGCTGGAATTCTGTTTTGAAATGAAATTTTATGGGTGGACCACGGTAATGCGGAGCAGAGTCGTCCTGAAATAATTCTTCATGACTCATTACCAAGGAATCAAGAGCGGGGTTAACCCCAATTTTATGTACGTAGGATAGCACAGAAGGCATACATTTTATCCAGTTCCGTCCGAGGAGATTTGGTTGTTGGCTTCTTATGACAACGTGAACTGGCAAGTAATGGAGTTCGCCATCATGTTCAACTTCTGCCGTAAAGACCCCTCGAATGGCTACGCCCTGCCCCGTGTAACTACGAAAAGTGGAGCGAGCTGGAAGGAGATGGGGAATTTTCCTAAGAGAGGCTTCATTGATGACCGTACCGGCTGAACCAGTATCGATTTCAAACTGCACTGGATGGTGATCGACCGGACGTGTGATGGTGTAGGGTGACTGGAGCGGTTTGTCTGCTGAAGACACTTGAAGTATCGCTTCGTCATCCTCAGCTGAGTCAGAGTAGGTGGCGTGCATTTTTGCGTTCGTCCGTTTTTTGGAAAAACAGACTTGTTCTGTATAGCCCATTTTCTTACAAATCGACAAACCGTCTTTTGGTGCTTACACTCAGACCAACGGATATGGTGCTGAACACAACGGTAGCAGGATGGTAGTTGTTTTGAAGGCCCTGGTGGTTCCCGTTTGGATGAAAACCCGGCCGTGTTGACTAGGGAGATCGCTAAATCAGGTTCCAAGGAGGCTATAACTCCCGTAGTTGGTTGATGCAGCTGCTGGAGGTTTTCGCTGTACGTCCTCTTGATGACGGATGATATCACAGGCTTTCTCCCATGATAAATTTTCCTTCACAGATAACACCTTCTCCCGGGCCTTTTCATCCCTCAAACCCACAAGCAACTGCTGCACCAGCATCGTCTGCTCGAACTTGAATGCCACAATCTCGGTGTATCTGTAGTCCTGTACGGCGAGTGTAAGGTTTGTAATTAAATCGCCAATGCGTTGGCCAGATTCCTGACGCATTTGACAAAACCGATATCAGCTCAAGAAGATGTTGTCCTTTCCGCCCCATATTGTTTCGAGCTTACAGAATGCTGTTGGAAGATCAGCAGACTCTTGTAATTTAAGTGCGTCAAAGTAACGCTGTCCCAGCTCTCCGAGATGGGTACGGAGGAGTTTCAACGTCGAGGTAACGTCTAGTTTAATAGTCGGAGACAGCATTGGAATAAGTTGAATATAATCCTCAAATGTCTTTCCATTTTAACGACGAGTCATTTGAGGGTTTCGGAACGCCTTTCGGCCAGAAAGGGGACGGTGTAGGTAATAAAGAACCCATGTTCGTTGCACTTGCGTCGCCAATTTTATGTATTCAAAACAGAAGGCAGTTTGTAGGCAGAAGGTTGTATACGCAAAACAGAAGGGTGTCCGTCAGCAGGAGGTGTGCTGTAGGACATGTGAGGAGTTTTGTGCGTGAGTCATGTTAAGCAAGGGGATTTATGGTGGGGCTCAAACGTCATTGGCTGAAAGGTAGCCAGTCAGAGTAGAGTAGGGCGTCACGCGTTCGCGCTAGGCAATTATGCCTAGCGCGAACTATCCCGACATCCCGTGCGGGCCTACGTAGCAGGAATAAAAAACGTGTGCGAGAATAGCGCTGTTTATGTTTACATTGTCGTCTTTTCTCAGTCATACCGGAAGGTGGTCTGAGCTGGCAACCTATCCTTACCTTCAGAAAAAGGAGATGCGACCACTGGAACAAGGGTTTTATTGTCCTGACGTTTCGGATTTCGTCGGTAATCCTTAATCATAGGTAATGGTACAATAGTCTAACTCATGCGCAGATAGGGGTGAAACATGCACAGATTGCATGGTTATTTTGGTTCGTAGCGGCCATCTGCGTGCGTACTGTGATTATCCCTTCCTTTAGCCACCACTTGGGTGGTAATGGGTGCGGTGATGGCTTGACACTTCGCGTTCGACTCATTAATGGCCATGATTTCCTTGTCCGTGTCAGATGCGGGCGTGGTAATTGCGCGACAATTAAGCATGCTGTCCTCAGAGTTGTTGTTGGGCCCGGCCCTTCCCACGTGACTGATTCTCTTGCTCAGGCGATGTTTCAGTACACAGTAGGGAAACGCCAAATCTTGAGCTTATTGATGGACTGGGAGCCTGAATAACATGGCTCGAGGAGCTCGCGACTCACGGGGTCGTCACCTCCTGCGATGTTTTTGGCCGCGTTTAACTTGAAAATATGGCCGGGTCCCGTTGCGTGAGCTACAACCTGGGAGTTGGCGTCTTTCTTCATCACCGCCACTGCATGCTCGGCCATTCAAGTCTGGAGTAATCTCCCGGTTTCTCCGACGTAGTTGCAGTATCTACAGCCACACTAGATCCGGTAAGTGACTCAAGCCATTTCCTGTCGTGTCAGTGGGTCTTTCGGTCTCATGATTCGGCGCCTGATGGTTGCTTCTGGCCTGTGCGAAACTCCAACTCCAAGTGGGATGAGTAGACGGCTGACCCCTTCCGATAAGTTCTTTACGTACGGAAGAGCTCGCCAAAATTTTGGATCAGTTGGATGTGGTTTCTTCTCTCGTTTGCGTGCGCATTGGTTGACAAAATTGCGCGGTTGACCATTCGCTCTCAGTACCCATCGAAGATATTGTAATTAAGCATCTTTGTCTTCCACTTCGCTGCAATGCATCTCAACGCGCCGGTATAGCGTTCTAATGCAGCTGCGTTTTTGACCGATCAGGTGGTTGCTGTTGAAGTCCAGGACTTCCATAGTGTTACTTGCTTTCCTGAACACTTTAGTTTTTAGGTCACCACCGTTTTGCGGCAAACGAGGACATCCAGGAAGGCCAGTTGGTTGCTTTCTTATTCCTCTATCGTAAATTGAATGTCTGAGAAGACGGCGTTTCGATTTCCTTGAATGCCAACGCCTGATCCTGCTCAATACCCTACCTTCTCCCTGCGAAACAAAGTTGACTGAAAATAATATTCAGACTTGTAGTGACCTCGTATTTTAAGCCATGCTTTCCTCGCATGCCTCTTGGGCATCTCTGGCATGTCTGTTACTCGTGTCCGCTAAGCACGTGCGCACCAGAGCATGTCAAAGGTAGGTTAAGGTCACTGTCTGTCCTAACTGGCCAACCACGTTCCAAGGCCAGTTCACAAAGGACCTTATTGTGTTGACTGCCTACGCGCAGACACCCCCTGAGCCGGCGACCTCACGGCCGGTTGCAGACATCCGGACCCGGCGACTTCATCGCCAGAATGCGACCCTGGACTCGGTTCGCTCACGGCTAGACTGCACCTGTTCGAGAGGCAATTACCCATTACTCATATTTTATTCCTTCTGCACTTACTTGAATTATCCATAACAATCTGGCCTACCACGCCTTATCCTATCTACTAGTTTGTAACCACTGGGGTGCGTCCTATCTTCTATTATCCGGCCGGACTACTTCGTATCCTACAAACTCTCGCTCCTTGAAATTTTCGCAAAATGGTTTGGTTAAGGCGTTTAGGCGTAAAGGCGACATTCTTGACAGCATGTTTTAATTTATACCCCGTTCCCAAATCAATGAATCGGCTCGAAAGGAATTTATCGTAAGCATTTAGCTGAGAAAGGCAATCGATTATGCGATCTCCCGCTAATAACACGTCAAGCCAAACCGCGTCATATACCCTGAAAATGCGAAAACGACTACGTACCCCGTTTAATGAAGAATGCCGATAGGTAGAAAATGTCCGCTATTGAATCAACAAATAAACGAGTTAAAGTGTAGCGGGAAGTGATTGCACGCTAACTTAAATAAAAGGTTCTAAATACAAGTTACAGAACTGCCTAATGGCAGGAGTTAGTCTAGACAGTTATTGTGCAAGTGAAAATATGGCGAAGTTGTAAATGCTTGCAAGTTTGGCAAAGGGCTTACAAATGAAAATATGGCCAAGTTGTAAATGCGTACAAGTTTGGCAAAGGGCTACCACAAGCACGCGTATGGTTGTCAGCTGGTATTCTACACGTGCTCGGTTCGTGTTATCTTTTTATGAAAGGGATCTTAAAAAGCCGGTGAAATTGTGGATCCGGTTCGTAGCACATCAGCCCACAATCGCTCATTGGCGGCAGTCCAGTCGCGATCATTCAGAGATCAAAGTGCCGCTGCTACTAGGTACAGTACCGCAAATCGGTTTCTGAGTCAGCCTGCTTTTTGTCAACACTCTTTCCGCATGAGCACTAATTAGAGTCATATTACACTTTCCTAGATCTGTTTCCCAAAATCGCCCCAGGGTCGGTAGAACCTGTCATGGGACACCCAGAAAAAATTTCAATTTTCGCCACCCCAGCCTCAGGCATACTGCCGCCGAAAGACGGTGTTAGCATTGTAACTCGGGTCTCCAAGACCCCTGCAAGCCTATTGCAGTGGCTTACGTTCACTGCGAACTTCGCAGGCGGTTTCGCGTGGGAAGAGAAGTGGGACGCCAGCTGGGAGGAATAATTTATTCTGTATATACCTAGTGGAGAATAGGTTGGATTAAGGTGACAGGCGGACGAGCATGCGTCCGCACCCACGAGGGCCGGCGTCCGAAGTGTGAGAGGGCGGAACTCATCACAGCGCCTCCAATGAGGTCATGTGTTAGCCAGCCACAGAGAGATGACTGGTCAGACGGGATTGTGGTAGACAAGCACTGGTGCGCGTGCATGTGCTTACAGCCGCGAGGGGCGAGCGTTGCACGCGGAGTGGGGTCCTTAAAAACCCGTGCTACACACTTATTTGCCAAGGACAAATGTCTACGCGGCAGCGACGCATCGCTTGGACTTTCCAGGCTCCAGTCGATCGTGATTTTGCATGCAAGCATACATTAATGTTCACCGCGGATTTTCGCTGGTTGACGGTGTTTGAGGGCTACTAAATGGGGGCTGAAAGTCAAGTTGCAATAGCTCCTTATCAATGTGGCCTCTAGGGCACCCTCACATATGTGAGATCGCAGCCCTGTTTACCGAAGTTTCCTATAAAAGTGGATAAATGGATCAGCTAGTGTCGACTGCATCCTTTCCTTCTTCCTCCATGCTCCTCCGATTCCGTCACCCATTCGATGCTGAGGTCTTACACAGTGTTTGAAGAGATATTTAGGCATACAGTACAAAGAAAATAAACGATTCGGCCCTCTTACGAAAAGTTCGTCATTCGGGGAGCAGACGATGACTTCATTCATGCAAGAACGTCAGCGAAATTTAAATGAGCGGTTTAGCGTACACTTGTTTGGTTATTTGATTTGTTGAGTAGATCTGAGGCTCAGAAAACCCGTTTTACGATAACAGTCTATTTGATGGACGGAAAGCAAATATCTCAGAATTCTGTAAAACGGGACTGATGCTAATAGTTATTTTTTTAGTTTTAAAATTTATTATTTCATAGATTATTTTAATTTAATTACAGTTCTGCTAGTCCTGCAAGTAATTTTCCTAAATTTGTAAATGTTTTCATATTTCTCCCATACCAGCGGGAACGCATTTACGAAAACTACTAAATAATAAACAGCAGCATTAGGCAGATTAAGTAGTTAAAAGAACTGTAAGAAATACTAAGTGTTTGTTAAGAAAAATAAAATTTTCTCGATAACTCCCAGCTTCTGGAGACGTCAAAATAGCTATAAATTAGAACATTAAATTTTAATAGTTTTTTAAGAATAAAACTGAAAGCAACCACTTTCTTTATACAAAGAGAACTTGCCTTTGGTCAAAATATTTTGCATATGTGGGAACGAGTAGATACGTAGTTAGTGAATATCGTTGAATAAAGTCTCTCTTCATTTCGATAGTTTTCGGTGTATTCATTGATAAGTTTACTAATTGTCCGTTTGTTCGACGTTTACATCAAACCTTTTAAAATAAGATATAACTTAGCAGCATTAAGCGAAAAAACGAGCTTTTGGATATTATCTCCTATGCAGATGACCATGTTGGGTAAGTGTGAAAATGCTTCAAAACAGCAAACCACACTTTCGAGCATACAACACGTCTGCTAGAAACCACGCATATTGTTATTCCTAAGATTAATAAAAAAGTTTCCAGAATAAGTTACCTCTTTAAAAAGTGCTTTTATTGGATATTTAGCTGACACACTTCTGTGTATATTAACTTTTTCCAAGGTAATCTCACGGGGAAATTGGGGACTTTTGATAATTTCTTTAGTTTATCTGAAGAAAAAGGATTAAATTTGACTGGAGATGAAAGAACATAACTTCCACTTTATAACGGATTACTTTCGCTTGAGGAGATTTATTCAAAGATCCGTAATATAAGTGCGCATTCAGAAAAAACAGGTGACTTATATGACCATTTTTTGCAACACTTATTATTCTCCTGTCTGTTCCGTTTCTAAATAACGCTTGAGCGGAACCTATTGTTTAAAAAAGTATATTTCTACCTGACTGACATACAATAAGGCCTTCTTTACTTCCCCTTCGCGGCAAAATGTATGGCAATGTTTGGTTATGTGCAAGGTCAGCGGTGATGTTCAAACAAAATGCGACAAAATTTTTTGTTACTGCATTTTGTGCAAAAAACTTCACCGAATAGGTAAATGTGATTTTTAAAACTTCTATCACTGCTTGTTTCAGAAAATAAATGTGATTTCTTAAACTTCGCTTTAGTACCACTTGATCAAGTTCGCACGAAATCTTCCAGTACTTGAAGGGATTATTATTTCACTTTTTTTAAACGAATTTTGGAATTCTTCTACAGCACAATGTATATTAGAAGAAAGTTGCGTCCTATCTTTCCTTATAGCATAGGAAATTTCTTTAACATGAGCATACTCATGATGTAGACAAAATGAGAGCCTATTTCCCCCAATAACTTTAAATAAGAGGGCAGTTTTTCAAACCAAAACCTTTCTTATTATTAAATCCATGCAGTTGATCGAAATAACTTGTCCTGATATACGCTAAATTACCAAGCTAAATGTTATCCTGAAAGTTGTCTGCAGGTTTCGCAGAACTGTAATTTCATTTATTGTTCATTATTTTAACTTATTATTTTTTACTTATCGCGCAATTTTTTGTTGCAATATATATTTAATTTAACAATAGTTAAATTGACTATTTCCTGCTTTTTTGCTTTATTTCTTTCATTTAATCTTCTGTCTTCCCTTATTTCCCCACCCGTATAAACCCCTATTACAACCAGTCTCGTTTTACAGAATTCTGGCGTTTTTGTTTTCCGCAGTGATCTATATAATAGGTTATCACCCCTTTTACTAAAGAACGCTCCCTACTATGTGACGCGGGATGAATTATCATAAGTGACATCTCACGCCTACGAATGGAGTTACAAAGTTAAGCTCACGGCCACAGAGATGACTGTCAACCCCAGGGGCATGGCAAGCCACGAATTAATGGAAGCATGAGCCTCCGAAGAGAACTGAGAACTGGGCTTATCAGTAATCAAATCTAGCAAAGTGAGTTCAATCATTTCTACCCCAAACTTTTCATTTATTTTCACAAAATGTCCTATTTTCATTTTGAAGTGACATTGGAAAATAATGAACCATGTGGACCTCTGTCAACTGAATATCTAATTAAAGTTCTTTTTAAAGGGCTAACTTATTTAAGGAAGTTTTAAATTGATCTTAGGAATAATAATATCGGACACTTATTGTGGAAGTTTTATTTTGTTCAAAAATGTGTTTTGGTGTTTTATTTAGTCAACAACTATACTCCAAACGCCCATCTTCATAACGACATATATCCAGCAAGTCTTTGTTCAATAAATGCTTCAATGAAATATTTTATTTTGAAGCTTTTGATAAACACGTCAAACAGCATCTATCTTCGCGGAAAAAAGTTTGAAAACACTGAAAATCGGGAAACATTCGCCGGAATTTACAGGACGATCTGAGCCTACTTGTAATTCAATACAATATCTATAGGGAAATTTGGCGAAAGGAAAGTCCTTTTCGTATAAAGAAAATGGTATGGTTGTGATTTAATCTGAGGATTCTATTTACATTTATTAGTCATAGGCCATTTTACGTGTTTTCGTAACTTGAGGCCCCCTTAAAAACATCGGTATTTCTAAACAAAAAAAACTAATACCTTTTATATTCATTTTAAGTTATAAATTCGTCTAAGGTTGTTCACTATTATTTAAATTTTCCGTACATGCGTTAATGCCAGTTTGCATGTGATTATCAATCTTTCGCAAATTTCAGCATTCTGCATGCGTTTCAGCCCGAATTGTACATTTAGTCCCAATGCGGGTTGTAAAACCTTTTTTTTTAGATTTCACCTAACCTTCATTTTTTCATCAAACGAAATCGGCCTTCAGTCAGACTTTGGCTCACATCTTCCCATCGCGATACTATTACCAGCGCCGCCTGGTGGTTAGGGCGGCAGGCTGCGAGGTACAGTTATACGCACGCACCAACCACAGCCTTGCACTGGTGGACGACGATTACGATTGGTCAACCAAGCGCTTGCATGAGCCAACACCCGAGGGGCATTTTGGTGACTGTTCAGTGCGTGTACTTTTAGCCATTCCAGGCGCGCGAACATTTGCGCAGACAGCACTTTTACATTGTTTACGCGCTTGTCAGGCCTTCCCAGTCTAGTCCTGTTTACCCGACAAGATTCGCCTTGAGACCGATGCCAAGGCAATTACTCACTTACGCTGACCTGACAGACGGACGAATGAGAAAAGTCCCTAGTATATTCGGGCTGCAATCTGGCCATCCGCGCACACGATAGCACGCCTTGCATGACGATTTTACGGCGAAAAGAAAGGGTTGGGATCTAAATGAAGGTGGGAACACACTTTACATAGCCTACAAAATTCTGTTTGATTAAAAGGTTAAATCGCTCTAAAACTGCGGAAGCAAAGGACCAGCCAGTCCTTAAAAAAGCATCTCAATAGCATATTGATTCGCGAGGGTTTGTTAAATTTAAGAAAGGATTTAAGTTAAGGATAAGGTGAAGGTCACAATCAAGGCTCAAGTAAGGGTTTAGCCACGGTAATAGGTATCCTTTGTGGAATTTAACGCAATCGACTCTACATTATGTGGGGGGCCTACCCGATTTCTTTGTCTCGCCGGGAAAGTGGGGCAATATAAACGATTACCGCCGAGAAGTGGGTGCTTGTTCTAATTTAGCGGTGACATTTGTGAACCGACGGGGCAACGAGCCCATGGTGTAGTGGTCAGAGCGTTGGACTTTTAACTTACAGGTCGCAGGTTCAAGCCTCGGGTAATGCATCACCTGGGGTTGATTATGGCTGGCTAGCGACGGCTAATAAGTCAGAAATGGCCATTCTAGTCTCCTTTTTCTTTATCGGTAATGTCTTTTTGCCGATAATAAGCTAGCCATTGAGCGGCTGCTGGCGGGACTCCAGAGGGAGTTCCAAGGCAAAACGCAACGAGTGAGTTCCGCGACCGCTTGGCGAGCGCCTAGATATCACATATGTTGGTGGATGGGTGCTCGTCGATCGACTGCGGTACACACTCTTTCCTCGTTCCACGTTCGGTCTTGGGGCGTACTCTTGAGACCTGCTAGCAGTCGCACGCCCAGATAACCCGTCGGGGAAAGCGACACCCGCCTTTTGTCTTCCGGTTGGTTGAAAAGTGCACGCAACTACCGTAGATGGCACTTGCACTCTCAAGGTTAAGCCGGTTTCTCAGCCAAAGGTTCCATGGTCTCCCTGGGACTACTCGCGTCAACTTTTTAATTGGTTGATTGGCAGTCCAATCAGATGCGAGATGACAGTGCGCAACACATTGTCAGGACCATGAAACGTTGAAGGAAATTTACAGAAACGCTCTCTAATGTCCTCCTCCCCACCTCCTCCCAACAACTTTGTTCACGTACGGTATAATAGGTATGTTGGCAGTTTGAGTTGAGTGTAAGCAGTACCTGTTAAAACATTCAGAACAAAACAATAGAAGGTAAATGCTGTACTTATTAGAACTGATAGTTCTCATGCTTTACAGTAGGCTAAGCCCAAATGGTTATAGCACAATTTAGATGCAAGCCTTGCTTCTTCTCCCGCGGGTTTGAAGTTACCGGTTGGGGGTCATTTCCGGCTGTTGTGCAAGATGACCCCTACCGATTACTCGACCGAGGACTTCGGGATGGAGAGAGCGAATGGGCCCAGTAGAGGTAAACGCCACCAATATTTAGACGATCCTAACCACGGTTCCCCTACCAAGCCAGATTTCACCGGCTTTATCGCAGTGGTTTAAGTTCATAGGGAAACCCTTATCGCTGCGATCCTCAGGCCCGGCTCCGTGTCGGAAGAGAAGTGGCACGCCAGATGGGAGGAATAGTATATTCTATACAGGGGTAGTGGAGAATAGGTTAGAGGAATTTTACAGCCGGACAAGCGCACCTCATCAGCCGCGAGGACAGCGTCCGAGGTGTAAGAGTGCGGAGGTCGTCAGAGCGCCTCCAGTGAGGTCATTTAGGAGCCAGCCTCAAAGCAATGATTTGGCAGACCGGATTTTGGCAAGATGCTGGAAAGCACGTGCGAGCCGTCGCGGGAGACGAGAGCTTGAGCGTTGCACTCGGGAGTGAAATACCACAGCTTCTTTATTGAGAATTTATTCAGCTCAATCAACAGTGAACTGTCAGAAGACTGGCCATGGGAGCGGGAAGCGTGAGCCTGACACTGACTGACCGGTTCCGGCCAGCACACTATAATGGTTAATCCGACGCGCTTTAATCTATCAAGAGACGCTGTGCATCAGGGCGTTGAAGGCTGTCAATTGTCTCGAAGACTCGGTCCGCCGTAAGGGTACTTCGGGTTGACTGAAGGTATGATATTCAGCGTGCAATGACTTTTTTTACCGTGGCTTCTATGGATGTCTCACTCATGTGAGATAGAATTCCCTCATCCAGAAGCCTGATTGGCGCGTGTAAGCTGCCCGTTTGAGTTTGTCAGCCACTGTCTTCGGCACTCATCTCCTACCGTCTTCTTTCAGGGTTTGTTAGGAAAGATAGCGAGAGTGTGCGATAGCTGCATCGAAAGTCTGCCTAACAATTTCCCGCCCAGTCCTCGATGCTGCGCACATTCAGGCGCACGCGCGGTGGACGCAACCATTCGCAACCGTCCGTCTGCCACTTATTGAAAAAAGGGGATAATGCGGATCATCAAAGGCTGCTAATTCCAAGTTCGCGTTGAAATAGCGCATAGCATGGTGAGTTAAACGGGGTATGGGGCGGGGGTGGTGTGACTGTTAAGTCCTCTCGACCGTCCCATATTCAGGAGCAGGGGTGTTTATCCGCTTTGAATCCCTGGAGAGAAGCAGTGGCTTTCCGAGCACGACGGTAGAACTATCCTAATGGTCTAAAGGCGGAAAAAAATAAGGCGGCGGGTTAACATGAAAGCATCTTCCCTAGTCTAAAAAAGGATAAATAAATCATCAAAAGGTCTTGTGCATTTATGCTCCTCAACCAATTCAATTATTTTCCCACAGAGAGCCTTACCTATCCCATAAAGAATTACTATTTTGGTTATGGAAGGTGTGGAGGAGCAGTATTCTGAGGCAAAAACACAAATGTTAGCAGTCAACAGTAAAGTGTACAAGACGCTACCGCAGATGGATCTTTTAAGGACTTTATAAAAGCAGAACTGTCGCAGTGGTTTAAATTAATAGGAAAGACCCTTGCCGCTGCGGTCTTCAGACCTTATTCCGTAGGTAAAAAGAAGAAAGAAGATACCAGGTGGAAGAAAAAGTGTATTCTGCACATAAGAAATGAAGAATAGGTTTGGGAAAATTGGCAGCCAGACGAGAGCGCGTCGACAGTCGCCGTCTGAACTGTGAGAACGCAGAAGTCGACACAAACGATTTCAGCAAGACTGTGTGGGATTGTGGGAGCCTACCTCGCTGACTCACGCTGGCTTCGTTGCCAAAAGCCGCACAAGTTCAGTATCAACGCGCGCCGGCTCAACGCCTACGCACAGTGTCTGCCTTTGTTTGCCGCGCACTCGGCAACCATCGCGCGAGACAGGGACTCCCCCACTGGTGTCTGTCCTTGACTTTCACCAATCACCATCAAGGCCATCAGACAGACAAAAGTCTTCGGCGACTGACGTTGGAGTTACTCGGCCTTCCGCCTCGGCTCGAGACGGACGCGACACTGCAGTGCTCTTTCATGGTGCTGATGGTCGAACTCAATGCGAGGCCGAGTCAACCACCTTTCTACTCTCTATTCTTCTACTTATTCTGTACAGAATATAACCTCCTACTCGACTTCTCGATCATCTCCTAAGGAACCGGACCTGGAAGATCGCAGTCGTTAGGGTTAACCGGCGCAGCCTTAACTCATTTGCGACAGTCATTATCACAAATTGCTTCTTCGCCTCCATCCCAGTTAGATTTATTTTGTCATGACCATTGTTGGGAGCGTCCCCTTACTCCTTGTCGTCAGAAATTGCTTTACAGTAATGTTCTAAATGCATAAAGCCGCATAATAAGCACAGGTATGGAAAACATTATTACCTCCCCACTCCCCAGCAAGATAGGAAAAAGGAACATCCCGTAACATGAGTGGCCTTGCGCTAACTTCCAGCGAGATTACTGCTGGCGCAAGGTTAGTTTTAGGATTAATTTTAGAAGTATTTTTAAGGTTAGGATGAGGGTTAAAATTAGAGTTATGGTTAAGGCCGAGGTAAGAGCTACATCTATAGCTAGTTTTTTAGGTTTGGAGACGGTAATATTAACATGTCCTGGGACTTAGCGCAATGCCATCCGTATTTGGGGGGAGGGGAGTTGCTCTATTACCGTGTGCTGCCAGGGGGGGGGGGGCATGCAAGATATCCGCACCAATATTCTTCCAAAATCCCATGAATCTATCAAAGCAATACTCCCACGAATTGCTTGGTGGGCAACTGGTGACTGCAGGCCCCTAGCACGAGTATGGGGGAGTATAACAGTCCGCGAAACCAACCAACGTGTGTCATTTCACTGATTAGCTGTAGGGGGCGCCACTCTGGGAACCCGTGATTGCTGACTCATCACGTTAAGGCTGGAGTCACGCTGACTGCCCGCATCCTGTCCACCTCGCGCTCAATGTTTGGCACGACCTACTAGCAAGCCCAGTCTCGGCTGCGTCCACACCGCGGCGTAACCTCGCGCGGTTCAACCAATCACCCCCAAGGCTACATAAAACAAAGATAGCTAACGGTGGCCGCTCGGCTGAATGTCGCAAGACATCACTCCGAAACCGACCCGACTAGGGAGTGGATGCACTACTCCGCGAATCAAAATTTCTCCTAACTATTCTCCCTTCCGTTCGCACAGAATATATTCTTCGTTCTACTCTGGCCTTCCCAAGACTTCTCACTCCAACTAAGGAACCTGGTCTCGAAGATCGCAGCTGTTAGGGTAAACCTTATTAGCCCTAACACCCCGCAAGAGACCCACGGCGGATACGCCCATAAAACTGGCCTGAAGACACGCCTAACAGGAACCTCTTGCAGATCGACACGGCTTCTTCTTCTCAATCTATACACATACCTGGGATGCGCACATTTGCCTAAATTCCCTTGACATTCTTGAAGGCAAAACAAAATTTTCTGTTCCCTGAACAGATATAGTTTAACCTTATCTGCTATTTGATAGTTTAATAGGAATAACTAAGATGTTTTGATCTGCAGCGTTTATAAGTGTAGGAACTACTATTGCATAGCAAGAGACGTTGGAAGTTGGCCAATTGGGCCCTTTTCTTTCAATAGACTGTTTGGAACTGAAATATTTTCTTGTAAATAGCAGTTTGCGCCTCAAGTCAATTCAATAAACAAAATATCTGATCCTAGCACTCGTTTTGGTGGATTATAGGCGATAACTTAGGAGATTCTGCCTGGACAGTCAACTTGCTGTATCCGTTATGGGGGATTCCATACGCCCGGTAGGCTGGGCAGATAGCTCGACCCATTAGTGATTAAATTCAAGGCTGTTGGCGTGCCTTCTTAGCTCAATCGGTAGAGCGTTGACTTTACCCAAGCCTTCCATGCTGATGTAGGCTGGAATCCCACCGAGACCAAGCATTTGTCATAAGTAGGTGAACTAAAAATAAACAGCGTCAAGTGTGTGCTAAACCAACTCATCAAATTTAGATCTTCACCATTTATAAGGGAATCTACTTAAATGCTCCGCATAAGAGCCGGGTCCACCAATTGAAGTGTGGTGGTCACTAGCGGCCAAAATGGGAACCCGTGATCGTTGTCTCATCGTGCTTTACCCTTAACACGCGCTCTTGTGTGAACGACCGAACCCTGTCCACCTCTTGCTCAATGACCGGCATGACCCACTAACACGCGAAGTCGCGGCTGCACCCACGCCGGTCTGACCAATTACTATCAAGGCTGGCCAAGATAAAGAGCTTTCGGTGGCCACTTGGATGTCTGCCCCAGATATCACTTCGGACCTAGCCTGTCTCGCGATTGGACGTGCGCTCTGACAGTCAAATTTCCTACTTCCTATTCTTCAAGCCCTCTGTATAGAATACACTATTCCCATGACTTCTCTCTTCCCTTAAGGAACAGGGCGTGGATGATCGCAGTCGTTAGGGTTAATTCTGTTAGCCTACACACCACGCGATAGAACTCCAGTTTCCTGTCATCTCCCTCGAGTTCCCTCATTATATCTTAATAAATAACCCTGATCATCCTGAAACCAGACTCGCTGTCCGTTGGTGCTAGAGGATAACACCGAAAACGTGACGAAATTTGTCACTTTTTCGAGGCAAGTGGACATTTTCACTATATTTTACCGATAGAGTAATTATCCACATGAAAATGCCCTCTTCCGATTTGGTTCAGCAATACCATGGTCTCATTACCGAAACTGGAGACAAAACGGTACAGATAGTTTGTAGGGCAGCCTAAACAGGATCCGGGAACGGGCAGTCCCGCCTACTTAAAATATATGGCGTGCGATAAATTTCAGGAAGGTACATATTTCCATTTCTTAACAATAACCCTAACATAGAACGAAACAGTAACTTTAGCCTTTACCCTGCAGCTAACACGAATGCAAACCCGAACCTTAAGCTCTAACATCATGCAGACCGAGAAGAAGAAGAAGACTCGATCGCTGGGACAATATGTTTATTCGCCTGACGTTTCGATATTCGTCGCGGATTCGTCATCAGAGACATGAGTACCATCATGCAGACCCTTAGCCTAACTCTGACTTCAAACCAAGTCCTAAACGTAACCTTTACCCTCAGATTAAGTTTAATTTCCCCGCAATTTGGTACACTTCCACGTTTATTGTCGGCGATTTCTGCTACTGTGTCATTGTTTGGGTGGCCATAAAAGTCATCCTTCCCGACAAAACCACTATGGCCCATCTTGTGACAAGCTCTTTTTTACGTGAAAAACGTTTTGGAAGCCGTTAACTGTCTTTTTACACAAATTAAGACCGGGGGAAGGGTTAAACTCAGAATGTAGAAACCTATCGGACGTCTAGTAATGAAACCGATGGACATGCACGGCAAGAAAATTCTGCAAGGGTCTCTAATGGGTCAGGTTTGATGGTGGACATAGCGAGTGGACTGCACTAATCTGAGGACAACTAAGGACGCGAGTAACTGAATACACGGTGGCAGCGGTAAGTAGAAATTGTACTTACAGTCAAGTTGCGGCTGACTGCACAGACCCGACGGCTCATTTAAGCTCGACGAAGCTGAAAATCTTGCAAAAAATTACAGCTAATTGATCTGCAAACTGCTTGATTCATGTTTCTCCACCCTGCAGTCTTATAGGAGTTAAGGCTAAGGCGGTTAACTATAACACCTACAATCTTCGAGGCCCGGTTCCTTAGGAGCTATGAGAATTCATGGGAAGGCAGGGTAGACGGAACAGTGTATTGTTTACAGAAGGGATAGAGGGAAGGTTGCCA
>JAYGXS010000008.1:17171138-17218547 GCA_036362985.1 Ligula intestinalis
AACCTCCCTCAACTTCAACTGATTTTTTCCAGTGTCATCCCTGTGACCGCGAAATGGAGAACTTCATCACCGACACCCTGTCGCGAAGCAAGAGGGAGATGCTCAATTGCTCACAGCCCGTCGACCCAGGCTTTGTTTCCTTCCTCATCCCGAAGAGGTGTTGCTGCTTTGAGAGCTCCTTTCCTCAACTCCTTTCGCAACTCTGCTCCTTCTTCTGCCAACGGTATCCCTCCTCTCTCTCTCATCTTAACGCAACCCACACTGACATGGCATACGGATTTGCCGTCGAAGTTCAACACAGCCAACATGGCTCTCTCACACGTAGTCGAGATGCCCAATCTCCTACACGACTCACGCATGACAGCACGGAAACTCATGCGAGTCACAACCGTCCCATCAACCTGGCTCCCATAAGCCAGCTACATCAACACCAACTCCTCAAACTCTACCGTTGGTACGTAACTCCTTCCCTATCTTTTACTAATCTCCCTTCGTTTGTTTCCTTTCCTTTCTCTATGGTTGGCATCGATCCTGCCTTCGGCGTCCATCACCGCCGCCTTCGGTCTTGCTGGGGGGTACTGTGGGAGCCTACCTCGCTGACTAATGCCGGCTTCGTTGCCAAAAGCCGCGAAAGTGCAGTGGCTAGGCGCGCCGGCTAAATTCCTACGCACTGTGTCTGCCTTTGTTTGCCGCACACTCGGCAACCATCGCGCGAGACAGGGACTCCCCCACTGGTGTCTGTCCTTAGCGTTCACCAATCACCATCAAGGCCATCAGACAGACAAAAGTCTTCGGTGACTGACGTTGGAGTCACTCGGCTCGAGACGGTCGCGACGCGGCAGTGCTATCTCACGGTGCTGATGATCGAACTCAACACCAGGCCGAGTCAACCACCTTTCTACTCTCTATTCTTCTACTTATTCTGTACAGAATATAACCTTTTCCTACTCTGATTCTCCAAGACTTCTCTATCATCTCCTAAGGAACCGGGCCTGGAAGACCGCAGTCGTTAGGGTTAACCGGCGTAGCCTTAACATCAACCTTTTGCGATAGACCCACTACAGTCTATTATAAAGCGCAATAGCCCTCCTGCATATTCAGCAATAGACCTCCGTGCGCCTAGGCACGCGAAAAGTACACACTAGAATTGCATCCAGCAGCAAAATTTTCCTCTAATTATCGTTATAATTGTCGACACTTGGGCGAAAATTGCGGATCTAACAGCTTGGCTACGGACGCGCACGGAATCATCATGCAACAAGTGATGATGAATGCGGAGTTGCTAATTGTGGCAGGTACGTGGTTGCACAAAAATAGAATTCCACTTATACTACCGTCCTCGTGTGCCCATTGCCCTCTAATTGACGCTGTCTCCGATGATAGCTTCGAGTGTGGATCCGAAACGATAAGCGAATAAAGTTCTTGTTCTAACTGGCAAACCACCTACATGTTAGCCAGTGAGTTGGTTGGCTGCACTAGCGAAGGCGACTCTCCTCTAACATCCAAGCATAAATTGTTATGATCAAAACACAGACGCGTTTGTTGTCAGTCACATGCATTTGAACAGTTTTTTTTTGTCCACACAAGTTATTCACGCGACCAAATTATTTTGCGTCCGAATGACGATGTATACACTCAAAAAAGTGATTTTTCGACAGGAGGGAGCCGGCTATCGACGGATGGAGACGTTCAAATTAGGTTGGGTTAGGCGTTCTATATATAACGTCGACTGCAAGGCTTAAACCCATCCCACAGCTCAATGCTGTGGAACTGGGGCGCTGGAAATAACAGAAAGCTGCGTCAAGATAAGTCAAGTCCTGTGACATCTCAGCTATCCCAGTTGGTCTGTAGGATACCAATTTTGTCCGGCTGGGTACTTCAACGTGTGACAGTATGTCGATACATTGGTATGAAGAAAGGGCATCTCGGACCCAAGGTAAGAACTGAGTTGGACGAATTTGTCAGTGAAGTAGCCTCACTGCCGTCCAGAAACAAAATTTAGATAGGGCCAAGTGTCGAAAGTTTGAAAATGCAGTGATGCATACACAATTTCATGGTGAGTGTATTAGTAAAAGACTCACGAATGATGCGCTGAAAAGGGTTTAGGGTATCCAATTCACTTCATAACAGGTTGTCAGTGATTGCATTATCCATATAGTGGTCACATAAACTAACACAGGGGGATGCAGTTGAAGCCAAAATAGGTCTGATGATGATTGAAAGCAGCCACATCAGAGGTTAAGAATTCATCTCATGGCGCGGATCACCAGTGTAAGAGATAAAGTTTGGGATTTTCGTGGTAATTTTCAGCAGGTAAATAGAATTCAATGTGCAATAAAGAAAATCGGGCCAACAATGTAGCATACGAAGTAGTCCGGCCGGGTAATAAACGATAGACGTATCCCAACGGTTATATACTAGTAAATAAGATAAGGCGTGGAAGGCCAGAGTGTTATGAATAATTTGATTTAGTGCTGAGGGAGCGGAGTATGAGTAATGCGTAATTGACCCCCGAACAGATGCAGCCCAGCCATGAGCGGGCCGGGCCCAGAGTCGCGATTCTGCAGTGAGAGTGAGCAAACGTCCGTGACCATTACCTACCTTCGATACGCTCTGGTGCGCACGTGCTTAGGGGAAAGGAGAGAGGGACATGCAGCCTGCCCCAGAGGCTTGCGAAAAAAGCATGGCTTAGACTGCTAGGTCACTCCAGGCCCATCGCATCTGCCAATAACGATGGCACCCCGGAAGAATTTGCTATTTCCATACTCCATTCTACAATAGTTGTACTAATTTAACCAATTTAAGTAGAAACAATTAGCAAAATATTCATGTCTTATAACTATTTTTACCATGACAATAAGCGTCCCGAACCCTCAATAGCAGGATCACATCAAACTGCATCACGCTATAACTGGCTACCCATTAAGGCAGTTTTTGCGCCTACATTTTTTTGGAAATCGGTGGCTCGCTGAACTCATCCACCGAGGTAGGAGCTTTTTAACTGCCCAGATAATTATTTTATAAGAGTTCGTTGTTAGTCTGAACTATTTTTTTTCTTATTCTCACGATAGCACTAAGTATGTAATGAAAGGGCCCCTTGGGCCTTAAATATACAATTATTATTATTTTATGCAGAAGCAAATCGCAAAATTGTTTGCGTATAAGAATGGGCTATTTACTTAATGAAAGTACGTACAGGCGTGACATTTTATATCCCGCAGCTTTATTGATTCTGTTCGCAAAAGTATAATGCCTTTTCCCATAGAAGTAACCAAAAGGACAGAAAAAAAGTTACCTTCGAAGAATATTGTCACCAACTAAATGTAAAGTTCGATAACTAATGAAAACCACATTCTTTTAAGACCTGTTTTGTGGTCGCCGATTCACGCAACCTTGTCTGAAGTCTGTGTCCGCTGCGTTATGAAACTATTCCTATCACCTAATTGCTTGAGTCGTGAGGAAAAGGATCAACTAAAGTAGCAAACATTTCCATGGATAATTTGAAAAGTCAGTCTCTGGCAAACATGTTTTCAGCATCTCATCATCAGGCCAAACATTTGCAGGGGAAATGAAAGCTGTACATAAAAATTAAAGTTTGAATATGTAGAAAAATCAATGACTGTCGAACGTGTTCTGCTCTCCTGAAACTGTCGAAGCATACATCAAACAGCTGCAGAACACGCTTCTTGAAAATGGATACCCAGAAAGGTTCATCCTCGGGAATGTTGGCGAACGCACCAAGAAGCCTGCTAACCTAACCGCAGAAAAGGAAGACATATTAATAAGACTAACTTTCTTAGGAGATGCAACAAGCGAACTGGTAAAACAACGACTTAACACTGCGATCACAAGCGCTTTCCCCGCGGCGAATTAACGCGTGTTATTCACTAACTCTCTCCTCCTACGATTGGGAGGTAAAGACCGACTCCCGTTGATGGCCACATCCATGTGCATATGCTCCTTCACTTGCTCCTGTGGAGCAGGATACTTTGGCCGAACAACGAGGCGTCTGAAAAAGAGTACGTGAGCACGTACTGATCGATCTCGAGTTCTATCCTCGCACACCTTGCCAATAAGAATAATCGAGTTGATACCAATAAAGCCTTTCAGGTTGGCTACCGGATACCAGCTAACTTTTCCAAAGGCCTACGCCAACGGATGCTCGCAACAGCGGAAGCAGTAGCTATACGGCTAGCGAATGCAGTGCTGTGTTGTCAGAAGACGCTGACACAAGCCCTTACGCTTCCGTGGCCTACACCGACGCCAGGTGGCGATTTCATTTCGCCCCTACCAACTAGCGGCAGTTTCTCAACCGACACGCTGGTCTCGTCTTCTTGCGCAAACTGGCCTACTCCACAGTGGCCAATCAGCGCCCATGTTAGACAGTTATTGATTTTTCTACATATTAAAACTTGAATTGTTATGTACAGCGTTCATTTACCCTGCCTGATGACGAGTTGCTGAAAACATAAGTTTGGCAGAGACTGACTTTTCAAATAATCCATGGAATTGTTTGCTACTTTATTTGATTCGTTTTCTCATGACTCAAGCAAATAGGTGATAGGAATAGTTTCATAACACAGCGGACACAGACTTCAGACAAGGTTGCGTGAATCGGCGACCATAAAACATGCCACGCGAGCAATGCGCTGGGTGCGATCAGGACACGACGAGCTTTATTAGAGACGCGCACTCATAACAAGGCCTGCACATGGGGGTGTGGTAGCACGCACCCAATAACCGAATTCCTAGCAGTTAAGGGCGTGTGAGACTTGATCTGGGAAGTCTAAAACCAGCCCTGTAGGTTTCCATTTCTCTCTTCTGGTGCACGGAAGTACACAACATGCCGATAGATGAAACCACGTGACATTTTTTATAGGATCCGCGGATTACTATTCTTTAGCGAAAATTAACCTAAACCCGGTGGGAGTTTCCTGAAGAATCTTCGGTTTGATGAGAGCTTCTTCTTTGGACATTTCGCCTGGTCGACAGCGCGCTGGTTTGACGAGCGCACAGTTGACCAGGCGGACTGTCCAAGGGAGAAGCTTTGAAGCGTCTGCAAGCGTGGAAAGACATCAAAGTAATAATTCTCTCGTTCACTTGAGAGAAAAATTGAATTGAAACTCTTGATTACCATTCATCGATCGCTTACGGAACTCAGTCGTCTCACTCCACCTAAAGGCTCATCCCGGAGCCCCAACAGCAGCCGCACAGCGGCTAAATTGCATTATCAAGTCACTTTCCCCAGATGAGACACTTTATGATTTGGCGGATGCAGTTAAATTCAATTTATCTCGAGAAAACAATCATAAACGCATGAGGCACATCAAACAGCTTTTTGTTTTATTCAGTTAAATGTCTTGTAAATAACTTGCCTAAACTTGCCCTGCTGCGTGTTCGTGACATTTGACATCTATACGGAACTTGTTTGCTTCGGGAGGGTGAGCACTTATTTCTGTTGAAATAAATTAATCCGTTAAATTATTGTGTGTTGAGCATAAGTTGCAAAAGGACGCATCCTCCTCGCTACTGTCATTTCCAAAGAAAACTCTGAACTAGGTGAAGTTCCGACAAACGCAAAGGAGACTAGAACGGTAAATTCTGGCTGATAAGTCATCGTTAGCCAGACTTACCTAAACCAGGTTTGCAGGCCCTGAAGATCAAAATCACTTTTGAAGTTCAGCCCGAATAGAAACATCAAATTCCAGTCTATATCTATAGACTTTGAATGAACTGATATATATAGGACACAACAATTAATTTCTGACGAAAAAAGCCGAACTTTAAAACCGGTACATCGAACAGAAGGCAAACATGGAAAGCTGGGGGACCCACTGATCAGCCCGACCACTCGCAGTTGTTGCAAGCAGCGACAGAATACCGGCGAAACACGTGTCTGGGATTTTAGGAAGTGTTGCCAGTATGGTAAAGTAGAACGTAAAAGCCACTTTCGTTGGCCATATCTAGGCCGTTAACCAATGAATGAAAGCAATTCCAACGCATTTAAAATTTCAATTCTCTGTGGCCTATACTTTCTAACTCAACAGGGGAAACTAGTCGTGGATTTTATACAACAGATGACTTGTTTCATAGAAGATAATAAAGCGGTCGTTATGATGAAGCGAAATTTGTGGTTAATATATAGAAAACTTTATTCCCAGACATTTCTTATATGTAGTCAGTTTTTGTTAATTTGATCACAAGGTCGTGAAATACGACTCGCCAAATTACTGGACGCAGGAGAAAAGTGTGCTACCTGTAACTTCACATTAAAATACTCAACAGATTCATTTTTGCAGGGCTTGCAGTACATGATTGAGGCTTCCACTGTCGAAGAAGGTGAGACGTTACCAACGTTCACGCTAGAGGCATACTATTGGTTAAGGCGGATCTAGCCATCTAATGACGACCGTACTTGTGGTCACAGTTTGGCAGGGGGGAGGAAGAGGTGAGTAATTGACCAAATGGGGGCAAGAAATTCGTGCTACGCAACTAAGGGGGATATTTCGTTCGCTATGTGGACAAGGGATAAATTCAGTACCCTTTCTCAAACAAGCTGCGATTAAAACTTACAATAAAATATTTTAAATGTCGCCACGAGCGGCAAATTACTCAGGACGGGACAGACTAAATTAGGACGCCAGATTTTATTATCACTAAGTGCTCATGGGTGAATGCTCAAACTATGATTAGAAGACCCCACACCCAAATAGCTTAGAATGTCCTCTAGACGACCAGCTAGGCACAAAAGTACAAATAATTCCCTACGGTTAATGCAAAAAGTGCAAGCGTTCTAAAGTAATTTTTAAAAAATAGACAGATCGGGAAACTAAAACATCCCTTTGTCTGCTGCCAAAAAAAAACATTTAGTTTAAGAGCACGATTTGGCGAAGAAGCAGAACGTAAGGCTCAAGACCCTACTCTCTGCGGTAATGAGGAAAACACTTGCCACTGCGATCCCCAGGTCCGGTTCTGTGTGGGAAGAGAACACGTGGGATACCAGGTGGGAGGAATTGTATACTCTGCACAGAAGTAGGGAAGAATAGGTTTGAGGAAGTTGACCATCAGACAAGCGCGCATCCGCACCAGAGAGGGAAAGCGTCCAAAGTTGTGTGAGCGTGGCAGGTTTCACAGTGACGCCGTCTGTGAGTGGGCCTCGAAGGTGATTTACCAGACCGGATTGGGGTAGACAGATACTGATGCGCGCACACTTGCTAGCAGCCGTGGGAGGCGAGAAGTTGAACGCTGCACACGAAGTTAGGTCATTACACTTCCCCCACACCTGATTCAGATAGTAGGATGGCTGCCCATGTAGCTTTGCTTTCAAAGTGTCTGAATTTGTCCTACCGTATCCTTAGACCTGTATCATAAACTTAATGAACATTTTCACGAGTAAACTGACTTCCTTCACTTGGAGTACCTGAAGTGAGTGCTAATATATTCAGATTCAGAATCAATAGTCTCGCTCATTCCAGGATGTGCTCTGTACTCATTCGCCGGAGCTATAGCAATCTTCGGTTAATTGGCGCTGCAGTCACGAAAACGGAGGACAGGCATATTCAAAATCCTTTACAAGCTCCGTTTAACCAAGTCTGCCACTTTATTTTAGCTGATAACTATGAGTGGTGCTTTCATTCAGATGGCGATAATAAAAGTTCTTCAGGTAAATTGGAGGCACCATGATTTGACCGTCTATTCCGACGATGTCCAACAGCAGGATGGGAGTAAGCTGTGTTTTGCCTATAACCTAAATTTTCGGAAATACTGGACTTGCGCTGCATCTAACGCACTTCCTTCTTTTTAACTCATCTAAAGACCGGTGTCATAACGGAGTCAAGAGTGCCGGCGGTAAATTGGGCGCAGGTGGCGTGCACGGCGTGAGCCTGCGCCTAAGCATACTACAACACCCTTTCTCCTCCTCCTTCGGTATTATTTACTATTGGTTAACATTCGAAATAACACCTTCGGTGCCCCGATCTGGTCCCCGCGTTGATCCAGCGCAGCAAACACGTTCTCGATTTCAGGGACATAGTAACTATGATACAAAGCGGGTCATAATAACAGTTAAAATAAACAGCGAAGGTAAGGGGGGACTCCTCACCATATCGTGGCAAACACTCGACATGTAAGTTTCCTTTGATTTTCGACCTTTAGACTGCAACCTACTGGTCTGACAGAAGAACAACTTAACCTAGCGGTACGCTGCAACATAGCTTAAGATTTCCCATGCCCTTGCCCTAAAAACCGGGCGTTGAAGGGACTACCTAAAAACTTAGACACGCTTGTTTTGTACCAGGTTTCAAAACGAGCTAGGAGGGGTCTGTTCCGTAGAATTAACTTCAAGTTCATGCATTAATTTGCGCGGATATTGCACAAAGTTACATCTCTTCGTCATGGGCAAGCGCTAGCTAAAAACGCAAACTGGCAAGTAAACTGTTTTCTTGGCCTAACAATTCAACTAATTTGACCTGAAACTAGACTTTCCGAAAGGCAAATTATGGTTTTATGACTGAAAACAGCAAGAAGTGCCTCCCTTTTCCTGTGTGGTAGCAATATGGTCGACAGCTGGGTTCCGTTTTGCACGGGTGGACGAATTTCAGAAAGAAATGAAACAAAAAATCTCGCATGCAGTAACTTTCGTCGTTTGAGGTTGGCTTTGGTCTTGCCGACAGCCTGGCCAAAAATGATTTTCAGAAATCGTAAAGCTAGTCAGAGCGGTTGCCGGGTTGGGCTGTGAAAATGCGGCTTCCGTACTGTGGACCAACGAAGGATAGTGGTTGTCAACAACTAACTTCGGCTGATAGACTGGGTCTTTCACATTTACCAACGACGTCGAGAAGCATCGGCTTCTCGGATGCTTCGGGCACACCGTCCAACGCGTCGTTTTCGGACGTCTCTTCGAATGGGCACCAGAAAATGTGATGGTAATTGGGAAGTATTGAGCATACTTTAGTAGTTCTGACTCGGAAAGCGTGCTGAACATGACAATCGTCAGCTTTTGTGCCAGCTGAGAGATGATTGCTGAGAGCTTAGCCATTGATTCTAAACCATGACTGAGTATATGGAATTAAAGTATAAGAAGCTTAGGTGGCTAGGATGTTGACTGTCTTGCGTTCGAATCCCACCGAGACCGCCAAGTTTTCACAATTAGGTAAAGTGAATTATTCACATTTTTGAAAATTCTCTATTAAATAATTGCGCCTGATAGTCAACTGGTGGATCCTAGATTGACTGCTCACAACATCCTTCTTGGCCAGTCAATTTACTGTATTAAACTCGGCGGTCTCCATACGCTACAATAGGTTGGACGGGTTGTAACTTATCTCAAGTTTTGATAAATTCGCGGTTTCCGGTGGAGTCTTGTAGCTCAGATGGTAACAGCGTTGACTTTATCAAACCCTTCCCCTTGTTTTGCCGTGGGTTCGAATCCCACTGACACCACCAAGTTGTCCACATTTAAGTTTCCTTGTAACGCCGTCATCCTGGACAAACGACTTACAATTGGTGAGAAAGAAACCAACCGGCTATCCTTCCTTGGCGTCCTTACGTGTAAGGATTGCGGTCGCCACAAACAGGAAAGTGTTCAGGAAAGAGCAAAAAAGGCGCAAGTAATGAACTTCAACAGCAACCACCCACTCAGTAATAAAATCAATTAAGTAAGGGGTCTATATCAATGTGTTGAGACAAACAACAGTTAACTCCAAGGCAAGTTTGCTGAAGTACAATACCTTGGATGGGTATATAGAAAAACAGCTTCCCGCGCAATTTCGTCAACCAGTGCATACGCAAACGCGACGAGAGTAAATCACACTGACCCCACATTTTGGCAAACATTTTCTACGTCATAAACTTCTTCGAGGCAGTCGACCTCCTTCTCGCACCACTTGGAGTTGGGGTCGCACGCAAACCGGAGGCAACCATGAGCATCAGATAATGAAACCAAAAGACCTACTGTCATGGCAAGAAACCTATGGAGTCGTCCATAGGATCTGATGCAGTTGCGGACAAAGCAACTACGTCGGAGAAACTGGAAGACTGCTCCAGGTACAAGTGGCCGAAGAGTACGAAGAAAAGGCCTCAACTCCTAATTCGCAGTTCAGACGATGAGACCTGCCCATGCAAGTTTTACGAGGTCAAAGTTCTCGCGAGACCTCAATCGCGCGAACCGCGAGCTACTTGATCGGTGGCTCACGGGCCACAGTCCACTAAAAGTGCAATTACTTCCGTGTCCCGTAACTTGTACTGAAACTTAGTTTGGTCAAAGTAGCCACTGGTGGAGCTCGCAGGCAAACAGTTTCCAACGCTAGTGCTGGTAGGCCAGATGGCCAAGCAATCATCACACCAACATCCAACACAGTTGAAATGTCAGCAGGTAACGACCCACATGAAACAATTTGCGCACCAAGGGCAGCCATCCTTACCGAACGGGGAAACCGCTATTCGACGCAGGTATGCGGTAGTTTGGCGAATTTATCCTTTAAATACTGCAACTCCCTGGGTATGAATTACCCGAAATTGATGAGGAATTCGAGCATGAATCAGAAACGACAGACTCATGTCACTTGCTCAAATCGAAAACACATTTCAGAATATCGTTTGGCATTTCTTGAGATAGGGGATCTAGTGTACGTTGGTGGAGATGCGTACAATTAAAATTGGTTCTGAAGGTCAATTGGCAAAAACTGTCAACGTTGTGGTTGGCAACATTTACTCGTTTTCTGTTTAAGTCAGCTGGGAGCCCGAGAACAGGTGTGCGCAGATCCGTACTTCCTGCCTTTTGTATAAAAGGAAGCCGAGCAAGAGAATTTCGTCACTATTCATACATAGGCCGTCTCCAAGCTGACGGCGTTTGAAGCGAGGTAACACAAAACGGCCAATGTTTATTAGCGACTAAGATCTACACAGTGGTGGTTAGCCAGCCTACACATAAGATCCTTAGCACATTGCTCAGATCTAAGCCTCTACCCTTGGTGGAATATTCCGTTTGGGGAGTATTACTGTCAACATTGTGACGTCAAGCATTGAATAGTAAGTAAGCATAACACGACTAGGTTTATGCGCTGGATGGTCTCCTTGGAAATGAGAGATGAAACTGTTTTCACCAGGGAGCAATCCTAACTTTTAAAGGAAATATCAAAACCACGAATGGACGAGGTCACCTTTCCCTAATAACTGGAAAAATATTAAATAAACTGACCTTAATTTCCAATATAGCAAGCCCTCGCTATATCACGGTTCGGCCACCGTGAATTTTATAATATGGCTGATATAACTGGGAAAGAAGGAGTGTTTTAATGTTAACAACAATAAGCGTAACATTAATTTCCTTTGACCTAGTTGTGAAAACTTATACGGTCTCTTTGGGAATCAAATCCACACCATAACCGGGAAGGTTTTAGTACAGCCAACCGTCTGAGAGTTGTGAGGTTCTATCAGGAGCCGTGAATTTAATCATACTTGGCTTAAGCTATCCGCCCCACCTACTGCAACGTATGGGATCCCCCAATTCTGATACACTAAGCTGACTGCCCAAGCAGAATCTCCTAAGCAATCCAGGCTAGAATCTATCAGGTGGCTAACATGCTGGCGTGGGTTCCAATCCCACTAAAGCCATCGAGTTTTATAGAACTGGGTCAAGATAATTATTCCAATCTGCCAAAACCCTTACTGAAATGTCTTACAGTAAGTATGACTGCAAGATGTTTAAACTATCACGTATTAAAAACAAATGGACGAGGTTACCTATCCGTGAAAAACGGGACGTTAAAATACAAAAAAATTCTTCCCTATATCCCGCTGCTACTAAGGATTCTCTCAATGTATTTCACATAATCGGGCGGGTAAGTAAAACGAGTGCAATACTGTGTATAACAAAAAAAATCGTGTTAATTAAAATTAGTATCATTAAAACGTGTTTAAAAACACATTGCGTATTTTAAAAAAATGCCTCAGTAATATTTTTCATATAGTTCTGTAGTACATAAGCAGTATGTTTACGTACATAATTTCAACCAATATTACCTCATATCTAAGAGAATATAAAGGGTTCATGCGGTATAGCTGTGTGGAAAATGTTTGTAAGAATGAAGATTAAATATACATCAAAGAAATGCTGAAGAAGAAGCGGTCACTGGAAAAAGAAAGCAAATGGTCTGACGTTTCAGAGTCTCACACGAACCCATCATCAGAGGTAGTCGCAGGAAACAATAACGTGCGTTTTTGGTTGTTGGATTTGCATCTTTCGCGGATGTTCCTCGAACGCATGCCCGCGATCAAAGAGGGGTCACTATATAATGCTTCCAGGATTAACAGAGAAGGGTGAGAGTGCATACCATGTATTCATTGCAAGGCTAATTGGCAGTGTAGAAGCCTCCAGGGGCAAATCTCGTCATTAAGTTCAGTTGCAAGAGCACAATTTACGGAAACTATATGTTTTACGCAACAGGGCTCCCAAGACCTACTTCTCTTCCCGGAGGATATCCATAAGAAAAAGCAAAAATACATTTAGAAACTACAAGAACCTCCATGATCAAAATTGGCCATGCTGACTGCCCTGAAAACGGGCAACGAAGCCGCAGTTTCAAGCCACTTGTCTGGACAGTGATTAGTAGCATTTATTGACACTTCGACGATTACCAAAAACGGTGAAGAACAACTACTCTGACTTCGTGTCCTAGCAGTATGCATGCCTCGGTGCGATGACGGTTTCTTTGAGAGGGAATACATCCATCGGGAAAATTTATCGTTTTGAACTGCCGTGCGCAGACTAACCGGCTCAATGCAGATCAGATGGATTCCCAGACTTCCGAAGTCAATAAGTATCGCCGCCAATGGGTGTCTAAAGGCAGTTTAAGTTGCATAATCTATTTGGAGCGGGACTTTCATGTGTCAGGGCATCCGACCCCCGCTCCCCCACCGCCCTTGTGTAGTACGCCTGTCGACAGCCGGGCATACCTTGGACGGATCTTAAAAACTCCGATTGTATACTTATCCAGAAGTTGAATAGTCGTCCTGGGTAAGGATTGGTTGAAAAATCAATCAAAAGGAAAGCAAACAACAAAAAATCAGAACAAGGAGAGCGATGATCGGCACAAGACAGCTTTGCCTAAGGACTCTTAGTCTGTCAAATTTTGCCTTGACATCTAAGGGGCCTCAGGGACGGTGTCATGTGTGAAAGTTCAACATAAACAGTACTGCAGAAATTAGTCAAAAACCCTTTAAACAAGTCAAATTAGGTTAAATGAAGGCGAACCGCTCAGCAAGCATTTTGCAGAGCCTCTATTTACCTTTAAAATGCAGACTACCACTTCCCTTAACTTCCTTTCCGACCATGAACTGCTAAAATAGATGAACCGGTTCACACAATCCTTGCAATGACAAAACAGATTGCAAAGATGCGCCTCCAACGTTAAGTGGGATCAAAACCAGAGAATTGAAAGCTCCTACGATGTCATTTTGGAACCCGGTATTTGTACTACCGCGAGAAACCTGCTCCCAAAAGATTGATAACGAAACAAGCGTTTTCGGTCGAATTTTTCCTCTTAAAACCTATCACTATGATTTAAAAACCGAGAGAAACTTTAAACAGTCGTTTAAAGTATGAGATTAGGATTATAAAGATTCATGCATGATATGTATATAAGAAACAAGTGCTTGTCTCATTAGCACATCATGACTTGACATGGGATACCATCCTTCAAGGGGACCATAATTAGTTCCCATAATTTTCGTGGAACTATATTTCGGCAGATCACTTAACAATTGCCCTAATATTACTGGAACATGCACAGAACATAAGTACTCAGCTGAACTCACGACAAACATAAATACGTTTCCGGCAACCGGTATCGGTGGTTAAAACTAATCGATCCTCGATCAAGTTGACTTTTCTTCATGGAGAATCATGAATCCAGTTCTGTTAGCTTCTAATAGCAATAACTTCTGTTTTCCCCCCTTTCCCTTCCCAACCCCTGAGAGCCCTCTGTGTTATCAGGGAAATTTTAGAAGTTAATAACTGTAGTGGATTAGTAGTTAAGAACAGCGTTCCTGAGATAAGTGCCGAACAGACAGTTATTGAAGTCGAGAGATAAGAGCACAAATGAACGCAAGTAAACATTAATATTTGTGTCGCGAAAACTACTTCGACAACGAAGTAACAATGCGGTATAAAGTTGAGATTTTTAAACGTTCAGTGGAGGGAGAAGACCATTCGTTAACCTATTTTAGATGGTTTCAGGTCCTTCATTCCCTTTCAGAACCTGAGCTATAAGGTGTATATAGCTATTAAAGCATTCCTCAAAATAAACCTCTTTATCACACAGCTATCGCTGTAAGTGTTCACTTCAGTCGCCTGCTGTGCGTAAAAATTAGGTATTTATGTTTATAAAAACGTTACAAACCCTACTGTTCAACTTCCAAAACATTAGAAGGTTTGGTCTAATGTGGATGAAACTTAAGTCAATCCTCCTGAATAAAAAACGTCCCAAAGTCAAAGTTACGCTTTTGTGGAAAGGTATCTTGCCTACTTAATAAAATATAAACAGTTTATACAGCTTCTCAAAAACATGATGCCAACGGTTTCGTCTTGAATGCAATGCTCTTTTTAAAAGATAACACGACAATTAACCCAAATAAGTGACTGAAACTAGCTGATCACTTATCAAAACGGCGTTGAGTGCAACCTGAACGTGTGAGCTTTGGTCCCCCAGCGTAGACAGTATTTGAGACCGCCAGACAAGGACACGTACGACAAGGCAGCCTCTCGCAGATGTGAGGAAACAGAGACCGGGACAAACAACTGTTGAAGGTGTGTGCGCGCGTGTACGCGAATGTTTGGTCTGCGACTAGGACTTTAGCGAGCCAAACCACAACAAGTCGGCAAAGGCGGGCAGGCGTGAACGCGAAAAAAAGGGAGCGAGATAACCCGTGGTCAGAGAACAAGGGGATTGTTAGTCCCTGTCTTTCCCTCGCGTACACACGGACAATGAAAAATCAGGCGGTTGTTGGGGAGCGCGAAAGCTTTGTTAGGAGAAAGCAAACTCCCTTGAAATAGTTCGCTCAAAATAACAAGGCTCGACGGTTATTCTACTGGGCACACCCGAGTAATAACAAGACTCATTCAGTAAAAGAATGGCTCTAAATGTGATAATAAAATGGAGCACAGTGCAGCTTTAAACGGGAACTTGTACGCAAATTTAGAAAACATACACAATATACAGTAGTCGCCGGTTATTAAGCCCACGGTTTATAAGCCCAGCCGCTTATTAAACCCAATTTGGTCTAGGCCCAAGGTGGGCTTAATAACCGGCGACTACTGTACTAAGCCCACGGTTAATAGGCCCAGCCGCTTATTAAGCCCAATTTGGGCTGGGCCCGAGGTGGGCTTAATAACCGGCGACTACTGTACTCAATTGGAAAAAAATCTGTCAGAATAACTTGATTAAAAAGAATAAGAACCGAAACAGTTAACTGAGCCTGGCAGTCACCTACTGGATGCTAGATTGATTGCTTACAAAATCCTGCTTGAACGGACAGCTTGTCATATAAGAATTGGTATATCCAATGCGTTACAGGTTAAACGGGCAACTGGACCGATGAAATTAAACCAACGGTACCCGGTAGAGGCCTCGTAGTTCAGGTGGTTACAGCTCTGCTTGTATTAAAGCTATGCCTTTGTCGTGGGTTCGAAACCCACCGAGGCCAGAGATTTTCACAATTTGCTCAAAAGAATTACGACAAATGCAGAATAAAGGCTGACGCATCATGCTCCGCGCTTAATTACCATCTATGGAATGTCAGTGAAAGGAAACCTCGAGTAAAATTCTCGGTAACGATAGTTTATAAGTACCACCATATAAGCACATACCCCCAAAAGCCTTATATTCGCAAAGATAGAAACGTAGGAAATATTTAATTTGCATACAAGCGATAACAAAAAGACTATGTAGTCTACTCTGAGTGAATCTTTACAACTATTAAAAAGCAAGTTAGATGGAACTATCTGCGTAATAGATAAGTCGACATACAGATATAACGGGGGCAGTATTGATAAAGAGCTTTTCAGTTATACCTAGAAGCTGTTCTTGCCAAATTATCGAAATTAACTGTTTTCGATTAAACGTATGTTACTTGATAAATTAACAACTTCCCAAAAGAAGTCAGTCTGCGTGTGAATGATGAACGTTGGAAAATTCAAAACATCAACTCCTTATCTACAGAATTACATTAAAATACCGATTTTTAAAATTGCATAAACAAGAAATGAGCAGACATTTAAAGAAACCCGTCATGTCAGTGAAGTGCGTTTAATATAGAAAAATGGAAAACCAGCCAAAAAGCGTACGTCAAATGCTACAGATCTTGAAGTGATAACTTAGCTTTTTGACTGTAAAACAACCCAAGGAACATGCTAGTTTCGTCTGTCCTTTCCGGTAATAGCAATTTACAGCTACAGTCGACGATTTTTACATCTGGCTCACAAAAAAGTAAAACGAAAATTGCGAGTTGAATAATGCCTCGCGTAACAACCTCGCCTCCACATCGGAGGACGGGAGGTTTTAGACGTAAGCCATCAAAACCCTCGCTGTGGTGTGGACTAAGTTACAATTAAAAGAGAAGAAATGCAAGCCCTGTGTTAAGCTTCGAATAATTTCATAAAAATAGATTTGTCTTTCTCCTCTGCTGGGAGCACTTCAAGCTATCCAACGGGTTTCCGGGGTCGACTTCGGTTGACAGAGTAATTCACTTAAGATGAAGGCCTGGACTACAACGTTCCTAGGTTCTGTTCGTGTCCAGTCCAGAAAGAAATCACTTTTTTGAAATTAAAGCTTGCCAGGATGCGCCTTCCGTCTATCTAATTCAGATGGCGCGCAATGGTAACTGGACCGGAAGAATTTATAAAGTCTACCTTCTAACTTCACTCAGAAAGGTTAATAAACCCCCACGATTTCCTTCCGCTACGCCTTAGGCTCAGTCACCACAGCAGCCAGTGTATCCCAAGTTACTCCAAGAAATGGCCAATGTATGAAGAGTGGTTGATAATATCACAAAACTTCGAGGAAGCTTTTGGTCCTAAAGGTTGCCCAATGAGACGCATTCCACATTCGCACTAGCCTGCTACGGTTTTCTCCCAATGTCACATATCAATGACCTCTGGTAAAATCTAAATATCAAGGCACCGAATGCTTACAATAATTACCAGTATCATTATTATTTTCAAGTGCCGTGAGGCCAATCTAGTGCAACCTTTAGAACATGAGGCATACAAAGCGTTTTAGTGGAGGTACAAGTGTAAACATTAATTCATATGTATGAGAACTACCTTAGTGGTAAACTTTAGGAAATTTATACGTTATCAAAATACGCTTAGATACCAATGATGAAAAAAGAGCCGCTTGCACCTCTACAACTAGTCATACTTGGTTAACGTAACAACAATAGCCTTACCATTCTACATATTATGAACAATTCGGTCAGAGGCACAATATGAGGGCCGTTGTGATAAATAAATGCACAGTTGGATGCACTGCACAAGTTGTGTAAGCAACAGAAGTTGATTCTTAAGTTAAAGGTTCAAGCTTAAGTTAATACTTTTCGAAACACAAACTATACGACAGTAAAAACCCTGAAGGACGACCAAATATCAAGAGACATCTCACACGGTACTCCAACGTTATAGAGTAGGCCCATGTAAACGAAGCGCTATTGCCCGAGAAAAAAGATCCGAGTCCCTTATCTGGCTGCTACAAGCTAAAAAGGCAGGAGGGTGCTGCAAAGAGACCTTATCACTAACTAATGAGGTCCGCTACATCCTACAGGAGGATACCACATCATGTAGACTTCAAACATCCAAGGAAGCCTCTGCAACAAGGAATCATTATCGTGCCAACTCCTGTATCTGAACCTTACTGACCACGTCCAAATTGTTTGCCAGAAGGTTCGACAAATGAAATCACTTCGTGCCTTATCAAGAATTCTCGACATCATCAGGCGCAAAATTTAAATGTTAATAGCTCAGTACATGAAACGAGCGTCAGCAACCGCTGCCGTCCACCTTAGTCTAATGAGCTGACATGTAGGGTTTTTAAAGTGACAGACTGTATGTCTTTCCCCAAATTATTAACTATGAGGAGTACCTTTCTTTGGATACTTTGAACTTAGAAATAATTATGCAGACCGCAAACGTCTTCTGACCTACGTATGAGAGGGATCTACTCCCATCCCCAATATGACCTTCAATCTAGCCACTACAAAATCAAGTGTACGAGGAACCTTGAGGGCCACAACGAGGCAACTTTTGCTATTTTGTTACTACTTTATAAAATGTATGAGGCACATCCACATATGGATGAGAGCAGAGGCCCCTAGGTCATTTTAGTTCGAAAGATGCGAAACCGATACGTCTCCACTTTACCGAACAAAAAAATTAATTTGGAGCTCTCACAATGAAATAAATAATCTGGAAATCTGGCTAATAAAGATCCAGATCGCGGACCAACAACTCAAAGGGATGAGATAATCGCAAGATAAATTGGCCCTGGGCGGTGTTTGCGGCTCATGGGAATAGGCAGTAAATGATAGTATTCAAAAGATGAATCATTAGCTACAAACATACATAAGGCCTGAGTCAGTGACAAGATTTATCCCAATGAAAAGAAATAAAATATGGTACACGAACCCAGAAAAACGGACACGAAACCGGACCGCTACCAAAGCACCGCAGCGCAGCACCGGTGATGAAAATTGCCGTCACCTTGTGTAGCCCACAGAGCGACCGTACGCACGCCGCCTCGCACGAGCGTGCAATGAACACACGCACGTACAGACGTATTCAAATATTGATCGTCTACCTTTGTTTCAGGCGACGTCATGGTCCTCGCCTGTCCGTGCACCTCTGAGTTGCGCTCGCTCCCATTGGTCCGCGCCACACGCTGGACGCGCCGATTGGTTTCGCTACGCAACGCCATTTCCTGCCAAGACGTTTGACGTCAGAGGCGGTGGCGGTGCCGATGTAAGGCAGCCTCGACGGCATGCGCACGAACGCGTATTAGCCACGCTCTCTGTGGATGTTGCTAATATGCGAAAACTGTTCCGGGGAGGGGGGAGGGCTTGTGCCGCGGGCGCTCATGGTCTGCGTTCCCACCCCACAGCGTACGGTGAGCGTAGCCTTAAAAGGCTTGAGATCGTTACCTGTTTGTCAAAAAGTGCTCCTCCCCCAATCAGTGCCTAGCAAATCACCCTACGCTAAACGTGCGTGTCGATGCATTTATGGTATTGGTCTGACTGTTGACGTTTATTTGCCCTTGACCGCTCTGTTCTAAAAATTGGACAGATAAGTCCCGGGTACAGTTGCTAGTAGGAAGTGTGAAGGTTGGTTAGGTCGGCAAGCCTTGCCTTAACGCACGCATTAGTGTTGCCTTGTCACAAAGACATGGCCGTGTGGTCCACTTGAAGCTTCTGTCAACAAACAAGGCGGAATCGCCAATGGGAATACGAATGTGATACAGCCTGAGCTTTTTTTCTTCCAACGTCAAGATTCGGCTAAAGACGCACTTTTGAAGTACGCAGCTTGGATAACTACATAGATATGAAAGTAATCAGTCAGGTTCTCTGTTTTTAAGAGGCCAAGTCGTGCATGGCATGATGGCTTATAGTCGCTGCATGTTATTGCCAGTGCAAAAAGGTCAAGGACATGTTGGAACAGGGTTCACGGACGGAGTTACGGCACGTGCCCGTCATCAAGGCATAGCGGGAGGAGCGTGTCTCCTAACCCAACTGATGAACACAATTCCAATAATCAGTATTATCGATCGCGACAGACAGGTCAAGGGGTCTGTCGTTCTGTGGCAGAGCATGAGAGTGAAAGACAACTGATCACAGGTTTGGAATCAGAAGAGCGCCAAATGTGAGATTTGGTATGGCTGCATGGTGACGGCTAATCTGCCAGAAACGGGAATTCGAGTCTCCATTGTCGGAATCGCTTCCAGATCAGGGTTCTCATTGTGAAACTCGTCTTCTTTTCTAGATACATTCAACATTTGAAGCCTAGTCTGGACTTGACTTTCGTAAGTTATCCCAGAGGCAATTGGAGTGATTCTTCAGCAATGGTATTTTACATAGCCATCGCAACAATTATGAAGGAATGATCCTTTTATCTCTGCAACAGGGGGCCTAGTCGAATGCTCGATCGTTTACTAGGAATACTGTGAAACCTCTGGTTCACAATGTTGGTTCCATCAGAAGTAGCGAAAGTTCGACGTCGGTTCCATTGAGGTTCACCGCTCACCCATTATGCTGATAGCAAACATGTTAGCTTGCGTGTAAATAAGAGTATAGTTACGGTGTACCAGCATTGCACCTATCGCATCCCATCCCACTTCCCCACCTGGGCCCGGATACACGTGGCTTGCGCAGCCAGAGCCACCTCTGAACGTGCCGCCACACCCGGCTAGGATCTCAGCTGCGCGGGAGTGCCATTCAGGCACCATTACGAAAGAACAATTGTAGTCCGACTCTCAGTTTGCCAGTCAGCCACTCCGCACAAACACATACTGGGCTGACCGTGCAGTCCGAGGTTTCTCTTTATTTGGCATCCTTTCAAGCCACACCCTTTAGCGCACTATGATAGCTTTAAGCACTTCAGATTTACTTTAGTGAGGAAAAATCGCTGAGCCGTCGACCTTACTCCCTCCTCTCATCCCTAGCATCAGACTATTGTCTGAGTCGGTCAGTTGTCTGATGCAGGGTGGGGTCAAAAGTCGCACTACTATTCTGAACAGCAGTTTTTCTGGCCTCAACAACTTCTAAATTGCATCTTCAAACTTATTCACTAGTGAGAAGCTTTTGGTATTACTTGAGGCGTTTTCCAATCTCAGTATCGGCCGTGGGGACACCGTTAACCAGCCGCCATTTGAACGTGGTTCAAGTTGGCTTCTATATCAAACGCTTACTATGTGAAGTCCTGGTGGCAGTTTTCATGGCTCAAGGACTGTCGACCCACAAGGTCGTAGATATGTTTCTTGGGCAAAAAGGTTGCGTCTCATTTCAGAGCGGATGCTTTATTAACGTCTATATTCCGACCATATTTCCGATTTTTTTCCTGAAGAATATTAACTTCCGCAGTCTAATTGAAAGAGATTATTTGCGTATGGATGTCCTTAGTAGGTATAGCCGCAAAGGCTTGCCTGTTGATTTACGTAGGAGTTGGTATATTTTAGGAGAGCTTAGCCGAATGTTCAAAACTTGTCTCTCGCTACACACCCATCATGGAAATCGAAAGGCTGATGTTTATGTAATTACAGAGAAGAAGAAAGAAATTTTTACTGCTGTCCGAGTTCCGTTGGGTTAAAATTAAAAATTTCTTCTTCTAACACTGAGGTATGTATCTACTAACTGAATGCATGCCAAGATAGTTGAAACGGGAACTAGATGCCCAGTGAATTTTATGTTAAATGTCACGTTCCAGGCGAATATAATCTGGCTAGAACTCTATAGATGTAAAATATCAATCAAATTCTCAAGTGTGTTTGCCTTGCGAACACCTTACTTATCTAGTGTTGCAAGGTTGATTATCCTTCAACCTAACTTCTTAATATTTCCATTGTAGCAGGATGCCGGCTTTTCAATGAGCTTTTTTACATTCGCCTGTAAAAACACACCCTGTATAAATTGCTACTTGAGTAGAATGAGCTTTTCGTGGATTTGTTAATTCCATTACATATTCAAACACATTTTATAGACTACACGCACGCAAATATTCCTTCTTGTACTCGCTTTGAAGCTCATTTTGTATTTGAAGAAGGGCTATCTGTCTAAATTCGAAAACTTTTCGGAATTTCCAAGTGATGGTGAACCTCACCAGCCGTTACACTGCCATTCAAAGTTTCCAAACGAAATGCTGGGTACGTTCTGTATGAATAAAATCATAAATTTTTATATCCTATAAGGAAAACGCCACAAAGGGTTTATCGAGGAGTGTGGGACACGTCGGGAAGTCATCACCTATCGAGAAGTGTTAAGGCTAAGACGGTTTAACGCGTACGGCTGCAATCTTCCAGGCCCGGTTCCTTAGGAGAGAAGGGAGAATCCTTAGGAAGGCCAGAGTAGGAGCAAGAATATATTTTTTGCAGAATGAATTTAAGGATAGTTAGGACGAAGTCTTGATTGCCGGAATGCACGTCTACTCGCGAAGCGGACTAGGTCCGGAGTGATCTCTGGGGTCAGGCATTCGAACGGCCATCGTTGGCTGCAGCCTTGAAGATCATTGGTTGGACCGTGCGAGGTTATGCATTGGCGTGGACGCAGCCGAGAGTGGGTGTGTTAGTAGGTCGCGCCGTACAGGGTGCGGGCAGTCAGCATGCCTTGGCGTGATGAGTCAGCGATCACGAGTTCCAACAGTGGTGCTAGCGCCCACTACATGCTCATACAATTTTGTAGTGGATATAGATTGTTGGGTACACTTTATAGGCAACACTACTAAAGTACTGAGTAGGAGCTACTATAAGTGAGCACTTCACGGTTTTAAGAAATATCATAATTGAACACATTTACAAACCAGCAAGATTCATTTTCTTCAAGTATACAATTTAAAAAAGTCTAATGGGTTACAAAAATGGATATTTTTTTATAAATATACTTGAATTCATGGGGCACAGTGAAAATCAATAACTAAACTTCATACCAATTAAGTAGTCAATTTTGCAAAGTAAAGGGGAGGCCCTAGCCGCTGCGATTTTCAGGCTTAGTTTCCTGTGGGAAGAGAAGAAATGGGACGTCATGTAGAAGCAATAGTATATTCGGTACAGAGCTAGTAGAGAATGGGTGGGGGGATTTCGCAGCGGGGCGAACGCGTGTCTGCAGCCGCGAGGGCTGGCATTCTAGGTGGGAGTCGTTGAACATACAAGACGCGGCCAGATACCTTTTATTAGAGCGATTAACTCTGCACGATTCACACCAGCCCCAGTGACATCGACAGAATAACATTAATCCATTATATCTGCGAAAATTCCCGTGTTAGGATTGAAAATTAATTTTAGCACACAGCTACTCTCGATCACTCATCATCAGGACTTAGCCGACTACGTGTGGAAATCGCACGCCACCCGAAGCCACGTAGAACAGTGACACGCACGCAGTGTGTTTGACGTACGGACCTCAAACACAGCCTGTCGTGAGCACATCTACCCTTCCCACGCCTGCACTCCCCACCCCAACATTCTCAACATTCCCTCAGTACAAGAGGTGAGGGAACAAAGAGCTGACTCATCACACTCCTCCCCAACCCCATGAACCATATAAACCCTGTACATAATTAACTAACGTATTTGTCCTATCGCTGTAAAGGCCCGATGATGAGTGATCGAAAACAGCTGTTTGCCAAAACTAATTTTGAATCCATTATCACGACACATAAGCTTTATGCTAAGTACACAGCAAGCATCAGGCTAAATTCGAAGTTGTAGGAAAAGAAAGTAGACACCTGTGAGAGGTATTTATTGTACACGTAACTTATGTTCGCTGCCCCGGGTAACAGTGTCTAGTTTTTTACGCCATCTACCCATGCATAAGAGCGTGTCGGTTGTAAAAGGATTGGAGAAGGATTGTGAACCAGGTAAAAATCTTCTGCATTTGTTGCATGTGCCATTACCCAGGAGGTGTCGTGTCTAGTGGATATGTTGCGTAGACCGAAAGGGAGCGTTTTGAAGTTGGGTTTGGGCAGCCGCGGATATATGGACGCATGTGTGTGTCCGGGTGGAAGTCGGTTAAGTGTCTGCTGGTCCGCGCGTCTGAAGGCGATCAGAGCGAATGCGAATAACTTTGAGTTAGGTGGCCTTGAACAAGGGCTCCGGACACGCCAATGTTTTCTGTCAGTTACAACTACCCTTCCTCCTGATACCTACTATAAGAAATCTGGCAACCTAAGGTCTAGCTTGACGCGCTAAGTTTCGTGGCTTGGAAGATAGCCCACGAATGGGATAATTCAGTGCATCCCGGGGCTAAGGGTCCGTTTGCAATGGCTTCTTAACGTGACCTCTTCAGCACTCTTACATTTGTAGGTCCTGAGGCGCCCTACCGATAAATTTGTGCAGGTTGTAGGAATCGGGTCGTGCGCGGCACACGTAGACTGATCCTTTAACTCTGCCCATCTTCGGACGACTTGACGCTATAGTTCAATCCAAGGTAGGTCGTAAGAAGAAAGGTGAGGTAGATTCAGCGTAAGTCTATCTTCCTGACCTTCCCAGGTCCACTCGAGTGATATGACGCGGCATCCCTAGGATTTTAGAATAGTCTCAGAGGAGCGTTATACTTGTACTGAAAGAAAATGCTACAGCATGTGATCAGGTCAAAACGGTATTTTAAAGAACCTGTGGTGGTCCTTTCTGCCTGACGCCCACCTAACGTGACGTCACAGACATGGTCACTCAGAGCAGAACCTTGCGCGGATGTACTTTTAGGCGTGCCTCCGACGAGACGCAAACTGGCGCTAGAGACATGGACCGCCCACTCGATGTCTGCATCGCGCCGTCCAATCAATCACATTCAAGGCCGCGAGACTGAGCGAGGATTCGGCAGCCGCCCTCGATTACTGACGCTAGAACTCATTTGGCATTCGGCCCCGTCGCGGGGCGGACGCACCGCCGCTGCTCTCACTCATGGCTCTCACCGTCGAAGGTACGCCAAACCGAGTCAACCTTCCTATGAACTATTCTTCAGCTCATTCTGTAAACAATCTATTGTTCCTACTCCTCTGGCTTTCCAAGTCTTCTCTCATCTTCTAAGAAACCTGGCCTGGAAGATCGCAGTAGTAAGGATTAAACCTTCGTAGCCTTAAAACCTTTGCGATAAACCTATTTGACAAACCTTTGTAGTGGCCCTAGCAGCCACTTGGAACCCAGGATCTGACGGGCAGCGCTTTTGCCCTGCGTGCCGAATGCCGCCTGCGATCAGAGGCTAAGTCCCGGCACCCCCTGTCCGTTCTCGTGACTCACTGCACATAGGTGAGCATGTCCGAAAGCCCATTGCTGCTAACGCGTACGTCCGCACTGAGGGCGGCTTCTGACAACAGCCAATCACAGATCCGCAAAAGACTGGTCTCTCCCGACGGCGAAAAAGACGCATGCACGCCTTGATCGATGCAGTCTGTACGGCCAATAACCTTTGAGGCAACCAGACAATGCTGCCGCTTGCAAGCCTGCTGCTAAAACGGCACTTGGAGCGCGGCTGGCTCTCCGGTGGACGTGTTTTCCAAGTCAGACTTCTTCCATCCATTCTCCGTTCCACTGTGTACACAATAAACTCTTCCTTCTACTCTGGCCATCCCAAGACTTCTCCCATCTCCTAAGGAACCAGGGCCTGAATGATTGTAGCTGTTAGGGTTAAACGTCTTAGCCTTAACTCCTATACCTTTATGTTCTCTCTACTAGGCGTCCTCAAAACCTGCCGACCACTTAATGGTATGATAGAAGGCAGAACAAGGACTTCCGACCTTGGCACGGTTATTTCAAAAGGCTCTTTTCATTATCGAGCCTATTGAAGTACAAGTTAAAGGAGGTTAAAGTCCGCAGGGAATAAATGCGGTTCTCG
The DNA here is from genome assembly GCA_036362985.1 of Ligula intestinalis. NCBI lineage: Eukaryota > Metazoa > Platyhelminthes > Cestoda > Diphyllobothriidea > Diphyllobothriidae > Ligula > Ligula intestinalis. The sequence goes on from JAYGXS010000008.1 coordinate 17,196,720, forward strand.
ACAGGCGTGTAGTGGCCCTAGCAGCCACTTGGAACCCAAGATCTGACGGACAGCGCCTTTGCCCTGTGCGCCGAATGCCGCCTGCGATCAGAGGCTAAGTCCCGGCACCCCCTGTCCGTTCTCGCTCAGTGGTCTGAGCCATCTACTGACACACACGGCTTCATATCGCGAAGGCAACCAATCACCATCAGTATACCGAGACAAAGCGAGTATTCGGTGGCCGCTCGCGATGACTGTGGTTAGAGGATACTTATAATTGCGCCTCGCGCGTTGCGGTTGCGGCGACGCCGGCCTGACGGTTGGACACCTTGCAAGACCAATTGGCAACTTTCCCCTCACTCTGTAAACAATATAAGGTTCCGTCAACTCTGCTTTGCCAAGACTTCTCCTATCTCCTAAGGAACCAGGGTCTGGAAGATTGTAGGTGTTAGGGTTAACTACATTAGCCTTAACTGCTATAGGGGTGCCTCCATGCGGGTTATTATTCTTTGCTTTGTCTTGTTCCAAAATACGGCAACGGCTTGCATGCTGAATCGAACTGCACATTCATAACAAATGCATACACGGAGTTGTATTGACACGCCTGGGTGAAGGCTCACGCCGCGCCAGCCACCTGCACCCAAGCCCCGCGTCATCTGACAAGCTGGCTCAGAAGAGGTGAGATTGAGTGAAATTGACTCTGGGGACTTCGTTTCGGTGGTAACTCAGCGCACATCATCAAAGTAAATAATCTGACGCGTTTTTATATTTGATGCTGCGATTAAGTCCATAGCCGTAGAAAACTTATGTGTTTTGTTTGTGGGGAAACAAGTCATGTATATGGCACGCGCAGACGAGCTCTCTTCCTCTCGATGATAGATAACACGCCAGAAATGAACATTACAGTCTATACTGTCTTTATCGGCGATTGTAGTCGCTTAGATTACTAGCCGCTATGCGGCTGTTGGTGGATCCTGATGAAAAAGCCGCAAGACAGAAGGGGACGAGTGAGTTTCGTGATCAGTCAAAGCTCATCAACGACCCTCTATCTCCGCTAGCCGATGCGTCCAATTCCTACCCAAGATAACTAACCAGCTTGCATAGTGTACGTGTGTCTGGTAATAAAATGCTAGCGAGGAAGAGGGAGAGAGACAAATTGACCGTCCCGGCGCATATTTTTCATTATAATCAAGCTGATGTGCTCGAATCTGCTCCGGTGCGATAAAACCGTGAATGGGAAAGCTGCTTACGGATGGGACCACTCGGTCCTCCTCTCAGTACAGATTCTTAGACTGCAATGGCCCCCAGGCAGTTGTGATGCGAGCCACCCCTTCGTTGTTCTTGTGAAATCCAGACCCATCGCAGGTCGATCAGAATTCTGTGGCATGCATGTACGAACTGTTGGCCAAATGTGAATCCGCTTCCGATACCACCTGCGGTCTTCCTGGCCTAGTCTTTTCACCAGTCTCACTAGGGTGAGGTAAGAGATTGTGTAGCAGGTGCGACGCAAGGCTGTCATCGCTTTCCATTAATTCAAGCGCAATTCACCGTCTCTCTGTCCAAAATATTGTTGTGTACACGGTGAACATTATCGTTCAGGATGGTCGAACCGTCTTACCGCATTACAGGAGGTGAACTCCGAGTGAAAGACGAAACCAGGCAGTTCGCAGATATTTCGTTCTTTCTCCAGGGCTCCCCTCATTGGTCAATGCCTTTCGGCTGAATCTCGTCACTTGTGTTGTTATTTTGGGGGTTTAACACAGGCTTTGGCTGAGCGATGCTGGTGGAATTATCGCAAGGGGTTAAGTGAGTCAAACTCGACAACTGCGATCTTCAGACATGGTTACTTATTTGAGAAGAAGTCCGTGAAGGCCAGAGTAGGAGGAAGAGTTTATTGTGTACGCAGGAACGGAGAATCGATTAAAGAAGTCTGACTTGGGAGAACACGTTCGCTCAGGAGATTGACTGGGTCCCAAATGACTGTTTGAGAGCAGTGAGGCCAGCAGACAGAGAGAGCACGTCCATTAGCTAGGTCGGCTCCAGATTTTGGGCAAAGAAGCAGCTTGCGCCGGGAACGCGTGCAAGCTTGCTATTCGTCGCTTGGCCCAAACCGCGTAGATGCGGGAACTGTGATTGGCTGATCGAGACGTTGAAAAACTGCATCGGTGAGCCTTTGGGAGAGTGCACTTCGACGCGAGCTAGTCGGCCAGGCACGGCCCACTACAGAATCGTTCTGCGCTATGTGACGACCAGTTGTTTCGATTACAAAAACACTCAGTATTATCAGGACTGGGGCTTGAGTCACCAAATACGTATGTCCTTTCTTCGAGTCCACGGGTAGCCTTATTTCCATGAGCATGAGCGGATGAAAGCTTAAAGGAGTTAAGGCCCTGTTTCCTTAGAAGATAGGCGAGAAGACGGTGGAAAGGCGAGAGTAGACGGAAGTGTATTGTTTACAGAGTTAGAGGGAAGTTGCCAATTAGTCTTGAAAGGCGTCCGACCGTGAGGCCGACGTCTTACGACTGCCGCGCGCGAGGTGCAATTCCAAGTGAGGTCTTAGCAGGAATCAGGCCAGAAGACAGAGACAGAGCGGGTCCATTGTCTAGGTTGGCCTGTGATTGGTTGGACACCGCGCGGGTATACAGTGTATGGGTGGATAGCGTATGGCTCGACACCGTTGATGGACATCGTGCGTGGCCTGTGTCTCGCAGCAGTCGCAACGACCTTGAGGTCAAGACATTTTGAGAGCACGAGAGGAAAGCCAGACTACGAGCAGGCAACGACCCACTACAAGCTCATCGATAGCTTACGGAACCCACTCGTCCTGTTCTGTCTTGGGGCGAACTCTCGAGCCCCAGTAGTAGCCGCACAGAGGCAAGTCCTTTATGAAAAATGACATTCCATACAACGAAAAGAGATATTAGAATGGGTATTACTGGCTTAGTTATCAGCATCAGGCAGTCATACCCAAGTACAGGTGATGCACCACCCGAGGCCCGAACCCGCCAGATGGATACCCTTGCTTAACCGTGGGCAGTTCTCTATATTGCCAAGATTATGATAAATGGACATTGCATTGATCTACTGGAATACGCTTGCTAGAATTCTTATCGTTTCGGTTCAGCAACTCAGGTGCCTGGACAGTTGACAGCACTGCAATGAAGCCGAACCTGCTATGAAAATCACCTTCGTTGATTAATATCTTGACTATAAAACATATCTACTGGAAGATGAATTTGATCTGGCGAAAATCAACATTGAGAACAAGTACACCCCCACCACCTATTTCCCGTGAGCGCCTCGGTTGACATCACTTAAGCTGCGTCGTGTTGTCAGCTGAACTATTCATAACAAAATATGTCGCAGACCCAAAGAAGGTGAGCTAGTAATAGGGATATAATATGCCTGAAAAATTCCTTACTCATGAGGTAGCTGCATGTGCGCCAATGTGAGGGTGTGTCCAGCAAGCAGGTCTTTGACCGTCGCTACATGCGGCATTGTTCGTTTCACAGCCAGATGTGAGTCTCTTCTGTGGCAGTAACGTTCGAGCAGAATACTGAAATGGAGATGAAAATCGGGTTACGGCCAGTGTAATTGGAGCAGGTGGAAGCGACGGCATCAACTCTTGGCAAGAGGCTTGAACTGCTAGTCGTCGGTTTCGAACTCGCTTATATGGCTCCCGAGGGGACACTGGAATATGAATTCTCGCGCCCCTCCGTAATGCAAGTGGCTTTGCACTACATTTCAGTGTCCTAAACTAAACCGCAACAGTAACCGAAAAGGTCGAAAATTCGAGTCTTTGGTAGGGCACCAATTGGAGTTGGGTTTGGCTGGGTAATTACAGCCACTGAACCAGAAATGGCCATTCCAGTCTCCAATACAAGCGAAGATATGAGTCCCAGAATGTAATTGAGAAGAAGATTCGGTCGCTGGGACAACACTTTTATTCGCCTGACGTTTCAAAATGTGTCGCAGATTTTTTATCAGAGACCTGAGCAGAAATGAGTAGCAGAAGCGGGCAAAACATACACAGGAGGTTGCAGTATTTTTTAGAGCAGGGTCATTTCTGCACACGTTTGACAAATAACGACAGTTAGCAATAATTGTCCTCTTTGATGGCTTGACTACCGGCATGCATGGGAAAAATCATTCGGTGAACGCAGATTCTGAACGAGGTGGAGGATCAGGATAGGTATAATCTACCTACTTGAAAAACAAACGGTAAAAATGGAAGGCCGGCTGTTTAATGCGTCACTGGTATTTTGGCAGACTGAATGTGTTTACTATTGCATTCCTTTGAGCGACAGATGACTTTTATTTACGCTAGTCTGAACGAAAGCGGATTTTAAGGCAGAAAAATAGCATTTCCAGACAGTTGGCTGATTCTCTATACCGCAAAAATCAAGCTCGCACATTGGACACAGACTTCGAAAAGTCATAATCTAATTAATCAAAGCTCCGGGGCATGCATTGTCCGTTCGACTAACGAGTTTACTCATCGTGTTTTTGTAAATTATACGATTTTGAATGTGCAGTTAGAGATTGTGCGAAAGCCACTGCACCACAGAAATAGGACGGCTTGAAAGAAAGACCTCCCACCTTTTATAATGATGCTCTTTTGTCATGGTGGTGAGGGGGATAGGTAAACCGATGAAGAAAGCTCGATTTCTAAGCTGTTACAAAATGCCTCTGCGCTGGAAAAAAGTGCCTGCAAGTTTCAAGAGCTACAATCGAACACGTAAGGAAGTCCCTACGCCGATGTCCGATGTAAACCTTCACTGTAAATATAGGTGCTTTAAAATTGTATGCTTTAGCAGATAGTGTTTATTGTTTACATAATTATTTCATAGGATGATACCATTCACGAAGCAATCGAAATTTAACATTTGAAGGTAGTCAACACCTTCGCGTTTTGTTTTGTGCGGGTTTCTAGCTTGACTATGAAATATGTAACATTAGCGTAATTATTAGGCAATTTCATAAAAACGTACATCAGCTGTGCGCCTTTGTCCTGGTCTATGATGATTAAGTTTCTTTCCAAATGACTTCAGATGGTAAACCACATAAACATATATTGAATGAAATAACTAATCGAAAATCTGTGAATAAATTCATTTACGCAGAAAAGAAGAAGAGAGCATTCTTACTAATTCGGAATTTGACAAGTTGAAATGTTTTACAGATAGATGGGTCCGATGGCGAATCAGTTATAATTAAAACATGCATTGGTTCCTTTGAAATTAAGTGAATGTCCTAGCATGTACAATCTCACTTAATTTTCTCAAATATCTTCTTTTTGTTCACTTTCTTTCAACATATTTCGCATCTTCATAATAAGCAATTTATTAGATTCTATTCCTATTCACCCTTTGTCGATTTTTTTTATTTTGACCAAGACATTTTAAGAAAACCATGTTGGGTAATAAATTACCAACACCTGGACTGCGTGATTGAGTAAATAACGACAGAAAAAGTCTGGATTGTCTCTGTATCCGTCTACTCACACCTTGACCGAAAACAGGCTTAAATTTGGCTGTCTGTACAGGGCTGGTCGATCGTCGCGAAATATACTGGCTAGCGTGTTTCCCACCACATAGGCGGCACAGAGGCGGCGACTTGTAGTGTCTAGCTCAAGTCGCGTGCACTTTCGGAGCGGTTCCTACTTCCGGCCTCTCTAACAGCCTTCCGTTTTGTGACTGCTTAAAATTCGCACCTTCTAAGTACACCTTAGTATCTTACTGTCTCTTGCAGATTTGATTTCCAGGGACGTATTTTTGGTCATTAATTAGTCGGCGTTCGCTCCATGTTCACTTAATATCGACATCCTACGTCGATGATCACTTATTGAGGCGAATGTTCGCATTCCAGAGGTATGTATGCATAAAAAAGGAGAGGAACTTTATTCGCTCGCCCGACTCTTGTTCTTATGCATCTGAACTTTCGATTTCTTACTGGGATCCATTGTCAGGAATGAAAGCGGCAACAAAAACAAGCAACTGTTATATGCGGAAGGGTCAATCGAACACTAGTAACGCCAATCCGGAATGAACGCAAAGTGCGCTGTGTTTCGGCTCCTAATCGATATATTGATCGACTGAGTTCTCATTTAAGGTCCAGTCCCAATTCAATTCGTGGCCTGCCTTCCTTCTGGCGTGGATGATTATTTTCGTGGCTGCGAAGCTTACGTGTATGTCCTACCTAAATGGGAAACGGAAGTAAGAATGCCCGCTAACGTAATAAAGATGAGATTACGCATAATTAAAGGAAAATTAAATATTCTCCTATCCTAACCCCAACATTGGCTCTGATGTAAACCTAAACCGTACACCTTATCATAATCATAACACTCCCCTTTATCCTTAGATTGCACTCAACGCTAAGTATAATCTTTAACGTAAGCCACCCATATTGTGGGCTTTTTGATGTCCTGTTTAGTGGGCCATATAAGTCCTCCTTACCTCCTTACTTTACAAATTTTTCAAGACGCCTTGAAAAATTTGTAAAGTCTGGAAAATTAAGCCTACTTAAATCACATTTTCTTTCTTAGAATTTGGAAACTGAAAGAATATCGACAGAGAGTTGTGCTGTGAAAGCGACCATATTTTTTGCCTGTAGGGTAGCATCGGCCAACCAACCCCAGATTTGGATGGTCTGAATCTAGAATTCACCCACGAGGGCTTTCAACGTGAACACTAGAGCATCAGAAGCAAGCCCGTTCTGTTCCCCAGGCGGGTCAGTGAATTATCACTTCCGTTTCAATTTTACAGGGGCACAGAAGACGAAGTAGATACCTCGGTGACAAATGTTTGCTTCCGATACCCTTGATCGTCTGTGCGCATACTTTCTGGTTGTTTATCGAAATGAAATGTACGAATGGTTGTTAATCATTCGGGAACCGGTCCATTCAAATGCCTCGAAACGTTGAAATAATTATAAATCACTTTAAAGAAATTGAAAAAATAAAACATATGATGTTGTTTCGGCATACCAGATTTTTTGGAAAAGTTGAAAATTCCTTCAAGATAACCGTTCAGTCTAAAAGCAAAAGGAGCCGCGAATTGATTGAAGTCTGGGTGGCGATGGAAACCAAAGCAATCGATATATCGATCTTGCGCCATATATGGAGCGCTGTGCGGTCACCTCTAGACTTGCGTTGTTTATCTTTGCTGGTACTTTACCCTCTATGAGTGTAATTCTTTCCTGCTGTGGCGACTATCATTGGCACTGAATGTCTGAATGAGTTCGAAGGCTCGGCATAATATGCGAATTATTTTCCTGTTCTTGACAAGTCTTCCTATTTACTCATACACATCCCCTCGAACTCGAGCACTCGTATTCAGACAGCTAAAAAGGATGGCGGAGTTGGCTTGGATTTTTCTGATCTTAAGATTATAAGGTGGACTCGATAACGATGTAAGTAGCTCAGAATATTGAGTGAGAACGGACAGGGGGTGCCGGGCCTTCGCACCTGACCGCAAGCGGGATTAGGCGCGCAGGCCAAAGGCGCCATCCGTCCGATCTTGGGTTCCAAGTGGCTGCTAGGGCCACTACAACCCCTTCTACTGTAAATATTAAACACGCATGCTCTTTTTTGCCCTGAATAGCTAGGAAAATAATTCGGATAACCCTGAGATGGGAGCTGATGGTGTACCACAACGGCCGTACCATGTTTTTCCATGAATACCAGGCGACTGATTCCGCTCTATTATAGTTCCTTCACACTAAATATAAGGGACTTGCAGTGGCCCTTTTTCAGCCACTTGGAACCCAAGACCAGCCGCTGACGCATGACTCATCTAACCTGCCTGTGCGCCCACTGCCTCCAGGGGCTAGGCGCTAACTGTCCTTGACCGACGCACACATACTCCTCAGCGCGACCGCGCGCTCAGGCTAGCCAGCGCTAGCCAACCTCAAGGTCGTCCGCCCACGCTAGTCTAGACATCAGCAGCCTAATTGGCCCCCGGGACAAAGCATTCACCGGCGATTCCTGATGCTCTAGTCACTCCAGAGCCGACCCGAATAGGAAACGGACGCACTATTCAGCGATTCAACACTCTTACATCTATTCTCTGTTCCATTGTTTATACAATAAACTGTTCCTTCTACTCTGGCCTTCCCAAGACTTCTCCTATCTCCTAAGGAACCAGGGCCTCAATGATTGTAGCTGTTAGGGTTAACCGTCTTAACTTTAACTCCTATAGACTTTTCATAACGGGAGACCTCTGCAGTTAGGGTTTTTTATTTTATTCCTATGTTGACATACTATGGTTCTTGTCATTGCACCAACCCTATTATCCCACTTTAACAACACAGTAGTGTAGACCAAGTTGGAATTGCAATGCAAAATTAGGGGCTTTTTCTAAATGAAAATGATACTCACTACATATATAAATACATACATAGCGCGTTTATTATCGCCCAAAAGTAAGGAAGAAGAAGAGGGGGGTGGATTCATGGACAAAATTATATTTGAACTGACATTTCGAAAACATTATCGCTTCCATCGTCGGAGTGTTGTGGTAGCTGCGTCTGGTGGTCTTGATGCAGCCAGCCTTGCCGTATGCCTCAAATTATATCGCTGTTGGACGTGTGATCCTTGACCTGCCCATTCGTTGCCAACCCCATTTGGTCTCCAGTGGGTTGGTTGCTGGTGGGCTTGCGTGACCTTCGTCCCCTCTGCGGTCAGCGTAATTGTAAGCGAGTAAATATGCTTTCTGGCCTCTTCCACGCCACCCGGCGGACTGATCACTCGTCGCTGTTAACTTGGGTTGTTCGTTGCCCCGCGGTTGTAACGTTGAGACAGTGTTTGATGTTGGTCGCGTAACCTCCGACCTCCATCTCTATTTTCTCGTGGGCGGTGGCTCTCGGTCCTGCCTACTCGTTTGCCCTACTGGCTTCGGCCGACTTGATCTAAGCCTTATGCGAAGCGCCTGGTGGGTAAGGTTCAAGTTGACAGCTATGTGGATTGTGCCAGTGGAGGACCAACTTTCCAGCACTAGCCTCGCCATTTTCTCATTGGCCCTGCCGATCAATCTCGCGTTCTCAAAGGCGAATTCGGGGTTGAGCTGTTGCACATGACCATATGGTAAAGACAGCTTGTCCTTGCAATTGATTGCAAGTTGATATTCGTGCAATCTTGTGCCCAGGCGTTTGCCCGTTTCCCCAACATACCTCACTTCGCAGTTTTGCATGGCATGCTGTATCAGGATCAGTTTATTGAGGGAAATATAGGCGAATGCCTTTGAACTCCCTGTTGGTAACAGGATGATAGGAAACAAGTTGATACAAAGAAAAATTTAAAATGTTCGACAGTTGCACGTTCCGGGAAGACAATCTTCACAAAATATGACAGAAAAATATATGGCTACTTGTAGACTACGATTGATTGTTCGGTTGCTGGCAGTGGGTCTTTGGGTTCAATAATTTGTTGTCTGATTGTAAAATCCAGTCTATGCGCCACTCCGATCCCAAAGGGTTCTAGGATTCGTGCAGTCGCCTCTGAAACGTTTTTCACGTAGGGGATGGCGAGGCAGAATTTTGGCTCTTCTCTGCTCGACAGATGAACGCGAGGCTTCTTGAGGCACTTGCGGATGAAGGACTTTGGATGACCGCTGGCTTTGAAAAGGACATGCAAGTACTTCATCTCCCCCTGCTTCCCACTGTCATCGCCACGTTGTGTTTGAACACGTCGGACGAGGGTTCTCAAAACTGCGTTTGTGACCAGCAGGGTGGTTGCTTTATAAGTGAAGAATGCGCCTGGTCGTAGTTGCATTGCGGTGGACCGTTGTCCTTATCTTCCCGTCTGCCAGTTTTGTAAACTGGACGTCAACGAAGGGCAACTGATTGTTGACTTCTTCTTCCATGGTGAACTGGATTTCGGGAACGATAGAATTCAATAATGTCGTGAAAGCTTGCAAGTGGATCCGCTTTAGCATGACGAATGTGTCATCGACCTATTGGGCCAAGAACTTCGGGGGCTACGAGCTCAAGACTAGCTGCTCAACCTTCTGCAGAACTGCTTCAGCAAAGAGTCCAGATAGAGGGGAGCCCATTGGTGTCCCCTTCTCCTGCTCATACATCTGGCCGTTGAAGAAGAGAAAGGTCTTAAGACACAGTTCGAGGACCTCGATGCTGTGCACTCGTTTGAGTTGCTTCTCGGTCTCGTCATATTTTTCACGAAGAAGACCGTCGCTAGTGTTGATAGGTAGAGTGAGTGGGATGGAGTTGAATAACGAGATCACATCGAATGACACAATCACCTCGTCTGCCTCTACCTCAAGAGGCTGAATGCTCTTAGCTAGCGTGATTGCAAGAAAAGCGCTAAATCATGTCTGCACAGACTGTCTGTCGTCGAAATGCCTTCGTTATTTGGCTGATAGGAACAAAAATAAATAAGTAGACACGGAGTCACTGTAGTGGTCCTAGCAGCCAATTGGAACCCAAGAGCTGACGGACAGCGCCTTTGCCCTGCGCGCTAATGCTGCCTGCGGCCAGGTGCCAAGTCTCGACACCCCCTGTCCGTTCTCGCTCAATGGTCTAAGCCACTTACGAACGCACCCAGTCACGCCTTGCCAGCCTTGCGCCAAGACAACCAATCACAGGCCGACCTTGCCATTGAACGCGCTCTGTCTCTGTCTTCTGGCATGATGCCCACGAGGGCTGCGGTGAGAGGACACTTGGAATTCCGGCCTCGCTGGTCGCGGCGGCGGCGGCCGGCGACATCGCCCTGTCCTACGGGCCTCGCGGTCTTACGCCCTGCAAGACCTACTGGCAACCTCCCCCTTATCCCTTCTGTAAACAATACACTGTTCCGTCTACTCTCGCCTTTCCACCGTCTTCTCTCCAATCTCCTAAGGAACCAGGGTCTGGAAGATTGTAGGTGTCAAGGCCATAACCGTCGTAGCCCTAACCCCTATAACTGGTGACCCCAATCATTGGATGAACTCTCAACTAAACTTCTGATGTGGCTGAGCTCAATCATCTTCAGTCCTCCCTCGCCTTTAACTGAATTTCTCCTGTGTCATCTCATTTGGCCGCGAAATTGAGAATTTCATTACCGACACCCTGTCGTGAAGCCCGAGGGAGATGCTCAATCGCTCACAGCCTACGGACATAAGGCTCTGGTTCCTTCCCCATCCCACGGAGCAGTTTTTCCCCTATGAGTGCCAATACCCAGACCTCCTTTCTAAACTCAGATCCTTCTTCTACTGCCAACGGTACCCCTCCCTCTCAGCGAACACTTAAACGGCATACTGATTTGCCGTCGAAGTTCAATGCAGCCAACTAACCTCCCTCCTACGTAGTCGAGATGACTAATCTCCTACGAGATGCCGATGCACGCGTAGTCGAGAACTTTCCTCCTACCACAGACCCAGTTGCCCACGCGGACGCGAGATGACATTTCCTCCTCCCAAGCGGCACTGGCGGCACTACCCACCTCTCGCAAGCCAACCACACGAACACCAGCTGTTCGAACCCTGCCGTTGGTACTTACCTCCTTCCCTATCCTTTACTAACCTTCCTTCGTTCCATTTCTTTCAGCAATGGAGTTCGGTCTTTGAGGGGAGCATTTGTAGTGGCCATAGCAGCCAATTGGAACCCAAGAGCTGACGGACAGCGCCTTTGCCCTGCGCGCTAATGCTGCCTTTGGCCAGGTGCCAAGTCTCGGCACCCCCTGTCCGTTCTCGCTCAATGGTCTTAGTCACTTACGAACGCACCCAGTCTCGCCTTGCCAGCCTTGCGCGAAGACAACCAATCACATGCCGACCTTGCCATTGAACGCGCTCTGTCTCTGTCTTCTGGCATGATGCCCACGAGGACTGCGGTGAGAGGACACTTGGAATTCCGGCCTCGCTGGTCGCGGCGGTGGCAGCCGGCGACGCCGCCCTGTCCTACGGGCCTCGTGGTCGTACGCCCTGCAAGACCTACTGGCAACCTCCCCCTTAATCCTTCTGTAAACAATACACTGTTCTGTCTACTCTCGCCTTTCCACCGTCTTCTCTCCAATCTCCTAAGGAACCAGGGTCTGGAAGATTGTAGGTGTCAAGGCCATAACCGTCGTAGCCTTAACCCCTATATCACAAACAATTAATTGGGAAGGCCCGAAATAGTAAGAAACTTGTCGAAGGTGGTTTTGTCAACAAAGCGAAGATTTCCCAAACCAAAAGTCAGGGAATACAGAGCGGGTTGGAACAGGTTTAAATGCGTGAAATAAGCTTTTATACTAGGCTCTGCCAATCGATAGCAACTGTTGTGTCGTCAGGCGAGATGTCTCAGTGAATTTGCGTTGTTGGGGCAGCCTTTACTGTATGATGTGTGCTCTGTAGCCTGCAGCGAATCAAATGAAGCGGGGCCTATCGATTTGGATCGAGCTTGCGCAAGTATCAAGCAGTGGGTCGAATGGAAGCGTTAGAATGGACAAGAGCGCGCGGAGGAGATGGTCACACGTGGGTGCAAGGCTTGCCAGTGCGAAGATTTGATGAATCAGCGCAGTATGGCGTAGCACGGATTGCTACAGACTTCCACACCAGAGCCCATTTTAAGCTCGTATTACTTATGGTTCAGTGTGTCTGCATGTTGCTGGCCCTGTTCAAACTTAATTTTATGGAGTCCTGGAGGGTCTCTTGGCTGTCTTTTGGTAGTTTTCATCAATGACATTTCCTTACCACATTTCCCTTTTGAAATACAGAAGGAAATTTGTAGCTAAGCTGCGCCGTCTATGCATGGTTCTTTGTTAATAAATACGATACTGCATAATTCCTATACGTAATTATGCAGTTGTGCAGCATTTTCAGGAAAAACTTATTTTCTTTTCTGTTCAAAAAGCTGCCAAATGTGTAAACTTGATCCGCGTTGTGACTGGGATCGCCTGCCCTGATGATTCAAGAAGCCCAGTAAACGCGCAAACGGATACTTGATCCCAACGAGCATTTTAGGGTACGATAAATGAACTGTGCCTGGAGGATTGCTGCGGACGTATGTTATGCACAGCTTGTGTCCCTTAAACGGACCGCGTGCTAGGTGCGCCTGGCGAACACGGGGGGAATATCGGGGTACGGCAGGAGTTAGTTGGACTGCACTCCCATAACAAATGCCGAACTTGGGGAAGGCGTGTTGGCACGCGTCGGTGCAGGCTCACGCCGCACCAGCCAGCATTCTAAGGTAGAGAATTGGGTGAAAGACCATCCTGCGTTAACTTGTCTTACAATGGCTTGAGCAACCCTTTATAAAAAAGCTCAGTGAACATATTTTTCAGTAGTTTTAGCGGTAGGGTTTCAAAGCGGGTCTTCCGAAGGCCCTGATATATAATAGCCACCTACTTAAATGTTTTAAGTAGGTTGAGTAGCCCATAAACTTCCAGTTTTCTACACGTCATCCCTCGATCCAGCAGGGCTTCGATGGTGGCATCGAACTTTAGACTGGTCCTCCGAAGTTCACCGCATACCATAACCGCTTCAGTCAGTATACTGAGCGAAATTAGTCCTTTAAGGTAACCACGGGAATAACCGCTTACTTACAGATTTTAAGTAGGGTGATTTCCCCCATCATCCCACTTTTGTACTGCGTTAACCTTTTTTTAGATTAGTTGACCACTAGTTGGTGTTAGTGGTTCCACTAGAAAATGTACCTCAATGACCTCGTGCGAGGTTAGGGCACACTCCCCCTTTATGTACGAGATTGCCGCTGGTCGGGCAGGCGATAAGCGACGATATTCAAGCCCATTTCAGTGTCTTCTCCCAGGGTTTTAGTACGCGGTCCAACTTGTCCTCGTAACTTTTATTTTACATAAACGTTGTGATGTACTTTGTTCCCTGACACGCCCCGCCCGTCCTCTCCCCTAAAATAAAGTGCCCATGAGCCTGAGGGGCACGCTTCACACATTCTCCAGGCGGCCCCACAAGGAATCCCTACCGTTTTAACTTATCAGAAGCACACGTCTCAAATTCTGAAATGGAAGTATCCGGAGTATGTGTAGCGGTCTTTGCCGTCCCACCTTCTCTATTGCTTTGTCCGGCGTCATTTTTCAACGCAAGCTGCCTCAAGGTGATCCAATACCTCAGTCAGCGCTTTCAGTCACGCTGACCTGCAGAGACTTGATCTACTTCCACTGGGACACACACACACGTGTGTCTAGGTTCTCGCGGCCGCCAAGCACCACTCGAAGAAGTCCCTTTTCCCCCACTCTCGGCCGCTGGACGTCACTTAGGACCATGACGCTCCAGCGGAATGCCGTGTGCTCCGAAGTCCAACTTCTCTAAATATATTCTTCATTCCTTTGTGTACACAATAAACCATTCCTACTATTCTGGCCTCCACCGACTTCTCCCATCTCCTAGCGAACTGGGCCTGGAAGATTTTAGGTGTTAGGGTTAACCGTTTTAGCCTTAACTGCTATAACTGGTGACCCCAATCGTGAGATGAACTCTCAACTAAACTTCTGATGTGGCCTGCTGTCCCTGCATTTTTGTCCCTGCGAATTTTTCTGACTTTCCGATGTGTCCCTGCGTCTTTGATGACCTGCAGTCGTGATTTCTGATTTGGTTGATCTAATTCATTTTCAAACCTCCCTCGCCTTCAATTGAGTTTTTCCTGTGTCATCTGATGTGACCGCGATATGGAGACTTACTGCATCGACACCTTGCCCTGAAGCGAGTACGAGATCTACAACCACTCGCCACCCACTCAGCTCCGGCCATGGTTACTTCCCAATCCAACAGAGATGTCCCTTTATGAGTACCAGCACCCAGACCTCATTCCCAATTTCTGACCTTCATTCTACTGCCAACGATTCTGCTCGGTTCAACTCATACTGACATGGCATACGAATTTGCTGTCGACGTTTTACCGAACCACCGGCTTTAGTTTGATTAGTCAGCATGTTAACCCCTAAGATGTGGTTATCTCGGGTTTAAAGCTCACCTGGCATCGGACAGCTAAATCTAAACTTTCTAAAAGCGCTGTTGGCATCGGGTTCTCGGCTAGCGTGTATTACGAATCGCTCTGTGAGTGGATAATTGTAGCGCAACCTGTGCCCAGGGCAGTGATCGCTTTGGGGTCCGAATTTGGGACGCTCAAGGCCGGCCCCCTTCTGCTGTGTTCAATCGTATTTTTTGCCGACTTGATCCAAGCTCAACTTACTAAAGTTTACGTGAAAGAACAAAGAAAATGGGGCCGGTTTTTGCGCGGTGACGGTGCATTGAAGGTCATGATGAGCAGGAGACTTGGCAATTTAGACGGTCGAAGTTTATGTTGAGGAGCGAAAATTATTGGATCGCAACTGTCCCTTCCTACTGTGGTACCACGGCAGCCCTAACGAGCGCAAAATGTCAGCGGACAAAATCTGTTCACTGGCTTTCCGAGATCAAAATTTGTCTGACATACACACATATAGATGGGGACGAAGGCCTATTTACCCGCCGCGCCTACGCTTGTTGTTGCATCAGTCTGTACCGGCCTATCAAAGGAATCTGGCCCAAAACTATCGTTGCTGTCACGCCATACACTTTTGCTTCCTGGGCGAATGCGAGGCATAAAGTACAGCAGGCGCTACGTGCTGCTTAGCACACATGCTTTGCTTATAAAAACTGCCCCCTGGTTTAAATTTATCGGGTTATGATTTCAAATGAAAGCAAGTAAGCCGTTCCTTCGCGTCCGTCGGGATTTCGGCTCGTTTGCGCAGATTCGCTACAGCACACGGTGGCGAGACCGGATTCATCGATAAATCTTGCCCAGAAATTAAATCAAAATACGGAATTATAAACCGTGAGTTTGTCAAAGGCAGTTATGGAATCAACCAATTTTAGGCTTGATATAATGTCAATCCGACCTAAATACTTCGCTAGACGCATGCTTGGTGCCAGTTATTTGTTTGCATAAGCTTTTTGTATCGACTGGTTGCCTTTCCTTTAAATTCCGAGAGAGAGAGAGAGAGAGAGAGAGAGAGAAAGAGGGAGAAAGAGAGTAAACACGACACATTAAAGAGGCAGAGGCTGCTTGATAAGTTTCGTTCTTAACCACGATGGTGGCCTAACAATCGCATCAGAATTTCAAGTACGCCTGCGTACTCTCTATTGGGGGCATCAAAGGATGCCCAGAGAGCGGCGTCCGTTTGGTGAGATCGCAGCAGTCACCCCAACCTTGATAGCGCGACCATGTGTTAGTCAGCCACATGGAGATGATTGGCCAGACTGGAGCAAGCAGGCACAAGTGCGTGCGCACTTGCTATAAGTCGCGAGGGGTGAGCGTTGCGTGTGGAGTGGGATAACTACAAGGAGAAGCGGGCATTTTCGAGAGGTTCTTGAGGCTTAGTTACCGATGAGCCTGTAGAAACGGACCCAAAGCATACTCGAGGCAATTCTTCATAGTAGAAAGAACAAGCTCAAAGATGGGGTTAATAAGAAGTTTTCAGCACTTTTCAGAAAAGCACGTCAAAGCAATTGTTTTCACAATGTGTGTTGACAGTGTAAATATTTCAGGAACTTATTTCCTCGGTATATTGGTTCTATGCTAGCACGCTATAGAAATCTGGTATAATCGTTCAGTTCTTCATCTGATACACCCGGAGAAAATAACATAAAGAAGACTGAAGAGAGGCGCATTGCCTCTATGATGTAAACACTAACATTCAAATGACATAATAACCTGCGTCGAAAGGCATGCTCGTAAGACGCCGCTAACTACGATAAATGCTTTGGAGCAGCATAGGGGCTAGATTAAGACCTAACAGGCGTATCGCAGTAACTGAAGTTAATGAGTAAAACCCATGCAGCTGCGATCTCCAAGAGAAGAAATGGGACAAAAGGTGGGAGGAATAGTATAGTCTGTACAGAGGAAGCGGAGATTGGGTAGGAGGAATTTGACAGTCGGATGAGTGCGCGAACACCCGCAAGAGGGCAAAGTCCGAATTTTTAGAGTGCAAAAGTCGTCCCGCGCCTCCAGCGCGGTCATGTGTGAGTCAGCCACAGGGAGATGATTGGCCAGACCGGATTGGGGCAGACAGACACTGGTTCGTGCGCATCTGCTAGCAGCCGCTAGATGCGAGCGTTGTGGGCGTAGTAGGGTCAGGACTTTATAAGAGATGCGCACCCAATGCAAATGTCGCAAATATGAGGTGAGACTACGGGAATCCTTAATAGTAGGTAATCGACGAACAGTCTGAAACATGCGCAGATTCCCGAGGGAATCGGAAACGTTGGGCAAATAAAACTCTTGTTACAGTGATCACATCTTCGTCTTCTGAACTGCTTCCTGGGACTCGAATATTCGCTACTATTGGCAATATGAACTGTGGCAAGTAGAATGTGGAGCGACTGACGCCCCTAACCGGGGAAGATCAGTGGGAGAGAGAGAAATAATGGGAAGACTGAGAACGATCACCACTATTTACGTGATTTTTGTCGCATACGGAAAGGGTTGTATCGGTAGGGCTTGTAAACATCGTCAAGATCCAAAGAGATGAAAGCTGTTCCATTCGTGGCTGTGCATAAATAAGCGATAACATGGAAAAGTACTCCAGCCTGATCGACAGCGAACCAGAAAATAACGTCGACCTTAGAAATCATGAAGCCGGGAAATCCCACAAACACGAGTACGCCCGCTACCTTAGAAGCCTATCGACAAGATTTTAAGCTACGAAGGTAAACCCTAACAGCTACGATCTTCCAGGCCTGGTCCCTTAGGTGATGGAAGAAGACGGTGAGAAAGCAAGATTGTTAGGAGTAGAGTATTCTGCAGAAGGATAAGAGAATAGATGGAAACCGTTTTGACTCGCGGACTAGTCCAACCGTTCCCTAGTTCGGTTGGGGCCGGAGGGACGAGAGCATCAGGCATCGCTGCAGTGTCGGCGCATGCTTTGCTACGGCGGCCAATGGTGCGGTTGATGTCTAGACTAGTGTGGGTGCGTGACCTTGAGATGGGCTAAGGTTGGCTAGCGTGAGCGCGCGGTCACGCTGAGGTGTATGTGCGCCTGGGTCAAGGATAGCTAGCGCTTAGTCTCAGGAGGCAGTGGGCACACAGGCAGGCTAAAAGCGCCATGCGTCGGCGGCTGTTCTTGGGTTCCAAGTAACCGCAAAAGGCCACTAGAAGCCCATGGAATTGCTTCTCTTTCCTAGTACTTTTCCTCGAGTGTAAACTTAACTCAATATCATGGAAGTTGACTTTCAGTGCATTTTGTATTAAGACCACTAGGGTAGGGGCCACAGGGCTTATAAACTCATTAGTCCATGTCACAGTAATGGGGTGAACTAAAGTGAAGTGCATATCGGACTGCGGCCTAAATAACGTGGCGTAAGACTACGCCAGCTGGTTCGATAGTGTAAGCACGCGAACTACATTACAACGAGACAGACATGCAATGCATCTAACGCAGACTGTCCTCTCTCGCTAAACTAGGCTCGATGCAAATCCTGAGGCCGACTGTCATCAGTGGCGTAAATCGTAACGCACGCAGCTAGACTGCCCACCAAGCATCCTCCAAAAGGCCGAGGCAGTGAACAACAATCAATCAGACCGAGGCTGACAAACTGGCCATGGTATGCTTCTGTCAGTTCCGTTCCATTAACTGCAGGTAAGGCTTTTTAAGCAAGTTCCCCAAAGTGTCAGCATTTCAATGATAAAAAAGGATTTTTTTGGTGAGCACGCCCTTTTCGCAATTACTCGGCCAGGACGACCGGAAGCAGTCTCAGACATAGTGGCTAGCGCAGCTAGGCAGCCTGTCTAGGCGTGTCATTCACTGAATGCTCCCGCTGGCAATCCAGGTTTTCATGCAAAGGACCTGCTCGGATCCCACCTGCGTGGAAGTGTCATAGACACCACATTCAAAAGGCGACATTGCAGCCTGATTATCAGTCCTTAGAGGACAGAGAGATCCAATCAGTGGTAAAGATTCCTTATCAACAACACTGTAGTTTACTTTACATAAATAATACGGTTAATTTTTGGCTTATCGTACTACAATGCCTGTCCAAGTTCGTTTAGCCGTTTTGGCTTCCCATTTCGGTACAATTCGCGGTGTGGTTGCTTATCGGCTAATAGTACTTAAGTATCTGTCTAAATTCATTAAAAGCTATTATAAGTTTTAAAAATTGGAAAAAGTCTATCTGTCATAGCTTAACGTTAATCTCAAAAATTAGATTACCAGTCAATTAATTGTAGCCAATTCGCGGGTAGTATTTGCTCAGTTCTTGTTTCCCATTGGCGGCACTTCCCATGGGCTCCTGATCCACTCTTGCTGGTCTATCCAAACGCCTTCGATTTGCTAATGCTTACTTTTTTTAACTTTTTATTATCTTGACGTTTTTCGTTGCCATACGCTAGGTTACTGACACAATTTTGCCTATTGTTTTTCCTACTCGTATGCATTCTATTTTTCCAATTTATTTTCCTTCCCGTGATATGTCTCCAACGTATATAAGCCCTTTTACCACCGGCCCCACTTTACAAAAACCTGGGGTTTCCTTTTACTGCAGTGTTGTTGATAAGGAATCCTTATCCAATCACCTAGCAGCTTTTGACGGCTCAACTTTAAGCGCGCACGAGCACGACATCTTTATTGGGCTCAGAAGTGTACATCAATACCTTGGGCATGGAGTCTCCAGAATCGATCTCATTCTCCTTTCACACTTCCACACAGAAGGCCGCTGTCTGAATCTGTCAGCCACTGCATGCCACAACTGAGCGCAATGATGATAAGGGTGACTTCGATGGCCGCCTATACAAATCACGGGCATAGGAATGTCCAGCCACAGGAGGCCTAGCGATAAAATTCAGAAGTGATAAATATTCCCATGTCTTAATTCTAACACTAACATAGAACTAACCTGCAACTTTAATCAGAGCCCTAGCCTTACCCTTAACCTAAACCTAAATCCTACAATTAGCTCAACTCCGACCTTGACCTCCACCTTAAACTTAACCCTTACACTCACATTTATCCTCAAACTACTTCCCCGCATGTATTGTGGCCAGTTCCTTTTCCATGGTCTCATATAGGTGACCATACAAGTCATCCTTGGTGTGAAGTCCACGCCTGCGGGTGGGAGCACAACCCTAAATTTGCGGTCTATGTGAGGTACCCACTTTGACCCCGCTTTGGCCCAGCATAAAGAGAAAGTAGCCACATTTGTGGTCTCATCATTTCAGTGCGCAACGACTGATCGATAACTCGATCCCACACTTACACGCAGACTAGGCCCAGTTTCTGTTCCAGCAAGACCCCTAGATTTTTCCTACGCTCATTGAGAGAGGTTGGAGACATGCGTTTTCGTCCTAGTGTAGACGGCTGTGTCGATAACGCTAATTAGCACGAAGGTAAAGGAGCTTGAGTGAGATCAAAGTTAGGAAATGCTATGAAAAGTAGATTATCTCTGCATCATAGCCCAGCTACAGAATCATCGAAGTGTCCAAGGAAACCGCTGGGGTTGACCACTTCATCAAAGTTAACATAGCCCGTCTCAATGAATAGTCAGAGGCCGTTCAGCCAGTTCCGACAAAATAAGCAATCATTGTTTGGTAACTTAAGTTGTGTCGAAAGCCGTCCGCAATTGCTTCTCGTCTTAACGAAAAGTCAACAAAATATTCGTTTCGGACCCTTGTTTGGAAAAAGAGTTGACCACTGATATTTGTGGAGATTAGAAACCACACTTACCCGCGAAGATTTTAAATCTGCGAATATTTAAGAACCCTCTAAAAGAGCTTATAACTGCTTATTTTGCGGTCTAAACACCAAATATATATTAGACTGTGGGATACGATGTGGTCCGGCCAGATAATAAAAGATAGAACGTATCCCAATAATTATAAGCTAGAAGATATGAAGAGGCGTAGAAGGCCAGAGTGTTATGGATAATTTAATGAAGTGTTGAATTAGTAGAAAATAAGTAATGAGTAAATGACTCCCAGACGAGTGCAGTCCAGCCATGAGCGGGCCGGAGTCCAGAGTCACATTCCGGTCGGTGTAGTCGCCGGGTCTGGAGGTCTGCAACAGGCAGTGTGTCGCCTGTTCCGGGAGTTTCTGAGAATAAGCATTCACCACCTTAAGGTTTCTTTGTGACTTGGCTTCGGGAAGCGGTTGGCCAGACAAGTCGATAACCTTAATCGGAGGTTTGGCATCGTCTAGCGCGCACGGACTGGTAGGCAGGAAAGCTAGACACTCGGGTCATGCCCCACAGGCAAGTGAGCAAAGCATGCTTTAGAGTAAGAGGTCGCTTCGATGCTATTATCATAAAAAGCTTTTATATTAATTCAAAGTCATCTAATAAAGCAATTCTGTAAAGTGCATGGCTCACAACTACGCTGGTACACACCCATCATTGTTACACTGTAGTGGCCGCTAGCAGCCACTTGGAACCAAAGATCAGCCGCTGACGCATGGTGCCTTTGGCCTGGAAGGCCTGCGCGCCCATGTCTTGACAAGCTCGGGAACTTTGCAAAAAGCTCACGGCCGCTGTTCTCGATTTCGGGAAACAGCCAATCACAGATGCCGCAAAATTGGTCACTGGCCCGGCAACGAATCACACGCATGCACGCGTAGGCAGACCCAGTCAGTGACATCTGGTCGCTGGGATGCATGCTGCTAAGACATCTGTTTTGACCACGCCGCTCAAGCGAAAGGACGTGCTATTCGTAGTCAAAATCTTTCCATCTATTCTCGGTTCCTCTATGTACACAATAAACTATTCCTACTATTCTGGCCTCCACCGACTTCTTCTCTCCTAAGTAACCATGGTCTGAAGATCGCAGATGCAAGTGTTGAACTTACTTAACCTCCTGCGATAACTCTTCTGGCGGTGAAAACTTATCAAATTATACCTATATTCAGACATGCATATGTAGTGCACCTTACCGCCACTG
>JAYGXS010000008.1:17251034-17275024 GCA_036362985.1 Ligula intestinalis
AAATCCTCCATGATCATCCCACTTTCGATGCTGACGTGGCCATTTGGTGCCCAAGCCTACATAATCCCTCGCTTCTCATCCTCCTTCCCTTCTCCTATGACTTTTTTAATTGCCCATCCCTCCCACCATAACTATTACTTGCTTTGTTGACGATTCTATTTCTGTAAATATTTCCACCCAACTTGTCGATCTTGCCTACTGGCACAGGCTAGCACAGCCCTCAGTGGCAAGTCGGCAGCACACACAATTATTGATTTTCTGCACGTTCAAAATTTTAGTTATTGTACACACGCCCCAAGTAGCTTCCACATTTGTTACTGTTTCTCCACCTCTGATGATGGGCTCTTGTAAGAGCTCGAAAGCTCAGGAGAAAATAAATGTTGTTCCAGTGATCGAACATATGTCTCCTTTACAAATTAAATCAAAGCATTTCTCAACATCAAAAAGCTGAAGAGCTTTGATCGAACAACCATTTTTTTCTCTTCTATTAGCAACGAAATTGCTCACCAACGGATAAGATGCAAGGCCACCTTTCCCTTACAACTGTCCTTCTGCGCCTTCCCAATGAAACGATCACGAGGCAGACGCCGTCATGTTCGGGTTAACGTACCCGACAAAGACAGAGCAGACTGGAATGGCCACTTTGGGCTTATTTGCCGTCATCAGCCAACCATACCCAGTTCCAGGTGGTGCAGCGGGCGAGGCTCGGAACCACGACCACACGCTCGCTGCCTTGTCGGATTCGGCTGAGGATACTAACATTGACAGATGGGTGCTCATTGATCGCTCATGGAACTGACTCTCTATCGTCTAGTACTAACCGCGACGATGATGACCTTTTGCTTGTCATTGCCCATGGTTTGGACTTGTGGGTGCGAACATTCGTACCGTCAAAATATCGAATTAATAGCTTTAAATTCTTATGAATGGAAGTGAATAAGCGAGCCCATGGTTTTGTTTTAACGATGATGAATGCACGATAACTGGGACAGCATCTTTATTCATCCAAGCTTTCGGCTTAGTAAGAGAAATCATCTTCTGAAACAATCAGAGTGCACGGAGAATTGACGTGTTTTACAGTGCAGCTACGAGCGGGTATCACCCATCGTCCGACGGCTACCATGCATTCTCGAAACATGCAACTAAAGGACCGACTGGATTTAGGTCAGCAGTCTGGTGTCGTTTATCAAGATTCATATTGCGACTGCTCTCACCATTAGGGAGGACGGACCGGACGACGACTGACGGAGAGAATGGAAAAGCGACCCACTGTCTCAGCTCGCTACCCACGCCCTGGAAGAAGGCCACGCATTTGCCCTGCGCGCTAATGCTGCCTGCGGCCAGGTGCCAAGTCTCGGCACCCCCTGTCCGTTCTCGCTCAATGGTCTAAGCCACTTACGAACGCACCCAGTCTCGCCTTGCCAGCCTTGCGCCAAGACAACCAATCACAGGCCAACCTTGCAATTGAACGCGCTCTGTCTCTGTCTTCTGGCATGATGCCCACGAGGACTGCGGTGAGAGGACACTTGGAATTCCGGCCTCGCTGGTCGCGGCGGCGGCGGCGGCCGGCGACGCCGCCCTGTTCTACGGGCCTCGTCTTCGTACGCCCTGCAAGACCTACTGGCAACCTCCCCCTTATCCCTTCTGTAAACAATACACTGTTCCGTCTACTCTCGCCTTTCCACCGCCTTCTCTCCAATCTCCTAACGAACCAGGGTCTGGAAGATTTTAGGTGTTAAGGCCATAACCGTCGTAGCCTTAGCTCCTTTAAGGCCATTAGACAGTCATTCTTCCCAAATGTATCTTTATATCTGCAACGGGTTAAGGAGTTTGTCAATCCACCCGAAAAAGCCCGTCAGACCTTATCCAACTGCTCATTTTTTTCTTAGCAGAAATATCTTGAGTTAGCGGATTTCCAAGGCCTGACTGCGTCAACTTTCAATAAGATTTCTCAGCCGTACAGCATTCTCAGATCCTAGAATGTTTCGAATTCACGAGGGAATTCGTAAAAAAACTAAAAAACAGTCAATTTAATTACGAATTTGTACCCCCCCCCCCCTCCTACACAGGTGGTTTTATGGTGTACGAGGACGCTCAGGAAATAGTTCAAGTTTTCCGTTCTCGTCTCAAATTGAATTTGTTGCTGTTCTCATGTAAAATCGGGCATAACTTTGATCCTTAATCCATTCAGGTCAGGAAAATATTCCCGACAGTTACTGATGTCCATGTTGTCAACGCTGTCCGCAACGAATTCGGTAGGTCATCTGGAGAAAGATGACACATGCTTGGACACCCTGATTAACTCATGAGGTAATTTATCTATGACCGGAGTAAGGAAAAGCAAAAGTGGAGGTAAGGGAATTAAATACTCTAAACTTCGTCCTAAAACTGCGATCAATGCACTGGAACCCTACGGATGACAGTGAACCATCCATTTCCGAATATCGCTCATAGCTAGGCGACGTTTTGTGTAAAACTAATGTCTCCTAATGCAGATTATTCTAACACATCTGTGTGAGAATTCTTTAAGATGTTTAAAATTCATGCATTCTTAGAATGACATACGCTAGAGAAAATTTAGCAGAGGTAATTATTGTAATGCTAACTTGCGTCTGTCCCTCTGAATTTTCTTTTTGATGTCATGGACCATTGTGTCTGCAATAGAGACCAAACTTGGCTGGTTCTTTTCGGTTATGCTAATCGTTTCCAGGTCCGTTTCAGGAGACAGGTAGAGATCTGAAAGTGGAATGCCTATTTTGTTAGTGTTGTGTTAATGATGGCTAATCTAACTTATAGCCGAAAAGCGCTTGTTAGCTCCTAGTAAGCAATACGACCTTCGAAGCAAAGAACGTTCGGATTATGGGGGCTGCATTTGGGGTGATCTACGCTGAACACTGTTAAAGCATTATGTTTTTAAAAATCATCTAACGTTGCAGACATTTCCCAAGACTCGACGGGGCCGAGTATTTATAACCAGTCATTCAGTATACATAAAGGAGAGAGGCAGAGCCTTTGAAAACCTTATTTACAGATAGATGCTGTCAGATCATGCATATTGTTCAAAGTCATATATACACTATATAAATTTTTGTTGTCTTCCAAGTGTATGACCAGCAAGCAAAGTAAGATCAAGCCTTCTTTTGAATGCGTCGACGCTTTCAGCAAGAACAACCGAGGAAGGAAGTTTATTTCATACTTCAATGACCTGCTGGGAGAAGAAGTGGGCCCGCACTTCTAGTTTGGCGTGGTGTTTCTTCAGTTTGTTTGGATGACCACGTAGATGTATTGTTTGTGCAAATTCAAAGAAGTTGGTCATCTGAAGAGCACAGTCTACTCCCCTGACGATTTTAAAAACCATGGTCATATCTCCTCCGTATTGACTATAATAATATTAATATGTTTATTATGACAGTTTACAGGCAATTGTAAAGAGTTGGTAATGCACCCCTTGGGCGCCTTCCAAAACCTCGAAAACCGGAAAAAAACCTAAAACAAACTCCCTATGTTGCAGCCAGTATTGGTTCGTTTCAGGTTTTTTGTTTTGTCAATACTGGGTGAGATAGGGAGTTTTTTTCAAGTGAAAAAACCTGTCTTCAAAAGTATGATACGAACGGAATAAATGTTGCATATCTTTTGAGGACATTAGTTTGAGACGGAGAGGGTTGGCACAAGAACACAGTGCTCTCAGTCTTCCTTCAATGGTTTTCGGCAAAAGTTGCGCGCTATCGGCTGAAGGGTTAGCAGACTGCGGGCTGCTGCTTCAGCAGCATTGTCTTCAGCATGAAGCCTGGCGGGGTTCAAAGTCCACGAACGCCATCAGCGTGAAAGGGAGGCTCCACCGAGTCAGCACCCAAAATTCGTGAAAGTTGTCCTGGATGTAGAAAACTAGTTATAGCTCCCTTAAATATAGGATAGCTTTGCTGGGTTTTAAAACTTTTGGGCAGCTTATTCCAGATTGATATGGCGCTTACTGAAAAGAATTGCCGGTACTTAACTGTACGTGCCATAGAAATAAATAAAAATACGTCTCGATGACTGGCGCGTCGAGAGTGCTCAAGCTGCCTTATTGTACTAAGAGGATTAAAGGTTTGACCATTCAAAAGTTTAAACAGTAAAAATAGACCCTTCTGCAGTCGACGAAGCCATAGGGGATCCAGCTTTATAAGTTCACACCTTTGTTGGTAGGTTAAGTTACGGTGTTCTGTAGTGAAAACTCTTCTAGTGAAGAAGCGCTGCACTGAGAAATGGGCGCACGCCGTTCCAATAGGCTTCCTGAAATAAAAACTCCGTGTGGGTGGCAGGTGTCACAAATAGGCGACCACCTACTAGGCCGATGCCGGCCAAGGAAAGATAGCAGAGAGGAATGACAGCGTTTGCGGTAACGTGATACAGAACTTTTTCGGGCTTATTTGCCTTGATTAACAAAGCATAACCCTGACCATCAGCTAGACTGGAAATAGGTGACACCCTACGGAAACAAAATAAGTTTTATTGTGCGTATTTTCGAACTTTTTTCGGCTTCATAAAAATGGTAATTTACAAAAGATACTTCACGTTCAACTATATAATTCCCAGATCTGATGGCCCTCTAGTGTTGTGTGATATGGAAGCGTCTCCAGGGCAAGATACTGAATTAATAAAGTGCATTTTTGACGTTTTTTAAATGATTGTTTCCGACAATTTATGGGTTACAAACAAGTAGACGCCGGTTACCCGGGGCCACTCCAATTTTTGAGAAGCACCATTGACCCCAAGCGTGACTGTAAAGTCTCGCGCGATTGAGCAGTATCCGATGGTTTCCCACAGTGAATGGGTTTGAAAACGGCCGCTTCGGCAAGTTCTTTTAATTGACACGGTGGGTTAGGTCCTAATTAGTGTTCAGTACGATTCGCTTTATTGCTTATAATTTAAGTATTAGGTTGACGGATCGGACTTCGGTCAAGAAGTTGTATGACCAGTGAATACTATTTTATCAGACGTGGGAGCCTCGAGTGAAGACTACAATCCTGTTTGCCTTTTCCTGTTCTGTGGGCGCGCTGGTTAACCGGCAGCTGAACTAGCAGACCAGGGTGGCCAACGTAACCGCAGCGTCACTTTGTCTTTACATCATAACTTTCGTACTGACATCATTTAAGTGGGCATGTTAGCAGTCGTGACACTAACAGTCGAGACCTTCCAGAGCCCCTCGTCCAGAAGCTGATGCAGTAGTGGTGGGTGACCGGGACCACCATGAATTCTGTTTATAGCAGGGCAGGCTTGTACAGTGTGACATTCACTCACTCCCCCTACTCCCCCGGACTACTAAAGGTGCATGTAGGTGAAGTGACTTGTGTGACATACTGATCTCTTCATGCCTATCAACTCGACTTTGGAGCAGAGTTTTACGTAGATCGCGTTTTTCAATGTATCCAGGTAACCTAAAGCACACCAGAATAACAGTAGTGAAACAATTGGTGTTGAATCTGAAATTGAGCATCCTCACTTTCTACGTTCTCTTCCAGCAGTTCAGAGTGAAGCAGACTGGGCATAGTGAATGGCACGATATCAAAATCCCGTCTAAATTAGCAGTCCGGGCGCGTAAAGACCGTAATGCCCCGTATTATATTAGTCGTATAAGCAAAACCGGTTTTGTTAGCCCTCAACTACACGCAAGTACCGGATCAATTTGAGCAAATGCGCGCCGGCTGAGGAGTGTCTTTCAAGAAACGGGTGGGATTCAACTGTCTCCTCGTTGGGACAGAGGATAGGAACGCCGCCAACCCCAAACTCTAGATCTCAGGACTTGTTGCACGGTCCCTGGCCAAAATTTTGACCGTAACGGAAATCTTAACTCTTATACTATCCTTATCTTAACACTAACACTAATGCTAACCTTAAAACCAATCCTGGCTTTGAGTACACTGAAATGTAGCGCAAATGACCTCTATTACGGGTTGTTCAACTTCACCTGTGACCAGGTGGTGCATGAAGGGGTGTGTGTGTGTTACACGAAGGCTTAGACTATGTGAACCGGGATCCGCGGCGTTACTCCCGTCCCTCTCGGTCCTCTTGCTTTTGAACTGGCTCCGGAGTCTGTTACTGGTGGACGGAAATGGGGCTAAATATGATGAACATACGAAGATTATTACGCTCATTTCTCACGATGAGCAGTGTCAATCGAAGTGAATATGCGAGTTCCAGGAAGCAGTTCAGAAGATGAAGATGCGATCACTGGAACAAGAGTTTTATTTTCATGACATTTCGGATTCTGTTGAAAATCCTTAATCATAGGTAATGGTGGGATAGTCTCAGCCATTCGCAGATAGGGATGAAACATGCACAGATTTTCGCGCAATTACCAAGCCCGCATCCGACACGGACAAGGAAATCGTTGCAATTAATTAGTCGAACGCGAAGTTTCAAGTCATCACCGCACCAATTAAGACCCGAAGCGGTGGCCATAGGAGCTGATAATTATAGTGATAATTATAGGAGCAATGAAAACTGTGCAATCTGGGCATGTTTCGTTGGGATTGTTCCTATCAGGCCACGGTCCTAGCAGGTCACGTTATCGGCCCCCTGCATTCAGATAAGGAACAAAGGACAAAGGCCACGCATGCCGACGGAGAAAAGCCATGCACGCACCCCTGCGAGGTGACCCGAGGTGACGCGCGTGAGATGGCCAATCAAGCTCCTATGCGAATAAAGGCACAATCTGATTGGTCGCTTCTATAAATCCCATCTCATATAGTCCCCGTCAAGGGACGCAATAAACGACTTCCTTTCCCTTACGACCTTGTTCGTTGTTCTCTCTGCTGAACTGATACAAAGAGACTGGCGGCACTAAATAGCCTGGGAACCCACTACAACAATTGGCGACACAGAACTCATTATGGCTATCTATGCGGAACAATTGTAAGCGATCCTGCAGCAACATCAACAGGAGCAGCAACAACAGCAGCAACAGTTTGAAGTAGCTCAACTGACAATGGCGGAAACAATGATGCAGAAGTTCAGCCTGCATTTTCCTGCTGCAGAGTCCTCTGGGAAACAGTCCTCGTCAGCAGATGCTGCTGCTGCCTCCTTCACCGAGTTTCATCATGATCCCGACTTCGGTGTGACATTTGAGGCATGTTTTAAGCGTTGGGAAGACATTTTCCGTGTGGAATTTGCCAACACTGATGATGCATGGAAGGTGCGCCTACTATTACGTAAACTGGGCACCAAGGAGCACGAGCGGTACGCGGATATAATTCTGCCGGAGAACCCTCGTGACTTCACTTTCGATGCAACTGTCAACCGTCTGTCAGAGATCTTCAGTGAGAAGTCCTCCTTGTTCAGCCTTCGATATCAATGTCTCAAACTGATCAAGAGAGAATCAGATGATTTTCTTACACTCGTCAGTGTCGTCGACCGCGAGTGTGAAATGTTCAAGCTCAGAGAAATGACGGAAGAATCAATTCAAGTGCCCGATCTATGTCTGTGCCTTGCAGTCACCTCACGAGGCTGACAGCAGGACCCGTCTGCTGCCCAAGATTCAACAGGGCCCCAAGTCAACCCTGCAGACGTTGACTACCAAGTGTCAGCGGCTAAAGAATCTTCAACACGATTCTGCCATCATGGAGCAATCTATTTCTTCGGTGCCTACTACAGTGTTCATGCTGTCACCAACATGAAATCGATGTCCTCACATAAGCCCAAGGCCTCCATATTCGAAAAATCATCATCAATATGCGGGAGGTGTGATGATTGGCATCTCCATCGCTTCTGTCCATTTATGAAGCATGTTTGTCATAAATGCAATAAGCAAGGACATAAGGAAGATCACTTCTGGACAGGCCAACACCCCCAAATCAAGGAACTGGAAGAAAAGGGGTCCCAAACACCCTTCATCTTACTCCCGGCTAAAGTGTGACTCAATTCTAGCCACGTTCGACAGTGAAATTGAGGCCAGGAGGCAGTGTCTTACGGTTGTCATCAACGGCAAACCAGTGCACCTTTAGCTCGATATAGCCTCAGACATCAGTCTCATCTCCCAGCGCCTTTGGCAGATGATTGGACGGCCTCCGGTAAGCACATCAAACAAAAAGGCCAGGAATGTTTCTGGGGGATTTCTCCAGCTCGCGGGTGAGCTCGCATGTGACGTTTCCTTTGACGGGACTCAATTCAAGGGAACATGCTACCACACCAAGTGTCCGAACCTCAACCTACTTGGTCTCGACTGGATCGAGAAGCTCGGTCTCCTCGCACTGCCACTTAACTGCATTTGCAATAGTGTGCAGTTAACTTGGACGAGTCCCGCAGAATCTAATCAGCTGGCTGCAAAGCTGACATCGACTCTACAGGAGAAATTTACTTCAGTTTTTCAAGACGGTCTTGGTTGCTGCAATAAGATGAAAGTAACTCTCCGACTTCAGCCAAACGCAAAACCCGTCTTCAGACCAAAAAGACCAGTCTCTTATGTTGCACTTACTTATTTCGACCAGGAGCTTGAGAGTCTTGAGCGAGATGGGGTCTTTCAACCAGTTAATTACTCTGCATGGGCTGCACCAATTGTTGCCGTCAAGAAAGCCACAAGTAAAGTCCGAATCTGCCTTGATTTCTCCACTGGTCTTAATGCTGCACTGGACACGCATCAGTATCCCTTGCCCGTCCCGGAAGATCTTTTTGTTAAACTGAATGGCGGAACTTGCTTCGCGAATTTGGATCTATCCGATGCATACCTCTAAATCGATGTGGAAGAAGGCTCCCAGGAGCTTCTCACCATTAAAATTCATCGTGGTCTGTTCAAATTCACCCGTCTGCCATTCGGGGTTAAGACTGCTCCCGCCATTTGCCAGCAAACCATGGACACCATGCTGACTGGTACTGACGGAGCCGCTGCCTATTTGAATGACATCATCGTCACTGGTTCAAATCCAGATGAAATGTTGCAACGGCTGGAGACTGTGCCCAGCCGAATTCAGGACTATGGTTTCCGGCTACGTCTGGAGCAGTGCAATTTTTTCATGACTTCTACAACACCATGCGTCAGCGGCTGATCTTTGGTTCCAAGTGGCTGCTATCGGCCACTACAGAATAACAATGATTGGTGTGTACAAGCGTATTTGTGAGCCATGCACTTTACAGAATTGCTTTATTAGATGACTTTGAATTAGTATAAAAGTCTTATGGTAAAAGCATTGTAGCGACCTCTTATTCTAAAGCATGCTTTGCTCACTTGCCTGTGGGGCATGACCCGAATGTCTAGCTCTCATGCCTACCAGTCCGTGCAGGCTAGACGATGCCAAACCTCCGATTAAGGTTATCGACTTGTCTGGCCAACTGGCCAACCGCTTCCCGAAGCCAAATCACAAAGAAACCTTAAGGTGGTGAATGCTTATTCTCAGAAACTCCCGGAACAGGCGACACACTGCCTGTTGCAGACCTCCAGACCCGGCGGCTACACCGACCGGAATGTGACTCTGGACTCCGGCCCACTCATGGCTGGAGTGCACTCGTCTGGGAGTCATTTACTCATTACTGATTTTCTACTCATTCAGCACTTCATTAAATTATCCATAACACTCTGACCTTCTACGCCTCTTCATATCTTCTAGCTTATAATCATTGGGATACGTTCTATCTTTAATTATCTGGCCGGACCACATCGTATCCTACAGTCTAATCTATATTTGGTGTTTAGACCGGTAATTTGCAGTTATAAGCTCTTTTAGAGGTTTCTTAAATATTCGCAGATTTAAAATCTTCGCGGGTAAGTGTGGTTTCTAATCTCCACAAATATCAGTGGTCAACTCTTTTTCCAAACAAAGGTCAGCCACGAATATTTTGTCGACTTTCTGTTAAGACGAGAAGCAATTGCGGACGGCTTCCGACACAACTTTAGTGACCAAATAATGATTGCTTATTTTGTCGGAACTGGCTGAACGGCCTCTGAGTATTCATTGAGACGGACTACGTCAACTATAATGATGTGGTCGACCCCAGCGGTTTCCTTGGACACTTCGATGATTCTGTAGCTGTGCTATGATGCAGAGATAATCTACTTTTCATAGCATTTCCTAAATTTGATCTCACTCAAGCTCCTTTACCTCCGTGCTAATTAGCGTTATCGACACAGCCGTCTACACTAGGACGAAAACGCATGTCTCCAACCTCTCTCAATGAGCGTAGGAAAAATCTAGGGGCCTTGCTGGAACGGCAACTGGGCCTAGTCTGCGTGTAAGTGTGGGATCGAGTTATCGATCAGTCGTTGCGCGTTGAAGTGATGAGACCACAAATGTGGCTACTTTTTCTTTATGCTGGGCCAAAGCGGGGTCAAAGTGGGTACCTCACATAGACCGCAAATTTAGGGTTGTGCTGCCACCCGCAGGCGTGGACTTCACACCAAGGATGACTTGTATGGTCACCTATATGAGACAATGGAAAAGGAACTGGCCACAATACATGCGGGGAAGTAGTTTGAGGATAAAAGTAAGTGTAAGGGTTAAGTTTAAGGTGGAGGTCAAGGTCGGAGTTGAGCTAATTGTAGGATTTAGGTTAAGGGTAAGGCTAGGGCTCTGATTAAAGTTGCAGGTTAGTTCTATGTTAGTGTTAGACTTAAGACATGGGAATATTTATCACTTCTGAATTTTATCGCTAGGCCTTATGTGGCTGGACATTCCTATTCCCGTGATTTGTATAGGCGGCCATCGAAGTCACCCTTATCATCATTGCGCTCAGTTGTGGCATGCAGTGGCTGACAGATTCAGACAGCGGCCTTCTGTGTGGAAGTGTGAAAGGAAAATGAGATCGATTCTGGAGACTCCATGCCCAAGGTATTGATGTACACTTCTGAGCCCAATAAAGATGTCGTGCTCGTGCGCGCTTAAAGTTGAGCCGTCGAAGGCTGCTAGGTGATTGGATAAGGATTCCTTATCAACAAAACTGCAGTAAAAGGAAACCCCAGGTTTGTGTAAAGTGGGACCGGTGGTAAAAGGGCTTATATACGTTGAAGACATATCACGGGAAGGAAAATAAATTGTAAAAATAGAATGCATACGAGTAGGAAAAACAATAGGCACAATTGTGTCAGTAACCTAGCGTATGGCAACGAAAAAAGTCACGATAATAAAAAGTTAAAAAAAGTAAGCATTAGCAAATCGAAGGCGTTTGGATAGACCAGCAAGAGCGGATCAGGAGCCCATGGGAATTGCCGCCAATGGGAAACAAGAACTGAGCAAATACTACCCGCGAATTGGCTACAATTAATTGACTGGCAATCTAATTTTTGAGATTAACGTTAAACTATGACAGATAGACTTTTTCCAATTTTTAAAACTTTTAATAGCTTTTAATGAATTTAGACAGATACTTAAGTACTATTAGCCGATAAGCAACCACACCGCGAATTGTACCGAAATGGGAAGCCAAAACGGCTAAACGAACTTGGACAGGCATTGTAGTACGATAAGCCAAAAATTAACCGTATTATTTATGTAAAGTAAACTACAGTGTTGTTGATAAGGAATCTTTACCTCTGATTGGATCTCTCTGTCCTCTAAGGACTGATAATCAGGCTGCAATGTCGCCTTTTGAATGTGGTGTCTATGACACTTCCACGCAGGTGGGATCCGAGCAGGTCCTTTGCATGAAAACCTGGATTGCCAGCGGGAGCATTAAGTGCATGACACGCCTAGACAGGCTGCCTAGCTGCGCTAGCCACTATGTCTGAGACTGCTTCCGGTCGTCCTGGCCGAGTAATTGCGAAAAGGGCGTGCTCACCACAAAAATCCTTGTTTATCATTGAAATGCTGACACTTCGGGGAACTTGCTTAAAAAGCCTTACCTGCAGTTAATCGAACGGAACTGACAGAAGCATACCATGGCCAGTTGGTCGGCCTCGGTCTGATTGATTGTTGTTCACTGCCTCGGCCTTTTGGAGGATGCTTGGTGGGCAGTCTAGCTGCGTGCGTTACGATTTACGCCTCTGGTGACAGTCGGCCTCAAGAGTTGCATCGAGCCTAGTTTAGCGAGAGAGGACAGTCTGCGTTAGATGCATTGCATGTCTGTCTCGCTGTAATGTAGTTCGCGTGCTTACGCTACCGAACCAGCCGGCGCAGTCTTGCGCCACGTTATTTAGGCCGTAGTCCGATATGCAATTCACTTCAGTTCACCCCATTACTGTGACATGGACTAATGAGTTTATAAGCCCTGTGGCCCCTACCCTAGCGGTCTTAATACAAAACGCACTGAAAGGCAACTTCCATGATATTGAGTTTAGTTTACACTCGAGGAAAAGTACTAGGAAAGAGAAGCAATTCCATGGGCTTCTAGTGGCCTTTTGCGGTTACTTGGAACCCAAGATCAGCCGCCGACGCATGGCGCCTTTAGCCTGCCTGCGTGTCCACTGCCTCCTGAGACTAAGCGCTAGCTATCCTTGACCGAGGCGCACATACACCTCAGCGTGACCGCGCGCTCACGCTGGCCAACCTTAGCCCATCTCAAGGTCGCGCACCCACACTAATCCAGACATCAACCGCACCATTGGCCGCCGTAACAAAGCATGCACCGACACTGCACCGACACTGCAGCGATGCCTGATGCTCTCGTCACTCCGGACCCAACCGTACTAGGGAATGGTTGGACTAGTCCGCGAGTCAAAACTGTTTCCAGAATACTCTACTCCTAACAATCTTGCGTTCTCACCGTCTTCTTTCATCACCTAAGGGAGCGGGCCTGGAAGATCGTAGCTGTTAAGGTTTACCTTCGTAGCTGAAAATCTTGTCGATTGGCTTCTAAGGTAGCGGACGTACTCGTGTTTGTGGGATTTCCCGGCTTCATGATTTCTAAGCTCATAATGTGACCATTAGGATATTGAACAACCGTGATGGCCTCCTCTAGACATGATCCAAACACTTTCAGCAGCAGGACATCCGATTTACATGTTCCCTTCGCCCCCCCCCCCACAGGCGACAGTTTTTCTCCTTAAAATCCCACAAATGGCATTCAAAACTAAACTTATGAATGATGCCTGAGGAGTTTTTTACTGTCTGCCCCCCTACCGCAGTTCCATTACTGGCAACGCCACATGTTCTGCGTGATACCTATGTACAAAGAGGGAGTTCAAAGGTATTTACCTATATTTCTGCAATAAAACTGAACTGAACTGAACTCTGGCCTCCCAAGCCTTATACGTTCTTGTGGCGGTCTTACAGCCAACCGCCTCCAAACGCGAGATGCCACTGACGTGTCTTCCCAGGGTAAATCTTGGTCGCTCCCAGTCGACAGCGCGGTGGCCACAAGCACACGCGTGACCTTTGCTCTAGCCAACTGGGGCTCGCGTAGTCCAATCAGCGCTCGGGGACTATGACCCCTTTTCGGTCATCACTAAAAATCCTACGCTTACGAAGACTTGGGAATCCGCCTTGAGCGGGACGGCGGCTCACGAGACCTCCCGGCTGGACACCGTGCCAGACGCAGCGGCAGCTTCCTCCTAACCCTTGTACACAATACATTGTTCCGTCTACTCTGCATTCCCAAGACTTCTCCTATCTCCTAAGGAACCAGGGCCTGAATGATTGTAGCTGTTAGGGTTAACCGTCTTAACCTTAACTCCTATATTCTATCGTGTTGGGAGGACGAGGCACGTCACCTAGACAGAGACACAGATACTCTGAGGGCACGCAGGACCAGTCAACCTTGGAACAGTGAGAGGTGTTACAGAAGCCGATCTCGTCACACAGACGTCAGACCGTGCGAGGTCACGTGAGGGCGTCCAGCGTATACAGGCTAGGACAAAGGATGCTTGCGGAGTCAGACCGTCCTGCAGCCGGACTGCTGCCTACAGTGAGGTCACGCGAGGACAGATGCCAGACGTGCGAAAGCAAGCAAGCAAGGACGACTGCCCCTTAAGTAGCGAAGCCTTAGCAGAATGGGCACTCTGTTGTGGACACGCTGCCGATCACACGACACTGTTACCGAAGGAGACCGGCGACAGAAGACTGCTGCTGGACACGCGATGACCAGACGAGACTACTGGACACACAGAACAGTGTTGATGCACTTATACAAGTGACAGTAAAGTAGCATCAGTTATCCTATCCTGTTTTATCTTCCTAACACGCACTGGGGAAACATAACCGGTGTTGACACAGGAACACACTAGGTTACAACATTGGCAACGCAGGTGAGATAACCGGTGTTGACACAGGAACACACTCGGTTACAACATATCTTCTATCATCGGGCCGGACTACTTTGTAGTTTGTTGACTACGTTGGGAGTTTTCAGACATATGCATCGCTTTGTCAGTCAGTTGCGAGATGCGATTCTATACAGTCGCTTTGTCAGTCAGTAGCGAGATGCGATTCTATACAGGCAAAACACACCCAAAATGACATCTGGATGACCGAGTTAAAATATGTGTGTTTTCGCTCCCTAAACGGACCGCCTGGAACATGTGTTGGACCAACACGGCAGGTGATATTCAGTTTACGCGCCGATAACAAATGCCGAACAATGTGGGGGACGGGGGGTGGTGGTACGCGTAGGTGCAGGCTTGCAGTGACTAGCTGAACACGAAGTGCAATTTCGAAAGGCTTACTGCTTCCGGCCTCCGTAACAGCCAATCACAGGTCGACTCACGCAGGACCTCATGTGACGACTGCCGAGCGGACTTCCCGTCAGACACCGTCCACTGGCTTGCGGTCGTCTGGTAGTCAATTTCCTCCTGCCTATTCTTCCATTCATTCTGTACAGAATATATTCTTCCTACTAATTTGGCCTTCCCATGACTTCTCTCTCTCTCTCATCGTCTAAGGAACCAGACCTGGAAGATTGCAACCGTTAGGGTTGAAGCTTCTCAGCCTTTAACACTTCTCGATAGGCTCACACCGCACCAGCTGCCTGCGTCTGATCCCGCCTCCGGCCTTCTTGGCTCTGTCTTCACATCGGGCACAGGTGGGTGGGGGAAGAGAAAGAATGCGGTA
Organism: Ligula intestinalis; assembly: GCA_036362985.1. Taxonomy (NCBI): domain Eukaryota; kingdom Metazoa; phylum Platyhelminthes; class Cestoda; order Diphyllobothriidea; family Diphyllobothriidae; genus Ligula; species Ligula intestinalis. Next base: position 17,265,983 of record JAYGXS010000008.1, read on the forward strand.
GATGCAGCACAGGTCTACTATCACTGAAAACGAATTGATACCCCTTGTCGAACATACGGCTGCGGGCCATGCAGGGCACCGCATGCGTCATTGGGGACTCACACCTTGTAATACATGTCACGCATAGTGGAGCCGGTGTGTCAGAACGCCTAAGCGCAAGCGTGCGTTGCGCCAACCAGCCACCTATGATGATTTTGCTTCCGGCCTTTTTGAATCTATCGTGACACCTCGCCCACGGGAGTGGGGGGGATGATAAGGGTGCGATAAACACTACACCAGTCTAAAGATAGCATATGCGGCTCGACCCAATATCTGGGTAGGCTTACAGCACGTTTCCTTTAAGTTCTATCATCAGAAGTAGCATCAAACTACAGTTAGACCATTTTCTAAGTTGAGTAGGCGAGGCATACAGTTCGTTGCCCGACTCAGTCGAGGCGCTTACACACGCTGGAGCTGTGGCGGACACTCAACATTACTGTTCGGCTTCTTTTGCGATGCCCACTACTTCGATGTCCTGCAACTTCGCGGGAGCTGTTTCCAACTCGCTGACCTGCAGATCCTTAGCCGCGCACACACGCGCACTCAACAGTAGCACTGGTTTCGGCAGTGGCCACTGTTGTCTGAGACAGCAACTCCGCATTTTGTGCACAATCAATCCCTCAGTCAGGTGCCTTCTGCATTTTTTTAACAACCCGGATTTGACCTGATGATTCTTATGCCCAGTGTACACCTACTACTTAGACACTACAGAATCTTTACCTTAAGCAGTGGAATCGCTTACCAGGCAGCAGGATTGTTATTGGTCCTCTGAAAACTTCTGTAGTAGAATGATCTAGTTTAGGGTAACTATTATTGATATTATGAAGAATAATTTGAATCGTTTTAACCATGTGACAACAACATTGAAATTGTTCAACAGATTGTCAGCAAAGAATGTACGAAAAAACTCGATAAAGATATTTCGGCTAGATTCTGTGGTCATATGGCTCAGTTTCAAGGCGTCCGACTCAGCAGTGGGCTTGAAATAGCCCATTTGGTCTGACCCAACTAGTAGGCAGAAGACAAAGGAGTGGTCCTGTTGGGAACGGCTTTATATAACATTGCACAAAGACAACGAGGTTTGCGGGCTTCTTTAGCTGGTCCCCTATGGCATATTTATAAGGTTCTCGTATTTCTAGAACATTAGTGGCGTATGGTGTGCGCCTGGGCATTTTGGAACCTTCTCGACTGCGGCCACCTCCCACACTGTGTGGGCGGTCGTCTCCTTTGTTCGACGCACAACCTGAATGGCTTGACTGCGGGCATGACCCAGCTGGCCTGTTCGTTTCGCCGACTGCCGTAAGTGCAAGGGAGGTCCCGCCTCCGCAACAGGGCTCTAACTACCTTATCGCTTTTGGTGGCCGAACTGCCAGTTACCTTACTGGAGGCACGAATACTATCTCCATCATATTATCAACAAAAATAGGAGCCACTTTGTCAAATAATCATTACACTAATGACTGATATCAGAGATGTATTCGTAGCAGTTAACGATTCTGAGTGGACGACTAAGCGGCAATACGGCTGGCGATTTGGGCGAGGGCCACCGTGTGCTCCACAGCAGGGTGGTGCAGGGACCGCGAATTGCGCGTGGAAATATTTTAGGCGGTGGTATATTTGCGCTGCGTCTCTCACATACACTCTCTCCTTCTTCACTCACCTATATGTGTCCGATGTCAAGGAATAGGTAAGGAGATCGGAGGCGGGATTGGGCACAGGTGGGTAGTGTGGCATGTCCTGCACCTACGCTTGCCACCACATCCTCCCCACTATCTGTATTGGGTATGGGATCTGATCTGACCTTCGTATTGGTCCAACGGATCTGTAGTGACCAACATGCGCACAACGCTTGCCTTCCACGGCTGTTAGCAAGTACGTAGAACCGCTGTTGACGCCACAGAGTAGTGCCGAGATGCCCTACCTATTTCGCTACTGCAAGTACGTTTGCGTCTACTTCGCTGCGATTGGGATCTATGCGGTCCTCTCAGAATATTTCTGCTTGAAAAGCAGCACAAAATGTTTGAGTTAACCTAACAGCTTTGATCAGCCCAGCCGTACTACGTGGCTGATTTCAGTCGTATCCCATTAAATTCTTATTTGCACTCCAACACATACCGCTACCCATTATCCAGTAGCATTATTAGTCTAATCGTTTCATCAAATGCCCTGTATGTGTCGGTGGGTTTCTTTGCTATGTAATTGCAAACAAAATCGTTCGCGTACCCTGCCCTCAATAAAACCGGGCAGTACTGAAGCGTGTGAGATGGTATCTGCTAGTGTTTCAGAAGTCTCCATGCTTCGGAGTTAGGTATTTTGTAATTGTAAAGCCTTATTTACCCTCTTGGCTCCGAGAAGTCCTCTGTTCACTAAGGTATCAACATGAATACCCCTTTCCCTTTTTATGGCTGGAGCGATTTAACAATCACACCTTTCTGCGTTCGTAGATTTATTTCATACAGCAGTTTTTCCACATCGAAATCTACCGTCTCAATGATATATACACCTTATAAATAATCAGTTCGGCCAAATGCAGAAAAAGGGTACACAAAGAGGCAGTTAATTCGGCCACGCCAAACAGTAGGCTGAGGAAAGGGCAGCCAAAGTGAGAACAAGGGATAAGTAGATGGGCTGCAAACTTGAACCCACACACTGAGGTCGATTAATGGACCAACCGGGCATGATGGCAGATTCTAAAAAAAGGAGAACAATAATTGACTTTGTGAGTAGGGTACTCATAAGATGCAAACAAACCACAGCTTACGAAAGAAAAAAAACCACGTTGCTTTAGCGCTAAACATAGAAAGGTGACAGTGTTACGATTACTGGTTTCCATTACACCTCTTTGGATTTGTATTAACTTTAACGGACGTTTCTCTGACAAGCGAGTACATGGTGCGAGGACAAGGTCTTGTGTGGTCCGCGTAGAGGGTCGTGTTCAGCTTCTCCAGCAACTATGACCAAGCCCACCTTCAGATACCTTGACATCCTCTTGCCACCGGTGCCCGGTGAGAAGGGGAGGAGAACATGCAGTAAAGGTAGCAGAAGCGTGCCATTTTATAAATTATTTCACACAATTCATCCGTGCTAAGGCCACTTTTCTGTGCGGATATTTGGAGCTCAAACGCAATTTTTTCAAGCCCTTCATTCGCATGCGAATTTTATATATATATATATATATATATACATCTGTTAGCCTACCACGCCGAGTATAAACCTACTTTTAGCCCTCTTTGTTTATTTAAATTATAACAATGAAGTCACTCGAAAAAAAAATTGGATCCGATACATTCTTCACGTACGGAAAAGGTCGCCCAACTTTTGGGTCAGTTGGAGGTTGTTTCTACTCTCGTCTGTGTATGCACTGGTTAAAAAAATTTGCGCGGTTAATCATTTGCTCTCAGTACCTGTCGAAGATATTGCAATTCGGCAACTTTATCTCCCACTTCGCTGCAATGCGTATCAACGCGCTGGCACAGCGCTCTTACACAGCTGCGTTTGTGACTGATTGGGTGGTTGCTATTGGAGTTCAGGACTTGCATAATGTTGGTCGCCTTCTTGAACACTTTATTTTTTAGGCCACCACCGTCTTTGCGGTAAACGAGGAATTCCAGGAAGGCTAGCTGGTTGTTTTCTTCTTTCTCCGTCGTAAATTGAATGTCCGGGAAGACGGCATTTAGACGTTCCTTGAATGTCAGCACCTGATCCCGTTCAGTTACGACGAAGGTGTCGTCCACAATCCAAGCCCAGAATTTCGGTGTGTGGTGTTGGAAGATTACTTCAAAAGCGAATGGCCAAACACGCAGCGGCGGTAAGAAAGAAATACGCTTACTCCCAGGTTGCAGCTCACTCGACGGCACATGGCCATATTTTAAATTTTAACGAGGCCGAAATCCTCGCAAGAAGTGGCATCCGCGTAAGCCGCGAGCTAATCGAGTCATGGTCCTCAGGCCCACAATCAATCAACAAGCGCAACGACCTGCCCTTCCCATACTGCGTACTGAGACATTGTCTGAGCTGGAGAATCAGACACGTGGGAAGGGCTTAGGCTCAGCAACAACTCTGACGACAGCGAACATAGCTGTCGTGCAATTATCCAGCCCGCATCCGACACGGACAACAAAATCGCGGCAATTAATGATTCGGAAGCGAACTGCCAAGCTATCACCGCATCAATTTCGACCCCAGGCGGTGGTTACAGGAGCTGATAATTACAGCACGCATGCGGATGGCCGCTATTAACTATAAATACCATGCAATCGGTGCATGTCTCACACCATTCTACGCTTACCTATGGTTAAGGGCTCTCGACAGAATCAAAAATTTCAAGAAAATAAGATTCTTGTGCCAGTGATCGCATCTTCTTCTTCTGAACTGCTTCCTGTAACTCGCATATTCGCTTATTTTGACAATAAAGTCATTATCGCCGCACGCTAGGACCATTTTAAAAGATGTCCAGTCTTGTGACTCATACGAGGACGATTAGTCTTGGTGTTGGTAATTGCAGTGTTCGGTCATTATGCATTCTTTGTGATCTCCCGCTGTTATGTGGTTTGTGTGCCTAATGTTACTCATAGTGAATGGAGGACGTTGTTTGCTTAAAAATTTGGCGATCTTGAAGAGTGCTGAGGCGTTTACTATCAATAATTTCGAAAAGGAAGTCACACATAGGCCACTGAAAACCAAGGAGTGTCGGAGGTAGGTGAACTAGAAGCTTTTTTAAAGGTAACAAAAAGATTGGCCAGGTGGATGCGGAAGTAATGCCTCTACTGTATTTTTTTACCTAGCAACCTAGGCAATGCCAAGATGTTGGGACTGAGAACATACCCGAAAGGCCGACAAAGCCCTCGGTGCTAACAGCAGGGAAGAAACAAATTTTCATCAGGGTCCCATTTCAAGGGGACGCGCCAAGTGAACTTCATGGAAGGCGCCTGAGTTAAGCTGCATCGAACACCTTTCCAGCAGTCGACGCCCATGTACTGTTCTCGACTACCCCATCCTATACGGAGAGATCAAGGATAAAATGCCAGCCCTGACCATTTCAATGCACATTTATTCATTTACCTGCTCCTGTGGGACAGAATATACTGGTCGCAGGAGCCGGCGTTTACCCAATGAGTACAAGATCATCTTGCAGCATGGTTAAGGAAAGGCCAAATAAAGAGCATTAATAGTTCCATTGTAGACCCAGATCATCGCGCGGATGCCAGAGAGGTTTCTGAGTGATCTACAAGGTAATGACAAGTTATTTAAAATTCCTTGGACAGCATCTGCTGGCTACGGGGAAATCGGCTATCATCATGCTAAACAAACTGGTCATGTGCGCCCAGAAGAGCTTCGTAAAGGGGCCACAGTTACCATGGCCAAAATTCGCCAATTAAACTGCCCGCAGCTTATTACATTTTCCAGCGGCCAGTTTCTTCTGACGCTGATCAGACTGCTGAATTTGATTGTGTTCACCCGACCCTGACAAACGCATGATTGCTTCTGTCAACCTGCATACTTTTTTATTCAATTACGATATAAATGTACAGGCCTGAAGAGAACTTATGGAAAGTAAACAGATGCTCGCCAATTTATCGGTTGAATTTTCAATAGGAATTTTTGAAAATTCAGGGACGGTTGGTTTTAGTAATAGCAGCTTTCGCACACGCGAAATTCTCATAAAGTCAGGGAATAAATATACAGAAAGTAGATGCAGGTTTTGTCCATGGAATTTTAACTTCACCACCAGCACGGACAGGCACTAAAAGCTCATCGGTCTCCGAGAGTTTCCAGTGACAAGCTAACTCAAGTGGGAACATTTGATTATCAGAAGCGAGCATAATGTACTCACCTCCAAATTGAATTTAAAATAGACTTCAAAGACCGCATTAGTCATATGTCTCAGTCACAAGCAGCAAAAAAAGATTAGAGCCGCAACAGCATGTTGCGAAAAAATCTCCGAGGACAAACCAGTTAAGTTAAATTCTTTCATTGCATTTCCAAACGTGTTTGATGCGTAGCAGGTATACGTCTTGCCTAGGTCAGCTGCTTTGATTGGCTCTAGGGACAAGGCCAGAAACGTGTTCAACCCGGCGTCCAAGTATACAATCTGACGACTAAAATAAAAGAGTTACTTTTTATATTGTAAGTAGATAGGAATAATGGGCTTTTGACCATAAGTGGCCGACTTCGCCGTATGATGAATTATCTCAGGTGCTAGAGACAAAAAAGAACTGAGCTACTTCTTAGACTCTTATTCTCTTCAGAAAGCACTGCGCAATTCCAGTCTCCATGCTCTTTGCCGGCATTGTTAATTTGCCTACATTACTAACCAACGCCATGGGCTAACCTAAATGTAAACCACAGCCATAATCCTAACTCTAAACCCCGAAATTATCACTTACCTTTAGCTTAACCTTAAGGTCCCTTTACAATAGCCTTAACTGTAGCCAGAAAACTAACCCCATTTTCTCTAGAGTTTGACACAAAGACACCTTTACTACGGGCAGTTCATTTTCTCACGTCCTGTGTAGGGGCCATATGCAGTAGGTGAACTAACGAATGCCAACTCATGACTGAAATTGGAGTTCGCCGTTTAGCATACATTTTTTCTATTTATTTTGATCTGTTGAGTAGACTTGACGTTCAGAAGGTCTTTTAGCGAGAATAAAGGCACGTTTAATTCAAGTTATTTCAAGGGAACGGGTTGTATTTTGTCAAAATCGGTGGTTTGCGAATATCGAAGACATTTCGTACGCCATTCACCATGACAGAGCCAACCATTTTATCTTGTGCATTGTGCTAAAAGGCGACACTAATTTAAGTAGTCCCATTACTGTATCAGGATTGGTGGATTCCATAAGTTGCAATATAGTGGGCACGTAAATTGGCCAAATGTGATTAAACTCACGGTTCCCGATTGGGGCCTTGTAACTCAGTTGGCTAGCGCGTTGGCTGCACTAAAGCCTTCCCCTTGCTACCGTGGGTTGGACTCCCACCAGAACCCTGCAGTTTTCACAAAGGGGTCAAAGAAAGTATCTAAATCCACACACGCTACTTAAATATATTCCTTCCAGAACCAGAGAATCTGATCTTACTTAAGTGACAATTAGTTTGGAAGCAAGTGTAAATATTTAACCATGTATGTGGACACTGAGAACATTCTTGTTAAATTTGAAGCGTGTGGCTAGATACTTTTTGCACAATATAGTTTCCCATAATGCATAATTTAAAAATGTAACGGGCAGAAGATTAAGCGTTTTTGCAAGATCGTAGTATAAATTCGGCAATCTATTTGTGCATTTGCAATCTTAGGACAGGGCCCAAAAGTAATTAAATCTGGTGAAGCTCCAATATAACCAGTGACTTCTTTCATTTCCAGTCAAGATTGTAGGTTTTATTTTCAGGAGCATAGAACAACCTGCTCGAAATTCGCCATTTTTACTTTGACATTACCTTGGAAAATTTAACATGCACAAACCTTCTTCAGTTGAAAATCTAATTAAAATGCCTTTTAGAGAGCTCACGTACTTTAGAGTTTGTAATTCATCTTAGGCATAACAATACTGGACATTTGTAGTTGATATTCTTTTTGCTCGAAGAGGAGTTTTCATGTTTGGATGCGTCTACAACTATGACCCAAACGGCCACCTTTATGAGAACTAATTTCGGGCATTTTTTGGCAAATGCTTTTAAGAACTCTTATTTTGAAGGTTTTGACCTAAATAAAACACAATCTAAGCTTGTAGAAAAAAACTTGAAAATACTGAAAATCGTTACATTTTTGCTGGAGTGTTAAGGACGATCTACGAGCTGTTGTAGTCAAATACCTGAGAGATCTATGAAGAAAGTTAACGGAATAAATTTCGTTTAATATAAAGGGAATGCTATGTTTGCGATTTATCCGTCGATCTTTTTTACATTTATTTGTCAAATTTACAGAGATTTCCAATGTTTTGCGAATTGGAAACTTCTTTAAAAAGGTGGTATTTCTAATCAAACATTGTTTATATTTCTTTTAAATTATAAATTCGCTTAAGGACGTTTAGTATTAGTTCGAAATCGTGCGTTCATGTCGGTTTGCGAGTTATTATCACTCTTTCACAAAGCCAGTTCGGGTTATAGTGCAAACCTCTCGAGCGTGATCTTACACTAGGATTTTTATAATCTGCCCTCTCTACCCTCTGGTAAATGCGATCGAGGGTCCCAATGCTGAGGAATCTGCCTCCTTCGCAGTAGTTATTGGATTTCAGAACAGCTTTGAGGAAGTTAATTACGCTCTTTCGCGAGGTGGAGAACCTACCCGGGTGCATCCACTATCCGTTGACCCGATTGATCGGCCCATTTGACCTGACTCCACAGAGGCGCAGGATTGGCTGTAATCTCACAGAGAAGCTGGACGTTGCAGCTGAATCGAGGCGCCGGCAGGACAGTGAAGATTCTGAGGCGCGGAGCATCTGGTAAAAACAAAGGTGCAAAAAAATTGCACAAATAACCAGTGCCTTGAGTTTGGCACATTAAAAATTATCAATTCAGGAGGCTGCCGAAACGAGCGAGTTTTCTAAGGTCTGCAAGCAACACATGTACTCATGTAAGACTGTAGGGATCTCAGTAGTCTTTCTACTCAGATCACTATAAGCCTCAGGTTGGATTCGGGCTGTTCTAAGAAGGCAGAGGATACCTGTGAGAGGGATTTATTGTGCACATCACTCTTAGTTGTTGTCTAAGGCGGCAGTGACCACTGATGAAACCAGGGCTAGTGTTGACTACAAGCAATCATGCCTAAGAGTGTGAGACAGCGGCAGCATATGCTTTTATGTGATTGTAGATCAACTTCAAGTGGTGTGCGATTGGTCGGTTGCATTACCCGAGAGGGTCTCGTATATAGTGAACAATACTGCATCGGCCGACGAATGGCGTGTTCGAGTTGCAGTTAGGCAGCCGCGACTGTCTGGAAGGGCGGGTGTGCGCAAGTGGTAGTCGGTCAAGGTTCTGCAGGTCAACGAGTCGGAAGCAGCTGCC
>JAYGXS010000008.1:17275034-17309005 GCA_036362985.1 Ligula intestinalis
ATGCTTTGATTTTTATCCTCAATTTACGATGCCCTTATAAATGCAAATATATTGAATAGAAAGCACACAGAAAAGTATTCTCTCTTGCACCCATTTATTAGCAAATTATGCCCTCTTCTATTTTTTAAATTGAAGACAGGAAGACATTCAGTTTTTTAATGCTCCTAATAGCCGAATAAATTTGAACCCTACTGTTCCTCACACTTGAATGCAAGAATTCCAAAGCACCGGCAATATAGATTTTGTCTAAGGAAAATTACGTATTTGTCTGTGGCATGAGGGAGAGGCTGTATTCTTCTCACAAAACTTTGCAATGGATGTAGACTATGCTGTTTACACTATAAACGACATGAATACATTAGCCGATATGATCAGTAAAAGTTGTAGGACCACGAGAAATCTCATACTTAGGAACTCTTTTAAAAGTCGAAATATACCATTTCTTCGGGTATAAAATCTGAAGAATGCGCAAGTTACTACTAAATGTGCACAAGAATGCGGTTTTTTGTGATTTTTTTCCATTTCTATATGTTAATTCTTAAGGGCAGTGACTATCAATACTTATTTTTCGCAGAGCATACTATTTGCAGGCAGTCAAAAAAACTTCCCCCAAAAGGCAGCATCCCGACGTGACAGAAATATGTTTAAAGCAGGCTGCAGGCTGATAGATACAATAACCATACAAACGCCAGTTGTTTGAATCGAAAAAAATGTTCATGCAACAGAGAATCTACTTCATACGTGCCCTTTAAAAACAAAGAGAAATGAAATAGTTTCCTTGCAAAGAAAGTATAGCGCAAAAAGATTTGCAACCGCAACTTCAAGCGTAACCACGACCTGGGTACCAACTCATTCGGGAATTAAAATGTTTTTTTTCTAAAACTAAAAGGTCCCCTTTCCTCAAGTGTAAATTTTAAGACGATGTATTTTCCCATCCAATACGTACGTTAAAGACTATTTGTAGGACGAATTCTTGCTACTTGAAAAGTAATTTTTTGCCGAATGCGGTTTGTGCAGAGTGTCGGACAAAAGCTTATTTAAAAATCGGCATCCTAAAGTGACTGAAATATTGTGGGGTAAGGCTGCATACTTATAAATGCTGCGAACGAAATAATTATTTCTAACATAAAATTCAGTTCCGAATTTTGGTTAAAATTTCCTCTGGTAGGTCACCTCCTGTGCTGGCAGACAAAAGATTTCCGCACCCTCATATGATTGATTTGTACACGTCTTTAAAAAATAGCATCAAGTAATTCTAATTGAGGTTTTGTCTCAATAAATTTAGCATATTTTAGATTCCCCTTAAATTTCATTGATCATTTTGATGCCAAATTGAAACTGGGTACATTGGCACTTTGGTCATTAAGACACAAAAACTTACGTCTGACATAAAGTCTAACGGGCCAGTACGCGCTTCCGAGGTTATTTTCAGCCCTGCACATATATGTGCCCGCATCGTCGGGAAGGGCTCCGTCGAATTGAATGAGTTCGCCCTAATTGGTGATAAGGAAAAGTGAAAATTTGTGTTTTCGTTTCCTGCAACATACAAATAAGCAATTTGTTGCTCACAAGTCACAGCCAGTTAAGAAATTACAGACTGAGCGAATTAACATTTCAAAAGAGTATGCGATAACCGTTTGGCATCAGACAGGTGTAGCAGAATGTTATGCTTCTAGGCTTACGCAGTCTAAAGACTGATGCGGTAATTTGCAATTTCTTGAAATTTCAACCAAATTTCCATTACATGTATTCGATTCGATAAATATAAGTTGTCACATTTCATTAAAGGTTTCCGTGAGGGGTACAATGGAATATGTGGATGGTGTTTGTCCAACCTTTGTGGTGAGTAACGCAACCGACGCCTATACAATGTAGTAGAACGAACATGTTTACTGCTACTAAATAAGCGGGTCGTTATGCAAAGTAAACAAGCTGCTGTTAATGGCTTTAAATGACAACGTATTTTAACTTTTAGAACTCCGACAAGGGGAAGACTAACCGGTTTCATATTGCCATAATTGCGAATGAGACTACTGCTGCCTCCAGTCCTACGCCAAGTTATGACCGGTGGTGGGATTCCATGGGCCTCACAACGTAGCGTCACTCTGTCACCCTCATTAACAGTCGTATCGTAGGAGGACTGAAAGTTGTTGATGGTTGGTACGGCTGAAGAGCATTAATGTGCGGCAGAGAAGAAAAATTCATACAGCGTATCTGATGAATCATGACAAATGGCAATGTAGGTAACTATTTCTCGGACGCAAAAAATGGTTGGGCAATGTAGTCCTCCAGTAAGCCCATTCCCAAAAACTTCTTTATATTTGGGCGGAAATAATTGGTACTATGACTAACTTAGAACAGATTTGTGCATTAGAACTTGATTTTCTACGAGAGGAGAGTCTACTTGATTCTAAAACCAGCCTTTCACCGATATCGGACGTCTGTGTGGTGCTATGCAATACGATGAATTTCCTGTCTCCATATAAACGTCCTTCAAATGCTTTTGCGAATATTCCACAAAAAGACCCATAATTAAGTAGTTTTTTTAACTTTTATCCATATGGTAAGGTAGTTTTTGCGGGGTTTAGTTTCTGCTAACAGGCAGACTTTAAACAGTTTGATAAAATTATATTTATATTTGTATGATCTTTTTCGGCTGTCATTATAATGAAACCGCGACATAAGCAACGAACGTGAGTACAAAGGTAAGGACGAGTCCTTTCGCCTCAATCGGGAAAAAGCAGAAAAAGAAGGCCTTGTAAAAGGTCAGCGAAATGCCAAATTTATAATACTTCAAAGAAGTAACAGACTAAAATATCTTTTTCCATTGACCAAAAGCGGAGACATATTGTCAATGTTCAAGGGGTCACGGACCCTCGTTGACAAAAAATAAACAGTTATGTTGACGAAGCGCAGACTTTTGGCTATACTGAAAATTGGAAGCTCATATTTGCATCTGCTAATTACATGTCAATACGTGCCAAGATCAAATCGTTTATTTTCGTTATGTCCTTATAAGCGAAATGAATCAATTTATTATTTGATTTGATTAAGAGCATAACGAAAAATACAAAATCACACCTGTTTCACAGCACTTCAACGGAACCCTGTTTGAACCTTTCATCCAATATTACGCAAGTATAATATATATATATGCTGAATGGATATTTAAAAAAAATGCATATTAAATGTAAATTTGCTTACGCTGTCGTAATAAGTCAATAATTTACATGAACATAGTTCGTGAACTTTCTAAAACTATGTTTATTCATTTTAAATGAAGGTTCGCTTTTCTCAAAAAAGTTTCATTTTTAGGTAACAACCTGTTATTTTAGTATTTATTTTGCTTTTACTCAATTGAGGATAGCCCATCATTACTTGAGGTTTTTTTATCAACGGATATGGCCCTGCTTCTCATTGTATAGTTCATCAGTTATATCCCCTACTGTTCTCACTCCTTCATGAGGAAAATAAAATTCCTACTATTCTTAACTGAGAGAGAACTATGGTTAAATGCTGACGCTGAAAGGTTTAAGCGAAATATTCAAAAATTCTTGTGCTTATGCTGTTGTACTTAGTTACTTATTTACATACACAGATTTCATGGAATTCTAAACTTTCATTTACTTATTAGAAATAAATTTTCGTTTTTCTACTCAAAGGTTCTTTTATTTTAGGCAGCATCATGTAACTGCTCAGATCGATGGATATGGGCTCGTTTCTGATTACTTTATTCAGGTCTTTTTCGTCATCCAGATAGCCTACTACATATTAATTCTTTGGCACGAAAAGACTGGTAAACATATTTCCTACCATTCTTATATGAAAAATCTCTCAGGTAGAAAAATACTGATGCCTAAAGATTTATTCCTATGTGCTTACCAACCACTTTGAGGATCCGCTCAGCCCTTGCAGGTTCTACGGAGCCTGTATACTGACATTCGCAGGAATAATATCCTTCGTACGTTTGGTCAACCGAGAGTATCTCTAGTCTAAAAAGTTGATGTTTTCATAACACGGCTGTCAGGTTCGATGTTAATTATTGAAGGTCATTGATAGTATGGTAAACCTGAGTACCGTTTCAACCTTAGTAGATAAAAAGATCATGTAGTTTGTCAGTTGAACAGTCAGTTGATGGGAGTTTGCATACAATTCCAAGTTCAACAAGCCTGAAACCCATAAACTTGGTCAAAAATACGTCGTAAAGGGAGTTCAAAGGATATATGAAGAAAACGGGTTAGGCTATTGCACATGTCTTTGAGGTTCGCCTCTTCCTAATTATTGATTTCGGAGCTACGACCCCAAGCTGAATGTTTTCCATTCGCATTTGGCTTGGAGCCGGTTGAATCCCCCTTCGATGACAAGTAAACTTGTAACTAAGACGGTGCCACCGGACGTTATTCAGACGAACACTAACGAAAGAACATAAAACTGTTGAAGGACCGCAATACACGGTGAATACAAAAAGGCAGTACACACATCAACTGCGGCCTTGAAGAATATAAGGCTATTCGTACGTCAGTTTTAATTGAAGTTACGAAAGCCGATTATCATCTATGACATTTAATGCTGAGCATTAGTTCGAAAGTTAAACAGGTCAGAGCTCGCGTGCCGTCCAACAAGCAGTCCACGCACAAGAAGGCAATTAACGTTAATTGTCGCTGTATGCTTGCAGTGATGACTGTGTTCCTATAAATACTGCAAACGTCTGTGCATACTTAACCTTTCTGCTACTCATGTCTCTGATGACGAATCCGCGACGGATATCGAAACGTCAGGCGAATAAACATATTGTCCCAGCGATCGAGTCTTCTTCTTCTTCTTCTTCGTCTTCTTCTTCTTCTTCTTCTTCTTCTTCTTCTTCTTCTTCGTCTTCTCAGTTGCTTCCTGGGACACGGATGTTCGCTTGTATTTGCAATTTGCTCGACAATTACACCCGCTGTCGTCAGAGTTGCGCCCAGTCCTTCCCACGTGACTGATTCTCTTGCTCAGGAAATTTCTCAGTACACCGTATGGGAACGCCAAATCATTGCACTTGTTGATGGACTGGGGGCCTGAGAACCATGACTCGAGCAGCTCGCGGCTCACGCGGTTGTCCCCTCTTGCGAGGATTTCGGCCTCGCCAAACTTGAAAATATGGCCAGATCCCGTTGAGTGAGTTGCAACCTGGGAGTTTACGTCTTTCTTCGTCATCGCCGCTGCATGCTCGACCATTCGCGTCCGGAGTAACCTCCCAGTTTCTCTGACGTAGTTGCTTTGTCCACAACTACACCAGATCCAGTAAACGACTCCAGCCGTTTCCTGCCGTGGCAGTGGGTCTTTCGGCCTCATGACCCGGCGCCTGATGGTTGCTTCCGGCCTGTGTGCAACTCCAAGTGGGGTGAGTAGACGGCTGACCACTTCCGATACATTCTTGACATACGGAAGAGCTCACCAAACGTTTGGACCAGCTGGACGTGGCTTGGTCTCTCGTTTGTGTATGCACTGGTTGAAAATATTGTGCGGCCGTCCATTCGCTCTCGGTACCCGTCGAACATATTGTAATTCAGCAATTTGTCTTCCACTTCGCTGCAATGCGTATGGACACGGCAGTATTGGACAGGACAGACTACATTCACAAAGCTCAGACTTTGTTGGACAATCGTCAGTCCTACGTCCCGTGCAAATCCAACCCCATGAAAATGTTGACACGCGAGATCAACAAAACGCTGTTGGAAATGGAGAACTCAGGTGCAGTATCACCAATTGAGCGACGCATGGCGAGAGCGCAAGAAACGGCCCTGGCCCGCTTCTATGGTCTCCCCAAGGTGCACAAAGAGGGCGCACCCCTCCGGCCAATCGTATCTCTCAAAGGAACTCCAACCTACGAACTGGCAAAGTGGCTGTTCCGACGGTTCAGATTCTTGACCGCTGATTCAGACACAACAGTCAGGTCGTCAACAAAATTCTTGGAGAAACTTAAAGGGTTAAGTCTCCAACCAAATGATATCATAATTTCCTTTGATGTCACATCCCTTTTTAATTCTATTCCACAGGATCTGGCCGTCAAGACTATCCAACTACTCCTTTGAGAAAAATACGATGAAACGGAGAATTGCCTCAGGCACGCTCAAATCCTTCAGCTCCTGAAGATCTGCCTGAAGACGTTCTTTACCTTCAACGGAACTATCTTCGAGCAGGTGAAGGGCACGCCTATGGGTTCGCCTATTTCTAGACTCATAGCAGAGGCGGTCCTGCAACGGCTGGAGTCGCTGGCTTTCTGAAACCACAGACCGAAACTCTGGGCTCAGTATGTGAACGACACCTTCGTCGTAATTGAGCGGGATCAGGAGCTGATATTCAAAAAACGTCGAAACGCCGTCTTCCCGGGCATTCGATTTACGATGAAGGAACAAGAAAACAACCAGCTGGCCTTCCTGGATGTCCTCGTTTGCCGCAAAAACGATGGTGGCCTTAAAACTAAAGTATTCAGGAAAGCAACCAGCACTATGCAAGTCCTAAACCACAACAGCAACCATCCAATCGGTAACAAAGCAGCTGCATAAGAGCGCTATTCCAGCGCATCGAGACGCATTGCAGCGAAGTGGAAGACAAATTGCTGAACTACAATATGTTCGACGGGTACCGAGAGCGAATGGATGGCCGCACAATTTTTTCAACCAGTCCATACGCAAACGAGAGACCAAGTCACGTCCAGCTGGTCCAAACGTTTGGTGAGCTCTTCCGTATGTCAAGAATGTATCGGAAGTGGTCAGCCGTCTACTCACCCCACTTGGAGTTGGAGTTGCACACAGGCTGGAAGCAACCATCAGGCGCCGGGTCATGAGGCCGAAAGACCCACTGCCACGGCAGGAAACGGCTGGAGTCGTTTACTGGATATGGTGTAGTTGTGGACAAAGCAACTACGTCAGAGAAACTGGGAGGTTACTCCGGACGCGAATGGCCGAGCATGCAGCGGCGATGACGAAGAAAGACGTAAACTCCCAGGTTGCAACTCACTCAACGGGATCCGGCCATATTTTCAAGTTTGGCGAGGCCGAAATCCTCGCAAGAGGGGACAACCGCGTGAGCCGCGAGCTGCTCGAGTCATGGTTCTCAGGCCCCCAGTCCATCAACAAGTGCAATGATTTGGCGTTCCCATACGGTGTACTGAGAAATTTCCTGAGCAAGAGAATCAGTCACGTGGGAAGGACTGGGCGCAACTTTGACGACAGCAGGCGTAATTGTCGAGCAATTATCAAACCTGCATCCGACACGGACGAGAACGCTGTCACAATTAATGAGCAATCACTGGACCAATTAAGACCTCCAGTGGTGGCTATAGAAACGGACAATTAAAGTACGCATGCGGGTGACCGCTGTGAACTACAAATACCGTGCAATCTGTGCATGCATCACCCCTCATCTGCGCATGTCTCAGACCTGTTTACGATTACCTATGACTAAGGATTCCCGACGGAATCCGAAACGTCAGGAAAATAAAGTCCTTGTTCTAATGACCGCATCTTCTTCTTCGGAACTGCTGCCTGGAACTCGTTTTTTCTCCTCTATTGGCGGTCTGATTAGTGTCATGCAATCAACCCCCCTAACCACAGACACTTTTTTGGGTTACAATAAGACTTTTCCAGCGTCCTTGCGAAGTACATGATGAATTAATTGTGGACTTACCAGTCAAACAAACATTATATAAGATTCAGGAATGCAGTGAATATAAAATATCTATTCGCCTTGTATTGACCTATTCAGGCATTGACATAGCTGACGAATAAAAATGGTGGGCAGAGTCTCATTTGAACAATGATCATGAGTGACCAAAATTATCGACGGTTCTTTTCAAGTAAAAATATTCATCTCACCACCCCAAAGTTCCCACTTTGGTTCCACTGTGGCCTTACTGCGCCGTGATTGCGTATATGGGCGGCATTCCGTTCACTGGCCCGGGTAGTCTACAAGCTGTCATCGAAATCGATGGTCGAACATCCACACACAAGCTCCCACGTTCACCTTAGAAAAACCCTATGCGCACGCACGCCGCCTGCATTTTCTACCTTCCCCCTCTCCAAATGCGGCGCCTGGATTGATACAAGTAGTCGCCCCATACCTCTCTACCCCCAGCCAACCCCCGCCCCCCTATTTGAAAGCATTCGCCCTGAACACGGGTATTTCGCCCTAGTGGGACCTTTGGTTCCATTGGAGCCACTTTAACCTTTGGTTCCGGAACATTGCCATGAGGGTAGTTATTCTCTAAAAATTGAAAAAGCTTTTCTCAAGCATTCTATTCCCAAGAAAACATACAAAAATACTAACAGCTACAGCATTTAAGGTATCAGCTTCCTACAGCCTTTGAGTGGCTGTTGTTAGAGTTTTAGACCACTAGACCGCACGCAAAATACTTGAAAGTGTGATTATTGCAGCGGCTTCTAATTGGGTACATCTTGCTCAAAAAGATGCTGTTTTATGCGTTTTATACGTAAGCAAGAAACCGTTGTAAATTTTAAATCAATATTTTATTTCCAGTTATCAAACTTGTCGAATTTTGTGTGGTTTAGGTACGCTTATTGTACAGAAGAAAGCCGCACTACTTGTGAGTACAGGTTCTCGGACTAAAAGTTAAGGTACTTCTGCTTCTACGCTTGATGAAATTTAATATTAACTGACTTTAAGTACCGAGGGACACAATTAAAAGAACGTGATGAATTTGTGATTAAGAACAAAAACATTGAAAATGTAGCCAGATTTTTTACCGAACTGAATTTGTCTGCTTCCCCTGACCAATTTTCCATCGGGACATATCTCGTGACATAAGACCATCGTTGACCGTTTCCATTATGGATCGGTCAAAACTAACTCGCCGCCAAATCACCTATGAAAAGTATTATTTTGATGCATTCCAAAAGATAGTACCCGGGCATTCGAATACATATTAAAAATATTGCATATGAAGATGACGCCTTCGCCTAAGAGTGCATTTACAATGACGGTTTTATTCTGCAAAAAATGCACTCTTCCTGTATCAACAGATGGCTTTTCGTCGACGATGGTAACATCCGGCGTAATGACATTGTCAAATCCTGATAATAATAACGCAAACTAAGTCTTACCTGCATGTGAGACAACTAAGTCACAAAATAGTAAAGTAATGACCAAAAAACTTTGGCCTATTTGCAGCATTTCATATATCACTTGTAAACATTTGTAAGGCCTTTTGAGATATTTAAACAATTGGCTTGGCCGCTCTAAATTGGCAAATGGGAAATAATAGGTATAAGTTCCACAACTTGTGAGTTCCTTTAGTACATGCATGTTTCGATTATAAACGCTACCATGCATGGTACTAAATATCAACTATTACTGTCTAATGTGGGTCGCCGCCTCTCTTAGAAGATACCGTAGAAGGGGATTCCTAGGCTTTGGATTTTAGTGATTTCTCCTCGGATGCAGGGTCGTCCATAGATTAACAGTTTTTTGTTTCATTGTCGTCAGATGTTCTTTCTATTTGGTCGTTTGTTGAAAGTGAACACTCCAAGTATGTGATGCGAGTAGGGATGTTAAACTGGCAATAAACAAATTAATAAATTGTGGATACGACACAGTATATGCAGAAATGGAGGAGACACTACTAAAAAATAATCAAATGAAGCAGAAGAGTTGGCGAATGATATAAAAAGATTAAATCTATAATTTCTTGGGAGGATCACTGACTATGACCTCTGGATGGTGATCACCTGTGGAAAGTGCTCATATTCGGGCTTGAATACGAGTATATTCCCCACGGAATTACCTGCCTGTAGCCACCGAATAAAAGATGTGTGGCATGAAAGAGAAAGCCGAAATGCACGCGTAAATTACTTGCTGTATCAAGTACGGGATATGGTTGGATGCAAATACTGACTTCCATGGACGCTAAACATACAAGGTATTAAGCATACACTTAACCTGCTTTATAACAGGACCTCATTAACTTTCCTTCTTTACAAAAATCAGGTTCAATACGCATCGTTTCTGACTTGTTTTAACCTTCATATTTTGTGTCATTTCTTCCATTTATTGTCCACCTTTGAAAATCCATAATTCGGTCTGGCTTATTCCCACTCTTATAAGAATTTAAAATACAGTATTCGCCGGTTATTTAACCCACAGCTTATAAGTCCAGCCACGTATTAAGCCATATTCAGCTTGGGACAGAATTTTACACAGCAAAATCTGCCGGCTAATATGCCCAGTGGCCAGCTACAAAGCCCATTTTGCCAACAGGATAGAGTGAAATTCTCATCTCTCTGCGTGCGCAACTGGTTACCGGTCGCAAATATTGTTTGTTTTTGTTATTACGTAAAATACAGACAAACAGCATTCTTTTCTTGAACATTACAAAGCTCTTCACACAATAAAGTGCGCATGTAATGTATAGTGCCCATCCTGCGTTTGCTAATCAAGAACTAGGGCTCGATGCTTAATGCGCCCGCTGCTTATTAAGCCCAAATTGGTCTGGGCTCTAAGTGGGCATAATAGCCGGCGAATGCCATATATATATAAGTAAAAGTTTGTTCACGATCAAAGTTTCTTTACTCCTCTGTTTCAACTTATGTTTTTGCCGGCTCTCGATAATATTTACCCTCAATCTACTCATCTATTTCATCTCGTTATGTGGGGATATTAAGCAGCCAACACCCTGTAAGCACCAGCATCAGCCCTAGCTGGCCTCGTCTAAATTACAGGGTCAAGCGGGTGGCTCAACCCATCTAGTCCCGTTGGAGGAAAATAATGCGCAGTGGGACGCCTACTTTTCGGTTTCTTTAACCCTCTCTTTTCGCTTTAATAACCCCGCTGACCCCACACCCTACCACTACCCCCTTTGCAGATATGAAAGCTAAAAAGTTTAAATTTTAAGTATTTCATTTATTATTATTAAGGTTATAACCTGAATTCTAGGTTTTATTACGTAAATATAACTTTAGAGACTACTTACGCTCCTGGAATATTGAATATTCAGATAGTGCAACGTGGACACCCAATCAGTTATCAACTTGTTAGCCCAGATCTTCAAATTTGGCGGTATTTTAAAGGATGTCTTCAGGATATATCGAGGGTTCGTCCAGTTTAATTTTATTTAAGAAATTTAAAGGTTTTTGAGGCCTTCATCTCTTTCCATTGAGTTTCTTGACTTTCTGCCTACTCAAAAGCACTATCTTCTCAATGGCCTTTTAAATTCCATGGCATTTTCTATCCTGCTAAAACGTTTTTCGTTTCCTTTGTATCGATACCCCCGTTTATCCCCGTCGCCTGTGCACATAGCGTCGCTACCACGAATTCAACTTGATACAATGACGCAAAAAACTCTTCCGGTCAGGATTGGCCCTTAATCGATTCAGATTTCCGTTGCTGATGCTTTTTGTGCATTGTGCAATATCAAAAAAGTCTTTTTTTAGTTTTTTTCTAACCAATTTTAGTCTACAAAATCAATTTTATATTTTAAAAAATGCGTCCTTTTCAGTTTAGCTGAAAGTTTTTGAAAATAGAGCACATCTAGGCACATTTAATAGAGGGTTTTTTTAATGGAGCCTGGGTAAGTCTTTCGCGGAAATTTGTGCATCAGTGTAGGCTCTCAGACTCTTGCCACAGAAAAATATGGGTTATTTAAAGTCTTGCCATATATCGATGGGATCAAATTTCGATGCCCTTTACTTTCATCAGTTTCGATTATGCCGTCTATTAAAACACTTTCTGCACTCACCTGTCTCCTTTAACAGGTTACACAACAACGCAAATGAAATACTTTGCTAGATTAAATATTTTCTCTTAACCACCGTAGCAACACGGGGGCTAGCTCAGGGCACGGCAGGCGTTATTCGGGTCGGGATCCCATACGAATTTGCATATATTGGGGGTCTGTTATGGCACGCGTAACTGCACGTCTTTGCCACACCATCCACCTGCGTCTGATCCCACTTTACGTCTTATTGCACTTGTCTTGACACCGAACCCAGGCAGGTGAGGGAGCAGCGAGTGTTTTAGATGCAGCGCAAGTCTAATACTAGATAAAGTCAATCCACGCGCAAGTCACCGTGCCTCTATCATCACGTAGTGGAGCACGCGGTGGACCTCATCGAAAACGACGGTCGAACTGTCAGTCGGCTTTCATCCCTCAAGATTTTCCTCTTCCGGTTACAACCCAGTAAGTGAACCCTCAGAATAGTAGGCTTATTTCACACATGGCTGACTGTTCTCACGCAGAATATGCCGTTAGCATATGTACATTTCATCTGCTTTTGCTGATGCTGCAGCGTAGTCTGGCTGCAGCTGACGTTTCGAAAATGAATTGGTTTTGAGATGCCCTTTAACTGCGTATTCGACTGCGGAAATGTTACTCCTTTATGATGCACTTAGCTTTATAAAAAACCGCATCATAATTTTACAATTATTCTAGTTTTTGGGAAATGTTCCAGCCAAAGCCTAAAGCCGCGACTACATACTCCGCGCATTGGCGTTTCTAGCATCTGATCAAGTTTTTTAAACTTTGTGCTGCGTATCCACCTTAAAGCCCGTGCTTTTATTGTCACGTCATAAATAATAACACCCAAAAATTATATATCCGCTGGTATTTCGTGACATCTTAGCTATTCAACTGTTCTCTAAAACAGGCTTCCTAACATTGCATCTAGTCATTATTGTAAATCTTGGTGAGCTTGGCAATGGCTTGCACTTTTTAAAGTACAACTCAGTAATAAGTGTTTCCATATCATCTGTTGCTTGCCATTACGAAACTTCTCAAGTGCCTGATCACACGTTTTCCTCGTCGGCTACTATGTCTCTATGCATATTATATGGCCAGTCGAGCTTTAATTAGACATGATAGGTAATATTCCAGTCTTTTGATATTGAGGAGAATGTCAGTAACGTTTGAACAACTGACATGGTTTTATCCTCAACAATAACACTAATGACCATTCGTTCAAAAATTCAAGGAAAATTTTAGAATCTGTAAAACCGCCTAGCAGTTGTTTTCTCAAATTTCACGCACAGTTTTTGAAAACCGCTGTCAGTTGGGGGTTTTAAAGTGAACTTTTCGTAATCACTACGACATGCTGAGAATCATTTTTTGAAGAAATCTGGTTACGGAATTTATTAGGTCTAAACAGCAGTTACTGGTGCTTTTATTTGTACTTTTAAGCGGCTGCGCTCAGTATAGAAAACCTATGCATGCTTTTTTCGGAGATTTATGCTCAATTTTTAGCCTTTATAGGGACTCTGGTGTCAGTCGCGTCCAGCGTTGGTCTTTTTTAGTCGTTTTGTTGTCGGACGAATCACTGATTTTTTGAGAAGTTACTTACTTAGTATCGAATACGTTAAGCGAAAGAACGTATTTGTAAAGTCACTGTGTCTCCTGCTATTAGAGCGTTTTCCCATTCGCAGCCTTGTACGCTTTCAAATTTTATGACTTTCATGTAGGCTCTTTTAGTACCTGTGAATCTTGTTTTGGGCTTGTTCAATTCGGAGCCAAATCTGCATGAATTAATTCATTTGGTGTTTTAAACGCAGATGACAATCCGACAAATAACGCGCAACACTTACCACTTGTTACTTAAAGATCAGCTTTTGTTGGAAAAAATACCACCCGAAAGTTTTTGTGTTGTTCTGTTTCAACTTCCACGATATTGTTACTTATTTAAACAAGCGTATGTTGTTCAGAAACCTTAATGGTGTTGGCTACAGGATTTGCCTACATCTGAGGATGACAACACTATCATCCATTGTATTATATGAAAAATAAGTTAGAGGATCCTTCTGCGTGGACTGTATCTTCCAAACATCTTTGTCATCAAAAAGCCCGAATGGAATTAAGACGGTCTTGGGGATCGAGAGTAGAGTTCAGGGAAAATCTGTGTTAAGGTGATGTTTTAGTATTTTAGTAAGTGCATTTTCCCCTGTTTCAAGGTGCTCGATTGACTTTCCGGTTAGCCCGCACCCCCTCTAAAAAATTCTGGTATGTGGCCCCACTTTGGCTCTGCGCAAATTTAGTCTTTGCACTACTTGGAAGAGCCGTTGCAGCGGAAGGGTGTCCAAGGCCGTTTTCACAGAAAACGAATTTTATGTAATGTGTTGGGTTATCCTTGATTTTCAGAACACTTTTAGCAGCAATTTGCCGTTGGAAAAAAGCAAATATTATTCATAGCATCATTAGAAGAAAACTATGGTTCCCTAAACGACCAAACACACGTCGTTTGTCACCAAACACTCGTGATGACGTTAGGCAACTGATAGTCAGCAATTGTCGGCAAAAGTTCAATCGAGGGAAAGTACAAAATACACAATATCATACTTGCTTCTGAAAGTACACAGGACTTTCGGCGGGAGGAGTTTCTAAATGCTAGCATGCGTTATTGGCGTTGCATTTCAGAGAGAATTGATGTCGCACTATTTTAATCTGGTCACTGATGTTCTTCTATCTGGGATCTGGTTGTCAGAGAAAGTAGCGGAATTCTAATAAAACTTCCGAAGATAAATTTAGCTCAAGCAAACTATCAGTCCCTCAATGCCTTCAAGACCCTTTATGAGAATATTTCACAACTTTGTACGAGATATTTCACAGTTTTGTCTCTTCAGAGAGCAAGTTGTACGTTTAGGTTCCGATAGCGTGTGTTTTTTGAATAGCTCAGAAAGTAGGCCTACAGATCTCGCTGATGCTCGTGAAGACTCTTTTTTTTCGAGCTAAAGTTTCACACTTTGTTGGCTCCGTCGTTGTCGGCCTTTTGCTACGCGACCGCTGTCATCCTCACTCAACCCCTTCCTCGCTGGGGGATGCTCAATACAAATGATTCTACCCGGACTGGAAAGGTAGAGTACCGACTATTGCATGGTTTCTCCTTGAGGTCACTGCTACCGGAGAACGTTCTCTGGTACTTCCAGCGTAAAGTGTTGTTTTTAGTGGTGCCAGTATTTACCTCGGTTACTCCTCCAGCAAATATCAAGGACTTAGCAGAACCTTTACTAACAGGATAAGTCTGTCCTGCTTTGGGCTGAAGGACGTGCACCATGTCTCCTTATGTGACAATTAAATGACCTGATCGAGGTTTTTCGTAAATGGATTCAGCCAAAAAGTAGATAGGTGATAGCCCACTTAGGGGACCAGTGGCAAACTCCAGATGCAGTGAGGATGTGAACGCTGTCTGCACGATTGGCAACCCTACGTCAACATTTCCGCAAAATCTAGTAGCCGACAGATGGGCAGTGTGCAATTGCGACGGCCTCCAATGATGGGGTTTAGCTGAGCATTCGAAACGTCAGCCCACTAAAATTCCTGTTCCATTGATTGCGTCTTCTTCTTCTTCTTCTTATGCTTCTAAAAACATATTCTCATCGTCATAAGATCTGTCTCGAAAATATAGTGGCTCAAAGTTGTGTAAAAATTAGTTTTTGTTTCGAAAACTCACCCAATCATTGTGTTTTGATAAGCGGAGGTAATCAGTTACAATCACGATAGAAACACCATCAGTCTCGAGGGCTGGGAGCTAGGAATTTAGATTGATATCCGAAAATCTGCTCCAACTGCCACATCTCTCACACATTGTCGTTCAAGGAAAGTTCCGAGAACCCTCAGTATAATCTTGTTCTTACATCACTCTACGTGTAAACGGAAGTTCAGCCTATCAAGCACCACGCCTACGCCCATCTATAATCGTGACTATGAAAATAAACGGTCAGGCATATGCTACGCCCCAAGTAAAAATGGAATCAATGCCAGCTAGGTTGGGAACATCATTTAGGTTGATGCGGTCACGTTGTAATGGTTTGCACTCTTCATGTCACTAGTTCTGCTAGAAGCCTGGAAAGTGTCTTTGCAGCTATTTTTACCGAACTTTCAACCAGGCCTATGTATTGACTGTGGTTGATTTTAAATCAAATAGTCCTGCGTGAGACAAAAACGACAGCAGTTTATAGGTACATATCCTCTTCTCTAGCTCATTGTGGTAGTTAAAATACACGAAAGGTGACTCATTAGAGAATGCGTTACATATTCAAGTACCTCATTAATTATAGCAAAATGCTGTGATATTAACTTTTGGAAATCTATACGCGAACTTGAAGTAAAGTTCTCTACACAAACCTTCTTAGGTCCTTTCCGAAAATTGATATGAATTTTCGAGCTTAAATCCTTTAGCTCCAGTGGAATAACTGCGTGCTATTTACATTCTGTTCACAGGCAGTTAGTAGTATATAAATACATGGTAGAGGGGCACGTAGCGATAGCGCTACGGGCCTTCTTCGTCCCGTTATACCTTCGGTGACAGGGAATGCAGCCACTGCAGTATTGGTGAGTATCTTCTTTATGCAAGTATGGGCGATCTGGAAAAGGGCAGTCTCGTGAAGTCAGAACCGTCCTAGCTCTCCTGTCTAATGCCATAGAAAATGTTACTTTTACAAATGTTACTTTGCAAACACAAATAAACAGAATCTGGTAGGAGGGTTTCGGGGGGCGCACCACCTAGGATTGGGTCTGGCAGGCTGATGACGGCTAATAAGCCAGAAATTGACACTTCAGTCTCCCTTGTCTTTGTCGGTAATGTTTTTTTTGCCTATACTGCTGGCCATTGTGCGTCTGTTGGTGGGGCTCGAAGGTGAGTTCCAAGGCAGAACTGTACGAGCAAGTTCCGTTATCGACCAGTGAGTGCCTATTCAACAGTAGAAAGGTTTTCGTTTTCCGGATCCTTCTGCGAGCTTAGAGACTTTGTGCTCGAGTTCCTGAGTGTGAGGTTCAGGGACAGGTCATGCCTGGCATTTACAGGGGCTGCGTCAGCGAACATCTCCGGTCTTTTCGATTTTGTGTTGTCATTGGAGGAGCGAGGACGGCCAGAGAGTGGATGAGGTATATTCTGTGCAAATCTGCCTCGTAATGAACAATTTTACGTGCAAGCCACTGGTGCGTCCTATCCAAGATAAAGGCCTTTATCCCTCGTGCCGGACGAGCTGCCGCATCGTGCTTGTGTTTCCACTAAATACGTGAAGTCGAATTGAAATCAAATGTTGGACTTGCGCGCGCATGTAATAGAAAAGACATGCCCGCTTAGACACTACGCCCACGCTCATATCGGGTCGATACATTTTCGCTTTGCAGTGGAGTATGATTGTTATGGAAGGCGTGGGCGGGATCTGTGTTCAAAAAACCGTACCGCCGTACTTGCGGGGGTAGAGTAGCGCTGTTCAGTTACTGGGTGTTTCTTCGGAGGGCGTCATACCGACTGCTATGTCGTAAATTGTCGGGAGAGTTGAACTTCGAGTGTGAATGATGGTCCCGCCGTCGCCAGTGGATCCATAAAGTCCTTTAGTTCATGATCGACAAAAACACGCTTTTGCGGCGTTACCGCTTCTCACCGTCATGCCATTTGTTTATTCGCGAGGTCAAATGCAAACGCGCGCACCTAATGACCGGCGTGCAACCACTGCTCAAATACTTCTCGCAAGCTGAAACTGGTTAGCGTGTAAGATGACTCAAACGCCGTTTGTCTCACCTGCATGTTGAATATTGTGTAGGCTGCTAGGCGGCGGTAATCAAAGAGGTCGTGGCAACGAAAGCACAGTAACCGTCGCAAAACTTATAAAACGATCCAAGACGGCAAATTTACTTCGGACTGTCTGACTGATTGACTACATCGATATCAGGAAGCCCTAACTTAATTGTCGCCAAGTGGTTTGCTGTTGCTTCTCAATCGGGTTTTTACGCGATTTGTTCTCAGGGCCGCATGTATGGAGGGGAAGCTTCAATGTGTGCTGATCGTTGTATGACAAGTTTCTCGCATCTCATTTTCTCCATAAAATCCATCTTCATTCAGATTGTTAAAAGCCATGGCTTGATCGAGGAAATATTCACGTCCGACATGCTAATAATAATCATAAAGGGAGCTAAAGCGAGCACTTCGAATGTGGCGGGCCTTTTTCCGCACTACTATTACTGCTACTTTTCCAACAACAACTACTGCTGACGAGTATAACGAGGATGATTAATCACCCTCCCATCTCCATCTTCCGCCCACTTTGTTTAAAGATCCCAACGAGAAAGATAACCTCAATCTCAAACTTCCACCTGAGCCCATCTCACCTCCACCGTATGCGACTACCGACAGTCGTGAAAGTCTCACCGATGAACTTCACAAGGTTGGTTGCTCTATCTGCTCCGTATCTGCAATTTTCTGCCATCTTTAGCCTATTCTGTATTTTAAAATATTCTTACAGTTTTGCCATCTTGAAATACTCAGGAAGTTATGATCCTCTTTCTTATGTAAAAAAGCCGACTCCCTAATACCCAGACACAGCTCCTCGTGGCTACATTTCAAGACGTTTGATTGCCATTTGGATAGGGAAAGTTTATATGGCTCCCGCAGCCGGGTATGGGAACAGCAACCACCCGTAACGCAGGTAGTTTTGAATAAAATGTTCGATAAATTGGGGTTAGTGTTAGGATTGGGATTACCGATTCGCTTTATACACGTCAGTATTTACCTTTGCTGGTAGTGGGGGAGGTCATATTGTTAGGAGCATCCCTAACCGATTCACTCGCCCGCCGACTTGTTGACTCGTCCCACGCTGCACTAGCAATCCGCTCGTAGACCGTGCACGTAATGATTGTAATGACCGATGATGTCGGGGTTGGCACACACATGGGTAGATAAGAGTTCTGAAGATGCTTCTGTGAGCGGAAGCTCTGAACTGGATCAATCAGCATCACCCAAGCACACAAATGTGAAGGTTGGGGTAAAATAGAGCAAGAATATATGGGAACTTATCTACTAGTAATAAACGTATAAGTACAGAATAGGAAAATGATATGCAAGAGAGAATGGTGTTACGTAGATATATCCTATCTAGAGTGGAGGATGTTCTCTTATGTCCGATCAGTTACCGGTGGGGGATACAGTGCTGGGGGCAACTGCAGGGGCGGGATGGGTGTGCTGACCTATAATGCGGGAAAGGGATTCGAACAATGACGACAACGACGACGACGACGGAGGCGGGAAATGGGTCAGCGACTGCGAGAGAAAAGGGCACCGGTCTTCACTGATACTTGATCACATCACCTCCCTCCTGGGTCCGCGCCAAAAGTGTCCACCTTGGTGTTCCTAAACAAGCATTCAGTCTCTTGGGTCGCTACAGATATCGCACAAGCTGTCAACGGGATTAGTGCGCAGCCCAACTAATCGGATGAACCGGAAAGCCAGTCAACCTGCTAACCCCTCAATGACACTCGGATTGGTCTGACTACAGTGTAACCTCATACATACGTGCATGCTCGTTGTTTGGCCTTAAAGCCGTTGCACTACGTAAATCAGTACACTTTCGCCCTTGCCGTTGAGTCCTCCTTTGGAGATTTGATTGAGCAGAATTTTTGGACAGTTAACCTTTTGGTGGCTTGTGGCAAGTTTATAACGCATATTTCCATCTGCTCCCATGGAGGAGGCACATGTAAGTAGCTCCAACTGCCCCAATTGGAAGATCTACTGTTTTTTACAGGGCTTCGTACTTCTGGGGTTATTTTGTCGGGCAACTTTTTTTCGCGATTTTTCTATCCCGCTTCATCTGGCTGCAGGGCAAGCCCTGTGCACCTTTCGGATCCCGCCTTCACTCAAAACGTGCCACCAACATGACTGACTACAGTTGTAAGCACTGCGTGTAAGTGCGACGTTGCAACTACGCTGTGCTGTGCATTTTTTAACTTTCCCAGGGCAGACCCAGTTAGTAATGTCACGTAACCTAAAACATGTGAGACATTGACTCTACTTCTTAGCGGTGGGGCTAACTAACTTACTAAACAATGCCCTTTATTTACTTCATATGCAGTGGCATACTGGCCTTCCATTTGGAGTATTTTCAGCCACCTCTGCCGAATCCACTTAAGAAAATTGCCCCTGCTAAATGCCATTAATTTTACAATTTTTTGGGCAGGATCGGTTTGACCTGCCCCAGCTTCCCTCACGTAAGTTCCGTCGGATTCCAGTCATAGGACATAATTAATGATGAAGCTGGTCAGCCTGTATAAAATTATTCAAGGTAACATTTTGAAAACATAAAAGCCCTCAAAAATGCTGTCCTTTCGATGATATTCACTTATTCCAGCGAGCTTTTCATTGTTCAAAAAAGTTCTTATTCTTATGAAATAATGCTGTTTCGTAGTTCCAGTGATTTTTCTTAATCGATTCTACGTTCTGAAAAGGCTTTCGCTCTAGGCTTTTTTATATACTTTGGGGCTAAGAAGAAGTCATAGGGGGCTAGGTCGATGAGTAAAGGAGGTGAGAAGGCGTTTTCATGCTGCTTTTCTCCAAAAGTGGTCAAGCGTATTGTTATGACGAGGCAGCCAGTTCCTTGGTCGTCACAATTCGGATCTTTTTTTCACTGCCTCACGCATTCACTTCAGCAATTGCAGATATTAATATTAGTTCACGGTGTTGCCATGGGGAACAAATTCAACGTAAACGATTACTTTGATTGCGAAAAAAACCATCATAGACTGCAAATCTGATTTCTGGACGTTGAGGGATGACCCTAGCGGGGCTCATCTTCAAATGACAGTTGGCCATTTCTGGACCAGGCCAACCACTCGTAAATTTCTGTCTGGCTTAGTGTTTCCTGCTCATAAATTTCCCAAAGCAATGCAGCTGTTTCTGTCGCCCGTTTCTTTGCAAGAAAACAAATTTTGATTTTGGCGCGTCGCTCCTTGATGTTTATTATTGCAGAATCGCCGAGATCGTTGGGAGGAGAGGGAATTTACTAAAATAACCATTCTGTCCGCTGCGGTGGTTCCTCATGAACGCTACTTAGCCAACTGACGAGTAGGAGTGTCTAGTAAACGTACCTTCTAGGGGATCAACCCATCAACCCACTTCCCTACAGAAAATAATTTTCATTTGTTTGGGCACTCCATCGTATCCTTACTCGCTAATGCGACAGTTTAGCCGTCAATGTCGACGATGTCCACCGCCTGCTTCAGCAAGTTGAGGGCAAATGCGGTGACTTGTGCGTGGATTAGTTTTAAGTGATATTAGATCTGCGCAGAATCCACCGCACTCTTTCCTTCCCCACTCACCCCTGCCTGGTATAATAACAGAGTGAAGAAGACCGTAGGCAGGATGAGGTGCAGGTGACCGGCGCGGTCTGAGCCGGCGCTTTTGCGTACCAACACGCTCCCTACATTCGGCATTTGCTATGGGAGCGTAACCCAAAAAACGCCTATCGTACCCTGATCTAGTTCCCGTGTTGTTCCAGCACATCTACCACGCGGCCCATATAGGTAGCACACGGTCCCATCGACACCGGCAGACACAATCAGCTGAGGACTGGCAGGCGGCAGTGATACCGAGATCCATTCACGAGCTTTTTAACTACCGAAACTTTGATATACGTGATTGGACCCGGAGTTACCGCGGCTGCTGCCTTGTCCTCTAATTTATCCTCGTAAAAGGATTTAGAGTTCACTCATTCCGATCAGGGAGCCCCAATAAGAGTCCAGCATCGGCCTGATCCTTACTCAAGATATACCAGGCTAAACCAAGTGACACACTGATCACGGTTCTGGGGGGGGGGGGTCACGGTGCTACCTTTCGCGTGCTTTGTTTTACAGAGAGCTTGTACAGCTTCCTTGGTAAGGCAGGACCAGGACGCCTCAAGATTGGCGAAACTACAGCAGCTGGCAAGCCTGGATTAGTTTCTACGGGTGCCACATACTATACGGATCATACCTACCCACGTAATGAGTTTCCACATAGGAGTGTCGGATCTTAGGTAGCTGAAATGCGTCATACAAGGAACACTCGGTAGTTAACTGAGTTAACTGGTCCATTCAAAAGCCTATATAGCTACGGCTTTTAGCGCGTCATGGTATTTCAAACCACGTCAGATTTAGTTTGCTGATGAAACTCACTGCTGGGCCTGCGTTGACTCTGTTCCGTTCTCTACTTTAGCTCCCATACTGGCGAGGTGTGTGGATTTAGTCCATTATAAATGCGATCCAGCGCAGTGGCTAACATGGCGTGAAGTCGCCATCTAGCTCGATATAAATGGCATGGACACTTTGAACGGGATCAGCGTGCAGACGGGCACGGCGCGACACATCACTACTCCAACTCCAGTCTTGGCAGATGTGAGTGCCAGAGCCAAGTGACCGAGAAGGTCCTTACTCACCCATTCATCCGCCGTATGCAATTACACACGCTCGCGCTCAATTGTGATTTGGCACCGCACAGTTTGATAATCGTGCAGTCTTTGCCTGCGCATTTAACTGTCTACATGCTCTATGCCGTGGGGCAGGTCCGCGCACACGCGGCGCGTGTGATTCAGTTGCCCCATTCTCGCGTGCCAGAATTTACAGAGCAGCCGCGTACTAGTGTGCCAACCGTTGCAGACCCTATCTATGCGATTCGATGCCTGGGTAATGTGTGTGCATTGGTAGCGTCCTTAGCGCGCATGAGCCTTCCGCCTCCAACCCGCGCGCGCACGCACGGCACGTTAGGAGTCGCGTGATGACGGCGCCAGAGCGCCCGGAATATGCACACATGCAAGACAGCCAATCAGGAGGGTCCACAAACACGGCAGCTATCCGATCAACGCTCTGACGACCTGACAATGACTGACTTGCGCACGAGACTTGTTCATTTATACCCAGATCACCTTGGCAGACAGACACACTTGCGCAGGCCCAGAGCGGTCAACGCATCGGGGGCTCTGAGGACCAGGGAGAATATGTACAGTGGAACCTCGGTTAACAAGTTTAATCTGTTCCAGCACCGAGCCCGTCATATGAAACGCTCATCTTGCGAAACGTTACCGTTCAAACTGCATAAGTTAACTGATTGGCTGCAGGCGACCGCTCTGGGAGCATGACTCAACGGCGGACACAGACACACACGCCTTGGCAACTCGTTAACTGAGTGGACGCTCGTCAGCCGAAATATATTTTCTTCGAGGGGCTCGCTCGTTACCTGAAATACTCGTAGATGGAGCTGCTCGCCACACGACTTCAACTGACATCTTTCCCCTGGCCCTCTAAAGCAGGACTGGACTGAGATTATCGTGGCATTCTGAGTACTCTGACAGTTCGACAGTCCATTCTGAACATGCCCACCGTGTACTCCATAGCGTGGTGATGCAGGGACAGTAACTAACGCGTGGATTCGTTTTAAGCGATTGTAGACTTGTCTTGCATCTACCGTACTCTGTATTCCCTCACTAATCCGAGCCCAGTGTCATGACAGATTCAAGAAGACCGGAGGTGTGATCAGGCGCAGGCGGGAGGTGCGGCCGGAGCCGCCACTATGGCCGACTCAGATTCCACGAGTTGAGAGTACCATAAAGACCACGGGTGGCTGATGCGCCTGAGCTTGCACCTACGCGTGCCACGAACACCCCCCTCCTCATCTTCGGCATTTGTTATTGGAACGCAACCCGAATTACGCCTGCCAGGCCCTTATCTTGTCTCTGTGTTGGTCCAGCGCATCTACCAAGTCGTCCGTTTAGGAGGCACACACAGAATGCACTAACTCAGAAGACAGTAAAAGTGTCCTCCTCGTAACTGATATCCCCTTTTGTGTTCAACAAGGGTGGACCCATATCAGTCGTGCCGGTCCTACAGCTCCTACCAAAACGCGTTTGAGTCAGTCGTGATCATGTTTTCCTGTATCAGTAAAACTCGAGGCAGGCCTGTCTATGGCGCGAGCTGCCGAGTATTTGAATTACAGCATCTGCGGTGCACATTTCTGATTGGCAGTGTCTTACGGGTCCATAGGGAGTGCAATGACTGCCTGCGGGGCTCTAAAGTGCGCTCCAAGGCACAACGAGGCATGTATGTTCCGTAGCCAGATCGCAACCGAGGAGCAATGGGCTCGTGGCTTAATGGTAAAGTTCCACACTCAATGCCCAAAAGCCCCGGATTAGAATCTCAGATGATCCAGATCTATTATTGAGCACGCAACCCGTTTCTGCTATTGTCCCTAATGATGAATCCACGATGGATTTCGAAACGTCAGGTGAATAAACTTCTTGTCCCAGCGATCACATTTACTCCTCCTCAGTTATTCAGATTGCGCTCCCATAATGAATGCCGAACAAAGGGAGGGGGAGCGTTGGGGGCACGCGTAGGCGTACGCTCAGGCACCAGCCACCCATGGTCTTTATGGCACTCCCACTTCGGGCACAACGGTCCCGGCCGCCTGCGCCCGAGCCTGCCTCGAGACTTTTTGACTCTGCCCTGACACAAGGCTGGAGTGGGTGAGGGAAAAGGGAGTGCTGTAAATGCAACGCACGTGTACTACCATTTAAAGCGAATCTACGCCTAAGCCACTTCGTTTCCCTTCAGTCTGTTGAAGCCTGTGACGGACATAGTTGAAACCGACGACCGAACTGTCGAATGCTAAACAAGGGGTAGAGTGGAGGTAGGTACAGACTCATGCCCTGCCGGCCAACTGCGTGTTCCCCTATTTCCGGTCCCGTTGATTCTGACTACACACTGGGCACAGATGGGGGGGGGGAGTGGGCAGAGAGTGCAAGGTACCGTCCGTGTGCTACCCTGCTGTGTAGTACACAGCGGACGTCGTCAGTACCGACGGTCGAACTGTCGTATGTAGAAAAAGGAGAACCGGCTTGCGAATCAAGCGTCCAAGCACTAACCTTTGCTGCTGCTGTTTTTGCTTTAGGTTGAGGAGGAGATCGAGACCCTCCGACTTGTCCTAAATGCCAAAGTTCAGCGGGCCGCCGAGCTGCGTCGGAGGCTAGGGATGTATGACTTCGGCGTGGCCAAGGATGATTTCAGGCGGACAGTCGAAAGCGTGAAGAACTCCCAGGCGTATGCTTCTTGTTCCGCATTTGTTTCTTCTTCTTCCTCCGCCTCCTACTCCTCGTCCTTTTCTTCCTCCTCCCCCTGCACTTCTGCTATTTACTTTTCTTCTTCATCTTCCTCCTCCTCCTCCTCCCCCTCTTCTTCTTCTTCTTCTTCTTCTCCTTCTTCTTCTCCTTCTCCTTCTCCTTCTTCTTCTTCGTCTTCTTCTTCTTCTTCTTCTTCTTTCTTCTTCGTAATTATTGTTCTAACATACAACTTCTTTGCGACTCTAACCTTATAATTTTCTTTTCACGATATCAGGCAGACGTTCGAAACCGTGAAGAACTCCCAAGCGTACGCTTCTTGCTCTAACCTTGCTTCTTCTTTATTGTCGTTCTCCTTGTCCTCGTCGTCCTCTTCTTCTTCCGCATTTTCTTCTTTTTTCTTCTTCGTATTTGTTGTTACAGAGTGCAACGTCTTGGTGGCTTTGCCCTTAAATTTTTCTTTCCATCCGTTTAGCTACCTGAAAACTACAAGCGCGGTGAAGACTGCTGCCTCAAAGACCTCCGAGGTGGTATCTAAGCAATGGACAAACGTCCGGTTCGTTGTTGGATTTCTTTTGGATAAAGTTCTGGAATGCTACAATTTGGGCTGTCACTAAATTTCCTCCTACACCCACCCTCCCCCCTCTCCCTCTCGGCGCCTCCTCAAAGGCAGATGTACCGTTGTTGTGCATATTTTGGCGTTCTTTGAAATGCGTTCGTTCTGAGCATATTCCACCGCGCTATTTTAATAGGATGTGTGTCCGACCTCAGACGCAGCCCATTGCTCCGGAAATTTGTGCGCCAATTTCTACACCGTTATTCTTTAACCCGTGATCTTGCTTGAACGCGTTTCCAACGTGTCAGACGACGTTCGGGGCTATTTCTTTGACAAGGGCTCCATCTTCAGGCCATGGACACTTCCCCGTGAGATCTGTTAGATACATATAGCTTTTAAGTTGAACCGACGAAAACAAGGGAGACCGGAATGACCATTTCTGGCTTATTAGCCGTCATAAATCAATCATAGCCAATCGCAGATTCAAACCCGCGACCCTTTGGTCCTGGAGTGTAACATGCTACCATTGAGGTACTTTATTGCTTTCATCCTTTAATTTTATCTTTGACCCGCCTGTCTTAGAGACTAAAATGGCTGAGAATAGATTCTAGTCCACCCTGTCAGTGTGTTTAAGGGACTTATAATGGATACACGGAGCCTATTGTTGTGGTAACTTCAGCTATGATCTTAGTCAGGAGACTCTGTGTTCTAAAGTTCCCCACCCTCTCTGCTCACCGCAGAGGAATGGATGATTAGAATGTCCCACGAGGGCGAAACGGTCAGATGGGTGACACAGATCAGATGACCGAAAAATGTATAAGTGAGCTTATCATGAGCATTCTTTCGCATTCGTAAATGATGTATTCCAGACTCAGATACTTCCTTCCCTATCCTCGTATCCGACTATTTATGCTGACTGAATTTATAAAATTTTTCGTTCTCTGGTTTTTGTGGTTGCACCCCCCCCCCCGACTATCTTTAAATGTTACCTTCAAGAGCACAGGGAAGTAAAAGAAGCATAGCTTCAGTATTGGTAAGTAGGCAACCGATTTTCCTGCTAATGTGCAGTGACATGGTGACTTTTGACGTCAGAACGTCACTTGACCTAGTAGTGAAAAATTCGGCGGTCCCGGCGGGATTAGAATCCATGCTAGTAAAGGTAAGGCTTTAGTACAGCCCAGTAGCTCAGATGGCCAAAGCATTTGGCTGTACTGAAGCCGTTCCCTGGCTAGCCAATTTTCAAATCCCGCCGAGACCACTGAGTTTTTCACAAGGGGGTAAAATAAATTATTCAAATCTGCCAATCCCCGCCTTCTCCTACTAATTTTTGTTTTTCTGAAGAGCATCATTTTTACATAATTAATGAAATAATGCTTGCACTTCTTGTTTTTGCGTATTCCTGGACCTGAAGGTCGTTCTATATTAATTTAGTGTGGGTGGCCGCGTTCCGATTGCGTTCAGCCTGGTTAGAGGATTTCGTTAATCTAGGTCACATCCTATATGTGCATACAGGGCGTAGTGACAACTTTATGGGTGATTAATGCAGGCGACTCGGCAGATGCTTATCCACTAGGTGTAAGCGAATTTAGGAGTAGGTTTTCTACTGGACACTTTTTAACCATGCCTAAATGATGTTCTTTTATTTCAGAGCCGACTTACTGATTCAAGTCGATGTCTTTTGAGTTTCGGTGCCTGCTGTGCTTTCGTTTACAATCGTTGCTTCTGTGATTATACTTGAGCTATCACCTAAATCTGGACTTCCTTTCACTTTTCAGACAAACTGACGCATATAAAACAGTCGAAAATACGGTCGGATCCTTCTTCAAATCTATCAAGGTATTTTCCGGCTTCTTTTATTGCTCACCCTTAAGTTGAGACTACGCATATTCTTTTAAGTGCATGTGTTCTTGCTTCTGTGAGCTGTTCTTCAGCGTTTATGTAGTCGAATTTGCGGAGTTGACGGGGTCAAGAATCGGTGAAACTCCTGCACTCCATTTATGAACACTGTAGGTCTCTTTTGACCGCAGCTTTCCCTTGATAGTTACCACGACCGCCACCACCACCACCAGCGACAGTTCGATCGTCAATTTCGCTGATATCCGCCTTGCACTCCACAACAGCGTGGTGCAGGGATGGTGACTTGCGCATGGATTAGTTTTAAGTGATAATAGACATGTGCAGCATCTACCGTACTCTTTCTTCTCTCACCCACCTGGGCGTCACAGCGTCAAGAAGACTGGAAGCGGGATCCGGTGCAGGTAGCGGCGCAGCCGAAACCGCCCCATGCGTACCGCCACATCTAGCTAGGATCCCCATTGAGTGGAAGTGTCATAAAGGCCATATTAAGAAGGAGCCATTACAGCCTGACTATCAGTTCGTCGCTCAGCCACTCACACAACAAAGCACACGATGGACCTTCCACACAGTCCGAATTATCTCGTTCTTGGTAACCTTCCAAGCCACCGCTTTTATCACTCCGTGATGGCTTCAATCACGTCAGATTATTTATAGTCAGGAGAATGCACGGAGCCACCGACCTCACTCTCTTCCCATCGGCAGCATCCAACCACCGTTTAAGCCGGTCAGTTGTCTGCAGTGGTGTGGACGCAGTGACTGACGGCCGGCGAACCCGTATACGCGCACCACAGCACGACCTGGCACACCACTAATTTTCTCCATCCAAACCAACTCAAACACCTCCACCAGATCAGGGCATGGCAGGTGTCATTTTGATTGCGCGCCGATAACAAATCCCGAGCATGAGGGCATGTTGGCACGCACATGGGTGGCTTCGGCCGTGCCAACCACCTGCGTCCGATCCCACCTCCGGTTTTCTTGGCTGTATCTTGAAAATGGGCTCAGGTAAATTAGCTAATAGAGAGTGCGGTAGATGTTGCGCAAGTAAACAAGCACTTAAAACTAATTCACGTGCAAGTCACCGTTCCTGCACCAACCTGTTTCAGAGCATATGGTGGACATCGTCGAAATGGACGGTCGAGCTGTCGACCGGTCTCATGGCAGCACAGATGCGAGCTGGGCGCCAATTTTGGTTCAGAGCCTAATGTCCGTTACAAGATCTATTAGAAGAGAAACTAGCGGATGGAATATGTTTACTGGAAAATAAAGCCACCAGAGGGCAATGAAAAGCAGTCGCAAGCGGATAAAGTGGAACTGCGACAGAACCAATCAGATTGCGCACCTCTTGGAGCTGCCGGCCTAACTAAGCAGAACTCGGCATCGTTGGGGTATTTACTCATCAGTCTTCAGTTGGAATCAGTCAGTACCGCCGGAAAACAAAACAATGACCGCTCCACACCTTTATAAAATGACCGCCCGTGCATGTGGACATCGTTTGCGA
Source organism: Ligula intestinalis (assembly GCA_036362985.1). Taxonomy (NCBI): domain Eukaryota; kingdom Metazoa; phylum Platyhelminthes; class Cestoda; order Diphyllobothriidea; family Diphyllobothriidae; genus Ligula; species Ligula intestinalis. Next base: position 17,303,786 of record JAYGXS010000008.1, read on the forward strand.
CTGTGTACTCACCTATTCGTCCCGATCCCCTCTACGCGACAAGTGTCAGACCGTTTTTTGTGTAGGTGACGAAAATTTGGGCTCTGTGTCCCCACGGCGGTCATGTAGCTGATCCCTCTCACTGGGGTCAGCGCCGCCACTGACTCATGCTGCCCTCGCTCGCCAAACCTTGCGTACTGGCGGGTGACAGCCCTCGCTCTTGCGACGCCGCGGCACCGATAGGTGTCGATGCAGCCATCAAGAGGGCTGGCGACGGGCCCCGGCCACCGACGGGGTCTGTGTCAATTTTTGCACATCAGTCCCTACAGAAGTCATTGAATGCCCGCTCTCAAAGCCATCAACGTCGCCACTGTCATGCTGGCTTCGCCTGTCAAGTCTAGCGTACTCGCGCTTGACTCGAGCTAGGACTTGCAACGCCGTGCCACCGATAGATAATTCTGTCTTAATCGATTTTTCGCTGCCGTCACCACTTAAAGTCTAGATTAACAATAAAGTAAAGGAGACATGGCTGACAATAGAATGCTGTTTGCTACAGTGTTACATTTATTCTAAATCGCTCCAGAAAAACTCATCTTCCCGCCTTCTCATTTGTGAATCTAGCCCACTTGATTTGTTTACAATACTTTGTCAATGTAGCCTCTGGTGTGTAAGCGCTGGGTGTAAGCGCCGGCGTGTAATCAGTTCTGCGGGTAACAATGCTCGACACATCTCCGCTACAAGTGTATGAACATGCTGTGTGCAGACCGATAGGTTTTAGCGTCGGGTGCCATGCGGGCGCCTCGGCGTCAATTCTGACCTTTAGTAATCACATCCCTCTGGCCACTGTGAAAATTCTAAATGTGAAAAGTCTATTTGGCAAACATGCATTTTCGGTTATTCATAATCCAGAATGCGGAGTTAAAATCACTGTCACGCGCACAGAGTGAACAGCATACGACGGGCGAACGCCGGTTGGCATCGGCGTCTACCACGGATGAGACAGAAAGAGAGAGAGCCTGTGTTAGCATCTTCTGACAGCACAGCACTGGTTTCGCTAGCCGTATAGCCACTGCCTCAGCTGTTGCTAGCACCCGCTGTCGTAGGTTCTTGGAGAATTTGGCTGGTTTCCGGTAGACAGCCTGAAAGGATTCGTTGAAATTGACTCGGTAATCCATATCGACAAGGTGCGCGAAAATGAAACCAGAAGTCGATCTAGTTTCACCTTCACTCAGCCAAGGCGGTATGTGTCCATACACTATCTTTTCCAGACACCTCGTTGTTCGGCCAATGTATCCTGCTGTACAGGAGCAGGTGAAATAGTAAATGCAAATTGATGTGGCCTTCAACGGGAGTCAGTATTTATCTCCCAAACGTAGAAGAGGGGAGTTCATGAAGAATACGCGTAAGCTCGCCGCGTGGAAAGTACTCGTGATTACTGTCTATAGACTTCGTCTAAAATTGCTTGCTTCCCTTTCCTCCTGACTCCCTCTCTCACACTCAGTAGTACACGCGAACTCCTAAATTTCCAGTCCAATCGTGCCGCTCAGGGATACCGGGCATAGCCGCACAGCGAAGGGCGACTGGAGAAGGGTACAAAGGGGGATGTCCTCTGTGTCGTCCAAGAAAGATCAGTCAGGAGGTACGAAGGACTACACAGTCACGCGATCTCTGTTACCCGTATAAGGACCTGCGAAAACCTTTTTTCGAGATTGCTAGGGAAGGGTGTGTCAGACAACTATCAAAACACAAAGTATAAGATGCGATCGCTGGAATACGAAGTTTGCCTGACCTGACGTCTCGAATATTCACTCGCACTCGCAGATAAAGTCAGTGGTAGAGGCCCAGGGAGTGCGTTATTCATAGAATATAGTGACTCGGCAACCACGTGTGTACTATAATTAGCAGCCCTCGCGATCGCCGCAGTGCAATGACCTCGTTGAGACTTTGCCTGCACAAGGAAGCCGCCACTTAGGGGGGGGGGGGGGGGGGGGGGGAAGAAACAATTTCAAGGACGGTGGGCTAAATTTCCGAGCAGTGATCAATCCCCATACCCAACACAGATGATGAAATCGCGACAATTAACAACTCCGATGTGCCCTGACAAGCCATAATCGCCTCAATTACGATCCCTAGCAGTGATTTTGAGGGCTGGTACTTACATTACACACGTAGTTGCAAGGCAATTCTGTCCTGTAAATGCTGCATGTGCCCCTATGACCCTCATCTGCGACTGCCTCTGATGATTGGTCTGGGCGAGAAACCGAAAGTGTACACTAAAAAACGTCTCATTCTAGCGATCGCATTTTCTTCTTCTGAAACGCTTCCTGGAACTGGCCTCCTTGTTTCTATCGGCAACTTCCTGAAACTTTTCTGGAAGTTGAGTTGGCATAGCCATCTAAACGAGGCTGAACCGCTTGGTATGCAAAAATATCACTATTCAGCTTTACTGAGGAAAAGATAGGCGAACGCTTTTGAGCTCTCTGTTGGTGACAAACTGGCTAGGGAATGTATCAATACAGAAGAAAAATTCAAGAAGACGTCGTTTACATGATTACAGGTAAAAAGCGAGCAGCTGTTGGTTAGCCGAAATGACTACTCCTGCATAGCTACTCACTTAATAAATGCAAGTTATTTTCCATTTGCATAGATAAGTGTGTATCTGGTACTGATCCTGCGCTGTCTTCAATCTTACCCTAGAATAAGATGATAACCAGCCCTCCGCCGTCTACGATCAATGAATTTCCAGCTGCCACTGCAACTCCGGTCATTGGGGCTGACGCCGGTGCTGCTGCTGCTGCAGCTGCGGCCGCCTCTGCTCCACCGCCCCCTCGCGATGACCTTCCACACGCCTACTTTATGGGCGACGACGGAAAATTTGTGGCTGGCGATGGGATCAAACAGAACATATAATTGCCAAGTCTGCTGCGTGGTGCCTCAACCGCCGAAACGTGCCTTTGACTCCCCATCTCTACCCCTCCCCACTGCCTTCGTCGGCGACTCTCCGGCTCTCTGGCTCAGGCATGTGCCAACTGCCAGTATCTTTTTTCTCAACCTCTGATACACTTCTTTTGTGAGAGACTGTGTGTTTACTCGTTATTTTCCTGTGGTTTGGTTTTTGGTAAAGCCTTTGTTCTGCCCTCACATGCTGCATACTCTTCTTGACTATGATGTGCTGACGTCGGGTTCCTTTCAGAAAGGGTGAGCATGTAATTAACCTGTGAAACAAAAAGCCTGACGACAGGTTGATCGTCGTAGCAAGCGCACCGGCGACTTGTGCATGGGCTAGTTGGCAATGCGAAGTAGACTTGCGCTGCGACCATCGCCCCCTCCCCCAACACTTACCTATTTTTCATGTCAAACTGAGGTCAATGCGATCAAAAAAGGACGTGTTCGACGAGTTTCGACAGTTTGACTGTGGTTTTCGACGGGGTACACCGTGTGCTTCATAGCAGCGTGGTGCAGGAACAGTGACTCGCGCTGGATTATAGTGAGAGTAGGCTTGGGCTACATCTGCCGCACTCACTGTTTCACTTCCCAACCTGGGCTCGGTGTAGAGATAGAATCAAGAAGACTGGAAACGGGATCGCACGGAGGTGGGAGGTGTGGCCGAAGCCACTTCTGGGCGTGCTGCCACACCTGGCTCGGATCCCAGCTGAGCGCGGGTGCCGTAAAGGCCATATTGGGAATGAGCCATTGCAATCTAACTCTCAGTCCGCAACTTCACATAACACAACACGGGCGCAGGTATATCGTCGGTGTAATGTGTCAAGACAGAGTCAGGAAGGCCGGAGGCGGGATCAGGTGCAGGCGACCGCAGTTACCAAACCTGACTCAGCTTTCACTGGGTTTGAGTGCCATGTAGGCAGTTGATGGCTGGTGCCTGAGCCCGCACCTATGCGTGTCACCAACGCCCGCACCCTTATGTTAGGCGTTTGTTATGGGAGCGCAACCCGAATAATGTCTGCTGTTCCCTAATCTGGTCCCCGTGTCGGTCCAATGCATTTACCACATGGCCCGTTTAGGGGTACTCACACACACGACACGATCATCAGTCCGAATTGATCGAGTTTCTGTAAAGGTAGCTTGGAACAGTTTGGATACCCTAAATTCAAGTGCAATGACAGTAAGGATTAAAAATAATTCGGCAAGTGAGCATTTTTGAATTGAAAGATACCCTTCCTCCAAGTAAAAAAAAATGTAGACAAGGTGTAGAGTACTGCCAAACGAGCTCAAGGAAAAATATCTTTTTGTGTGTCTTTTAGAAAATATATTTACATTTATAAGGGTATTTAAAATCAATGAAAAAATGCATGATACTCAAGTAGCCAATTTACACACCATACGTTTTTCAGGCAGCCAGAAAGAAGTTTGTTCAGAAGCCGGCAACCTGACGTGACTTAACTATCTCGAACTTAGAATACATAATAATCAACATTAAAACACAGCTCACGTGATTTGTTTGATTATAAAGAACATTTCAGAAATTCGGTTGATATTTCGTGAGATATGGAGTTCACTGAACTGTAACATCCATGGCCTCAACTGATTTCAATGCAGCTCAATGAAAGCTTGCCATCAGCCAATCTTGACGGTACTTTGGTTCAGCGCATTTTCAGCACAGACCGTTCTGAGCTGGGCGCGGCATCCATAAAAATCTGCACACAACAGCGTCATTTAGCTAGCTTCGGTCTCGGACTGAGGAGATGAAGCATCATTAGTTTATTGTTTATGGGTATGCTGTGGAAGGGCTCTCATCCAAATAAGTGAGAAGGGCTTCTGTACTGGTTCGGATCATGAGCACCGCTTCGTGGGAAAGAGAAAGCATTCTGACTGAGGGCAACGCAAACTACGCAGGAGAGAGTAAATATACTTAGACGAGGCAGTCCCCCTCAATCCGGCAGTTAATTGTCTATGTTTATCCTGCCGCATGCTCTGTTTAACCTCCCGTAGACTATTAAGGGTGAGTTACCCTAACCTTCCTTGAGTCTTCTCGAAAAAAAACCTGTTCTGACATGTCTTTTAAGACTCCGACTGGTGTGAAGACTTCAGGTCTTCCAACAAAACAAAGTGGGGCGTTTTAAATAACCCTGACTCAACCTACCAGTCGGCAGTATCATATACATGGTTCAGTTACTTTGGTAGAAATATATTGGTGTGGAGGTGTAGGAGGAATGTTGCCATCATTCGGGGTGCCTGAAACTGCCGATCTAGGCAGAACTCAGTCATTTGCATGTAATCGGA
>JAYGXS010000008.1:17324005-17381302 GCA_036362985.1 Ligula intestinalis
AGTATGGGGTGCTGCGCTTTCCTCTGCGCTTTGACTGTGCGCGAAAATTAGATGAGGGGCAAGCTTCCAGGAGTGTCTACATCCAATAAGTATGGTTGGTAGTCATCGGCCGTTAGTGGCATCTAACGCAGGATATGAAGTTTAACATGAAAAACCCCAATATGCACTAACAGACGCAAATTTAAAATAAAGGACAAGAAGAATGTTAAGCAAATTACGGAAACTCGCGATAAAAAGGAAAAAGATAAATTCTGATCTAGTAATATACATAGGCATGAATTGTATTCAGATATGAAGTACTTGGCGTTATATGTAGTCAAAATGTGAAAGACAAATAGCAGTAGCAAGGCAAATACTTTAGTTAAATGAAGAAGTAAAAAACACGTTTTACTTTTAGCCGTATAATATAATAGCTAAAGGAAGTTAGCCATTCTATTAGAAGTAAAATGCAGCACACCGTAAACTGAATCGCCTTTTTTTAAACGCAGACCGATGGCTGAATGAAATGTGAAGGTTATGCGACCCCAGCAAGATATACGGACAGCAAGTGATGGGATAGTGAAAGCACTGAACTCCACTAAGTTGGTGCAGTACCACCAAGACAGAGGATGATCGCTAACAGCTTTGAACTGCAAAGGTCGGTAGAGATGGAGGTAGCAAGTCCTCAGAAAGCACATAGACGGTCTTATCTTTAGATGTAACCACTGTGGCGCTATGAAAGTACCGCGAACGGATCAACAGTTAAAGGCAGCCGTCTAAAATGTTGAAAGATTCTGAAGACATGCCTGAAATTCATAAGGGGATCAGAGAGGACTGATGTGAAATATATGTGGGAGTCTTCCATGCAACAGCAGTACAGTGGTATGGCATGAACTGGAATGTGTGTTCCGTGGCCGCCTTAGTGAAAGCAGACCACTCGGCGAGCGGGGCGTGGAAGCACGGATTGATAGAATGTTTGTGAACCACCGAGAGTACATTGACGTTAGGCAAATAAGGCTTTTCTTGTTAGGACGGTAGCCTAACCAAAGACAAGCAACCTTGGCGGCTCTCCTAAGTGTCGCACCTGTTGCCGACTGCCACAATGATTCCTTTTTCAGAAGTCGACTGTCTACAAGGTCTAAACGCTCGCTGGGCGGGGTTCGAGCAGTGACCTTAGACCGGACACGCACGCACACACGCGAACCTACGCAAGGCACAACTGGTCGCTGTTCCCCGAGGGTCAAGTGGTCGCGTAACGTTATCCCAATGCGGACAATCAGGCCAAAAGAGGACGCGCATACACTCTCTTATAAGCCACTGTCCCTAGCAGACAGGGGAGTTGCATCACACGCGGACTACGAGGATACCTCAGTCCGCCCCCGATGCGCGGGCTTGCCCCGAGCCAGGGACATCAGCACGCTGGAGGTCAACCAGCGGCAACTACCACCCGAGCAGCAACTCCGGGTTTTGTACGCAATAAACCCTCCTCCGGGAGGATTCCAGAATTATGCTCTTCTTATTGTGTTCTCCCTTGGGGATTGCAACAGGGCGTAATTCGACGGTGACGCACGTCAGATGTCACCGTTGTAAAAGTTCTGGCTGCTGTGAAAGTGGGATACGAAGCAGGAGAAAGCAATGTTCGAATACGAGAGTATTAGAAGCTGACATGCTCTGAGGCCGGTATTTGCGAATTAGATTGCGAACTAAAATGTAATTGTGTTCGACGAATGGAATGCTTACGCAAACCTGCTCTCTGAGTGAAATACATTATACAGTAAACCATGGTGAAAAATTTGTAGACCCAACTGCAGGCAGGCATACGAACGTAACTGAAGCGTACTGGAACCACCTGAAAAGAAGATTGCAGGAAGGAAGTCCGACGTCAGGCCAACATTTCTGGGCTTACGATAAAGAGGTAAAGCATCATCTTTCACTTGGATTGAACACTGCAGGCCTCAAAAATTGTGGAAAACTTTCCTATCGCACATCGCAGGCGTTAACCACCGGAAAATTCGTCTGTTTTTGTGAAACACCGAAATAAATGTCAGTGCGCGTTGGGAAGGTAAAGGGCAACACTTGGTTCAAAAAAAGCCAAGGGATGCGGAGAATCCCGTCACTAGAGCCACGGTTAGGACAACTTAAGAGATTGACATCCCACTAATCTGCCTGGTTCGGACAACCTATTCGCAAACGTGCTGAGTGAAGTTGCATATCAATTGGCCTCCCCAGTCTCGAAGATATTGGAAACTGCGATGGAGGCTTGGCCTATAGCTACTGACTGTAAGCAAGCTAGCTCGGTATATATTACTTATCACCTAGCTACTAACATGGTTTTAGGATATAACAATATAAATTGATTATGGAGCAGATTGTTTCCCTGTTAAACAGGAGACCTCCCTTTAACCTCAAGATTGCTAAATATCAGTCTATTAACGGCAAATGACATCATGCGACATAAAGACATGGTAAGACTTCATCTATTACTTCATTACATTTCGTCAGCCAATAAGATGACAGCCTGATGAAAAGACTTGAGAGGGCAGAAGGCAAGGAGAGCCCTGATGTGCTCCGGGCCTCAAATATGTGGTTACTCGGAATAGTATAAACCAAGATTCAGACTCCCTGTATAACCTTAAAGACACGGCTCGACAAATTATGATCCCGATTTCGCGTTCACATGTGTTCCAAGAAGACACAGCTAAAGGTTTCTAGACAAGATGCTTAACTGGCTATAGCAAGCTAAACGCTGAGACCACAAATAGATTCCTATCCTTAGCGTGGTTGAGGTAAACCGTAAATGTCCTGACAGGTATCTTCGCTTCTTAAAGGCTCACGTATCTGCCAGAGAACTGAAAGTGAATATCAGTAGCATCGTCTTGTAGCACGACAACAGGGATTAGACTGATTCTATTGAAAAACGTGCACCGAGATATACTACGGAAATATTGCAAAAGTCTGCAAGAAGTGAGCGCCAAGCGGTGAGACCGAGGTCACCAGTTTATCTAGCCTAACTGCTTACTGTAGGAGGCCCACTGTGTACTGTATACATATAGATGCACGCAAAGCAAACTCAACCCAAAGGTGAGTAAAGCCTGGGCTCCCATTGAGTGGATTGTCTCTATTTAACTTGTATCACAATATATTTAATTACTATTAGTAAGTACGGTGACTAGTATGAGCCGCCTGAGCATTCACATCCAACAGCAGTTCCTAGTCGTCGTAGTCCGAAACTTGATAAAATCTAACACAGCTTTGGTGGATGGCGGTGAGGGCGCGGAAGACAAGACCAACCCCGACGTGCTCTAGCTACGAACATGTATTACTCGGAATAGCAGAAATCCAGGTTTACAAGCAACACAGCACTGACTTAAATCAGCAGCCACTCTAACTTATAGATTCGGTTGGTATATTTACAGTACTACTAGCACTCCACTAAATTGCCAGTTAATACCAGCATAGGAAGACGATACCCTGCAGTTATGCTTGGTCTACCAAAAAAGAGGCGTTGCAGTCGGCCTGCAGACAGCCTATACACGACAAAGGTCACTAAGTAAGTCATCAGGGTATAGTAGAACTTTGTGCTTCTAGCTAATAACGCTTTGTCTTAACCCACAAACGATTAATCTACTTTACCCCATACAAATTGGGAGTGCATACTGGATGCTGGCTTACTACAGGCACACACAGGCCATATCATCATATACTAGTTACTAGTCTTAGTAACTCTGGTTACTAGAACTAGCATTTTTGCATAGGTAAGTATTTACAGCAGCATTATTGTAGTCCAACTGATATTTGAAGCGGACACTGGCTGAGAGGATTGTGTTGAGAGGGCGGAATACAGGGCGAGCCCTGATGTGCTCAGGACCTCAAACATATATGTACTCGAACTAACATGATCCCAGATTTCCCACTCCTTGCTGAGGGAAAAGGAGGTATGAGCCCCAGCGTTGATTTCAAATCAGCGTTACTTCTGCCAAATGTAAGCGTCAGAAGTATTATCAGTACTACTAAGACTTGGCTGCACTGATAGTAAGTAGTAGTAGAAATAATTGTTATCATATCAGTCTCGGCCTCCTTGGGCCTGTCTTCACAGCACATAGGGTGAGTGAGGGTAGGACGTACAATAGTACCTGTGCAAAGTCTACTGTGTCTGAAGTCTAATTTAGGCGAAGTTTCGGCGTCCATTGGAGAAAGCAGTCTAAACCAGGTCCCTTTTAGTATTCTTGACTTCGGGCGACGGCGAAGAGTGCGGTTGGCACTAACTACGTACACCGTCACTTTAATCTACCCACGGAAACTCATCCTCTTTACCAACGTGTTGGTGCACTTAGTTGACTTAATCGAAATAGACGGTTGAAAATATTCATACATAAGAGGAACGAGAGAGCCGCACTAAAAAGCCTCACAGCAGTGAGTCTCGAAGCATCTTATGTTGCGTGATGAAGATAACGAGAACTGACTTAGTAAAGTATTCTGTAGAAATCAAACTGTCATCACATATTTAGAAGTAGTTGATCCTGCTCTACTAATCTCCCCATATCCATGAATGGCTAGATGAAATCTCTTAAAATAAGTGAAGCAGTATATAAAGGACATATTGACTCCAGCAAGACTTTTTGACAGTGTTTCACATAAAATGCTGACATTAAAAGTCCATTAAATTGCCGTGAACATCCATCTACGAAAACGGATGAACAGATTTCTCACAAGCTGATCTTACTTTGTTTGTGTCGGTTACATCATATCGGATTAGGAAAAGTATTCTGCTCATCAAAATCACCTTTTTGCAAATAAACTGCATACATTTTCCTTAGATGGTGGCTGTAGTTTAAATAAGCTAAACCTTTGCGGAATTCGATTACCCGCGTGGACAATTAGTGCTTCGGTGAAGTCAGTTTCGTCGCAGATCCAAAGCAGAGTTTAGGATGTTTCGTCTGAGATTGGTTTCGGCAGTCCCTTTGAGGCTCTTTTCTTTGACACCTAAGGGAATTCTTGACCCAGAAGTCAAGTTTACAGGGGTAACATATTCGTCATTTTTTACTTTTCATTACTATTTAGATTTTTATAAATAACGAATGGCACCCCTCTGTAAGTGGCAAGACGTTTCCTACCATAAATCCCTCAACGGGCAAAAAAATCTGCGATGTAGCCGCTGGCGATAAGGTTAGAAAGGTCTTTAGTAATTTTCTGCTTAGGCTGATATCGATAAAGCCGTTGCAGCTGCTAAGAGTGCTTTTGCATTCGGATCGGAGTGGAGACGAATGGATGCATCCGCCAGAGGCGCTCTTCTAAACCGATTGGCTGATCTTATCGAACGGGATCGTGAATATATTGCAGTTAGTTTGTTTTTAAATTCGTATAATGCTTTTTGAAAAAAATTCCAACCAATAGTTTCATAAGTTTTGCAATAAAATCTGACCGTACAAAACCCTTACTTCTGTAGTGTCCCTATCAGATGAAATGATTTTTCTTTTGTCGATTGTAATTTACGCAATGCAGAAAATGAAAAATTATGGAAAATTTAATCGAAATCTTTTTGGTTTTTTATACTCAGTGTAAGGGAAATTGGCTAACCGTTACACTTACTTTTATATCAGTTCTTGCACGATAATCGTACGTTAAAACTACTGAGGGACAATGTTTATGCTAGTTTTTTTACAAGCCATTTTATATACTCATTGTTTACATGAATAGGCCTTTTCCGACTGATACGCGATCTCGTGAAATATTAACCAACATTTTTAATGTTTTTGATTGGAAAATACTACTCACATGGATATTTAATATGAATTCTCACATAGCACATTCCCAAGTATTTCATTCACGTAAGGATGCCGATGCGCGAACAGTTTGCATCCTTCCCTGAACACTACACTGTAAAAATTATTACTTAAACACTATGCGTTTTCCCATCGATTTGAAATGCTCTTATCAGTTCGATTCTATTTTAAAATAAACTATACAGACCAATATTATTTCTTGTACTCTTAAAGTTGCAAACTACATCCTTTTCAATTTTATACTCAAGGGAATAATATGTTTCGATTTTAAAAGCGCTCCTAAAGAGGATTTTTAGAACCGTGAAATGCTCATTCATAGAGCATCGTATTTTTTGATTTAATAAAATTGCTTCGAAGCTAGACTTAAGTCATTGCAAAATTCCACAAACCCTTCTTCTGCAACGTTCGCCTTACACGGCAAACATTCAGTTTGTACTTAGGAACATTGAATGCGGGTAACAGCAGGTTAAATTCAAAAGAATTCAGGAATTTAAAATCATTTTAAAGCCAGATTATACGCCTTTCATTAGCATACAATGTTCAGAGGATGTAATTTGCTACCTAATGAGAGCGAGAATGTTTTAAGCACACGTTTCTTGAGAATATTTTTGAATTGGCGATGCAATAAAAGTCAATGAAGAAGGCACTTTTACTAGGTGCCGTTTTAAAAGGGGGTCAGGATTGAAAAAATATTCAAAAGCTGGCATTGTGAAGTGAATGAAATATCTTGGGATTGTGATGTACGATATCAAATATTTCGTATTTTGTTATCAAAAACGCATTTCAAAGTTTCGGTAGAATTTCATTAAGTAGCACATCTACCATATATATCTGAGATTACGTTTCGTCACAGTCCCTTGGTCTAAACGAAGTGTTAATTTTAACAAAGTGACTATTACTGGAATTTGTGTTTGGGTGAAGTTTTGACATTTTGAAGCAGCAAGGAAAAAGGTTACAAGCTTGCCGTTTGTAATCTTCTGAAACACGTCTGAAGAAGCCTATTTTAGATCTAGCCCGTGCTGGAACTTACTTGTGCAATGTAAAATGCGCTTAACTGTATGCTTATATCATTATGCATCCTTTAAGATTATTGGTTTTTCGTTGAACATTGGATACAAAATACGCATGTAGATTTATTGTTTGAGAACCTCTAACTAGCAATCATCTGGGTAACCTTAATACTACTACTATAAATTAAGTAAAGAAAATTCTAGGACCGAAGCAACCTTTATTCCGTTGTTTTTGAAAGAGCTAAGAAAATGCGAAATGCTTTCGGTGTTTTGTACAAAATCTCTTTTTTACCTTTCAATTTTTAGTCCCTCGAAACGCTTGATAATGGTAAAACTTTCAAAGAAGCATATGAAGTAGACCTCGCACTGGTTATCAAATGTTTCCGGTAGGTATACATTCCGTGATGAGCTTCATTTGCGAAAACCCTACGTGTTCGCCTTTTATATGGCCAATTAGTAGTCGGTTCATATTACAATTACACGAGCCTCTTCGTTTTTTTATATTTTGACCATGAGTTATTTTTTAAAGTATATGCAGCCCAAATCGGAGTTTCGTTTAAAGTTATTCCTCAACGTGTCGTTAGATATTACGCCGGATGGGCCAACAAGTATCACGGAAAGACAATCCCTATCGATGGTGACTACATTTCGTTTACCCGTCAGGAACCTGTGGGTGTCTGTGGACAAATCATTCCCTGGAATTTCCCCCTTCTCATGCAGGCCTGGAAGTTTGCCCCCGCCTTGGCCATGGGCAATACTGTGGTGATGAAGACCGCTGAGCAGACTCCACTGACAGCCAACTACGTGGCCAACCTCACCAAAGAGGCCGGTTTTCCCGCAGGTGTTGTGAATATTGTTCCAGGGTGAGGAGATCTGCAATCTTTTATGGTTTGACAAAAAAAGTTCCTTTTGGAGGACTTCTCTATCGAAAAACTATTACCGGCAATGACTAAACCAGCCATATGTATGTCGAACTAGGCATGCAAAAATATGCGATTTTAGACTTATTTAGTAAAAAACAAGGTCCTCAAACGAATGCTATGAAAGTTGTCCAATTTCCGAATAATTTTGAGCTTGATCTTCCATTGCATTCACTTTAGAGTTTGGCTACAAGCTGTATACTTTCTGAAAAACAAAAAACACTTAAAATGCATACTGCTTCATTTCCATTTTATACCGAATACGATCACGATCACAAATATTGCAACCTAACCCAAGTAATCCCTCGTAAGCAATCATTTATTTGAGGATATTGGCTCACATTTTTACAAAATTGGTCAATTATTGTTTGTAAACCTGATGCTGCAGCCCACGGGATCTGATTAACTGTGTACGCAAAAGAAGGGTCCGGCTACGGTTATTGAAGGAATGATTTTTAAGTCAACGTTATTGCCATATAACATCTATCCTATCAGCTTACTTTGCGGATTACTGTCACCTGGCAGCTCCTTAAAAATGATAGAATTAAGACCTAAAGCCGAGATTCTTTACCCTTTATGTACGGAAAGGTGTTATTTCTACGCAAAAGTACTTTTGTTCTGAGTGTGCTTTCTCAGACGTTCGGAACTAAAAGCAGACTATTGCGGTGGCTTGAGTCAACAGGAAAGACCCTGGCCGTCGCGATCTCAAAACTTAGTTTCGTAATGGGAAGCCAGTACCAGTGATAAATAGGTTGGAGGAAATTGACAGCTAGACGGGCATGCACCCGCATCCCAGAGGGCGGTGTCCGGAGTGTGAGAGCGTGGGGGTCATCGCAGTGTATACAACGCGATCATGTGTGAGTCAGCTACAGGGAGTTGATTGGTCAGACCGGATTGTGGTAGGCAGGCACTGGTATATGCACAAGTCCTAGCAGCCGCGAGAGGCAAACGTTGATTTCCAAGTAGCGTCACTACAAGACTATGCTATGTAAACCCGAACCTTCTTACTCCATGCTTGTGTGTGGAACGCTCATTCACAAAGAGCACACCGTCTTTTAATAACCGGAACATGGCCTGGTGACTGTGAAGCCTGAGTTATACTTGGTATTTCACTTCTTACAGCTTGCTAACCCCGACGTGAGTTGAACCATCAACTATCAAACGGTGCTTCTCCACGTGAGCACTTCACAATCGATTTAACCGCGCATCTTCTCCCGCTTCTACCCTTTTTAGGCTCGGTGCAACTGCTGGGGCCGCTCTGACCCTGCATCCGGACGTGGACAAGATTGCCTTCACGGGAAGCACAGAGATTGGTCAGTTGGTGGCACAGAACGCCAACAAGGTCAACACCAAACGTATCACCCTCGAGCTGGGCGGCAAAAGTCCCGTGCTAGTCTTCAAGGACGCCGACAGTAAGTCCTTCGCTTTCAGTTTCATCCGTTACTTCTTTTTCCTTTCCCTTCCTGATCTACTTTGCCTTGCTCCTATCAACTTCCCGTCCTTTTTCATCGTATACTTCAAAGAGCTTTCATTTCCTAGTTGTGTTTCTTACACTACTATTCCATATACTTCCCACCTTTCTGCTCATTTTTCTCACAACGAGCTCGACCTATCTTTCCCGCAGTGACTCGTTTTTCTGTTTGTGAGCCGTCATTAGCCAGCCAGGTTTGCGGGGCCACGGAATTTGGATAATGCCTAATAAGCCAGAGATCGTCATTCCAGTCTCCTTTGTCTTGGCCGCTAAGCTCCTTTGTTTATTATTCTAATTAATGTTTATGGTGCTATAGATCGAGCTTCAAATCACAACGGTAGGAGTAGACCTCGTAATTCGATCAGTTAGAGGACTTTTCACCCAATTCCTTTTTTTGCATATTATTGGGCAGTTTGCACAACTGAGAGATTTAAGAAGTTCGCCTGCTGAGGTCCAGAATTGCATTTGTGCCGCAGACTTGCAGGCCTTCCCAGCCAGGTTAGCAAATAAGCTTAATTATGATTTGTTTCTCTGTCCTTCGGCCTTGACCTCGGCTTAACCGTCTGGATTGTCTTCAACCGCGTACTGCCTATGACCAAATTCATAGAGATCGTGTAGGTTTCAGGGCAGGTTTATTATGCTAGTTCAAAGTAAGCAGTAGTATGTGGCATGTGCCAAGGCAATGTGTCAGTTACACGCCTGGAATTCATAAAATATTATACACAAACGATCACGCTCCGACATTTTTTTGCTAACAGGGAACTTTTATTTTTTGAACCCCTCCCACCCCTTTTGGTGGCCGCTTCTTACGTCACCGTTGTCGGGCTTGCTGTACTCCACGCCAATCCCACCCCCTCCCCGGCCTGACCTACATACCCTCCGTAGTAGTTACAGTGTCATGCCACGACTGTGCATGCACATTTAACTGCGTGACCCTTTTATGCGCCAACTTCAAGGTTGCCGCGCTAGCGTGTTTATACCCTGGCTACCGTGAAGCAGCCACGCCGTGACCCGGGAATATCTAGATAACGGAGTACCCTTGTCTTTGCCGGTACTCTCCTCGTAGTCGTTGTGGGACTGCCTATACGGTGCTCTAGATGGCGCCGATGGCACAACGGATGCCGAGGAGGACTCGTTACCGAATCTGCGAGCGCAGCACTATCAGAAATAAACATGTATTTGTACAAGGGGGCTGGCTGTCGAAAGCCTGACAAGATTGAGAAGAAGCAGATGCGATCGCTGGGACAATAATTTTATTTGCCTGACGTTTTTGATTCCGTCGCGGATTCACCATCAGTGAAAATCGCAGAAACAGCTAATTAATGCAGAAGGAGTTGCAGCATTTACAGGATACGGTCGCCATGCTACTGCGTACCTATGAAAACTTCCCCTTATCGAGGATAGTAACCCGTTTGTGCGCTAATTGCTTGATGACCGGCGTGCAGGTCGTGACCTGCTTAACTTTCATTGCCCGTGCCGGGCTTGGGCGTGATGATTGTTCGCCCATTTGGCGATGGCGTTAGACGACAAACTCGCCTGTGCGCTCTCCAAGGGACAAAATGGCTTTGGCCAAGCTGACCCTCGGCACCGATTATTGGTTGGGCAGGCCATTACACTTGTTTATGGACTACGGGCCCGTAAACTATGATTCGAGCAACTCGAGACTGTCACCTCCCGCGATAATTTCGGCCTCATCATATTCAAATGTGTGGCCGGGCCTCGCCGAATGAGCTGAGGCTTGAAAATTAACGTCATTTCGCTGCACTGTGGCCGCGCGTTCCGCAATTAACTTCTGGAAAACTCTTCCAGTTTTTCTGACGTAGTTGTTTTGTTGGCAACTACGTGACTCCAGATGTTTCTTGCTATGGTAGTGGGTCTTTTGGTTTTAGTATCTGGTTGCCTCCGGCCTGTATGCGGCGCCAACTCCGAGTGGTGCGAGAAGGCGAAGTTTGATGTCTATTCCCTCATTCTGTACTCGGGTGGGAAGGGGTCCATAGAAGTCGTGAGCTGGCCTACCTCGTTAGGTGTTAGCCTAAATTTTGAACTGTGTTTTCAATTATAAATGCTGGATTACGTGGTGTGGTAGTAATGGCTATCGTACAGCACAATCCCAAGAAATGCCAGTCCAATCAGGACACCGGCTTTTGAATGTACCTCTATCTGGCAGTAAAAAAAGACTACATAAGCGGGGTACATTGTCCAGCGGTTTTAGATATCCTTATAAATTCATGTAGGTTTTATTGACAGCATGCGTCAAAATATTTTTTGCCTTAATTTGGTGGCAAGTCACGTCTTTCTTGGTTTAGAAAAATTTGTAATTAGGATATTTTTACAACTATTGCATATCCATTTATAGAGAATCCTATTTGTTCGTTTACAAATGCTGTCTATGAGGTATACGAAATGGTGTGATTATTCCATGCAAAATATTAGGAGCCCAACAGGTCTTGCTTGATAGCGTAGAGGAGTGCATGATTTTAGTTGTATGAAAAATGTATAGTATCAGTATCAGTTTATTGAGGGAAAGATAGGCGAATGACTTTGAAATCTCTGTTGGTAACAGGATGATAGGAAATAAGTTGATACAAAGAAAAATTTACAATGTACGACAGTTACATGTTCCGGGAAGACAATCTTCACAATTTTATACAGTGTATGTGATAAGCAATGTTCTTCATTGTAAAGTGATTCATTGTAATCTGATGAAGGAGTTTTTACCTTCATTGCGTTTGCGCTTGATACATGTCCAATCTACTCTTAAATGCATTGACACAAGTGGAGAGGACTTCCTCTTCTGGAAGAGCGTTCCACGCTGAAACTACTCTGTTGGTAAAGAAAAATTTTCTTCCGTCGATCCTTGCTTTACCCGGGCGTAGTTTAAGGGAATGCCCGCGCAAGGTTGGCGTGTTAGCCTGGGCAAAGAAATCACCAGGAACGAAACAACAATGCAGGTTATTCATAATATGGAAGGTTAATATGAGGTCCCCTCGGAGTTGTCTGTAGTAAAGGGCAAATAGGTCGAGAATGGACAGTCTGCTTGCATAGGGCAATGTTCCTAGACCTTTGACCATCTTTGTCGCTCGCCTCTGGACCTTCTCTAAGACAGTACAATCTTTGACAGTCCATGGTCTCCATGCCTGTATAGCGAACTCCAGGTGCGGCCGAATGAAGCTTCCAAAGATTTTGGAAAAGCTGTCTTTTTAAAACCCCATAAAGGCTCGTCTAATCAGCTGTAAAATTGATCTGGCCGACTTCGCCGCCTTCGTACAGTTCAGTGTTGGTTTGAGTGAAGAAGTTATCCACACACCCAAGTCCTTGTGACTCTCAACGTGTTGCAGCGGAGTACCATTTAAAGAATAGACTTTCGTGCAGGATGCTCTACAACTGCCGATTTGAAGAAAGTTACATCTGCTAACATTGAAAGGCATTAGCTAAAGCTTTGACCAGTCCTCCAATCTGTTCAAGTTGGCTTGTAGATGGTTTTTGTCTGCCGTACTTTGGACAACTTTCCATAATTTGATGTCATCGGCGAACAAGGTGACTTCACAGTCTAGATCCCTGACACAGTCGTTGATGAAAACGAGGAACAATACGGGACCTAAAACTGAGCCCTGTGGGACGCCAGTCACCACAGGTAAACCCGAGGACTGCTGGCGACCGACTTGGATTCTTTGTGACCGTACTGTCAAAAAGTGTTGGATCCATAGGAGGAGGTTCCCGCGAACGCCTGTGCTGCGCAGCTTAAGCAGCAGGCGTTGATGAGGGACGGTATCGAACGCCTTTTTGAAGTCAATGTAGATCGCATGCACCGTTTTGCCCTCGGCACGTGCTTTGGTCCAGCTATCAAGTGAGAATAGCGGATTGGTAAGACAGGACCTACCACTGCGAAAACCGTGTTGAGCAGCGGAAAGGAGGTGATTCTGCTCGAGGAACTGCATCAATGCCTTCTTAATGATTTTTTCCATGCTTTTGCAACAAATGGAGGTAAGGCTCACCGGCATGTCGTTATTTGCGGCCGCTCGGCTTCCACTCTTCGGCTTGGGAAATCCTGCTTGGGCAGTCAACTTGCTCCCGTATTGGTGGATTTCATATGAGCGAAAAGTTGAGCGGGTTATATCGATCCAAGTGTGATTAAACTCATGGCGTGAAGCGAGCGTTTGTAGCTTAGTTGTAGAGCATTAGCCTCCGGCAAAGGCTTTCTCTGATGCGCGGGTTCAAATCCCGCCAAACGCCTAGAGTTTTTTACACTTGGGTCAACTCAAATTTTGGAAACTGTTATTACTCGCGCCTGGTACTTGTAATTAACACGAACCGTGGGCTTGCTCGACTGTTATTCTCCAAGCCAGCACGGGAGAGAAAGAAAAGGTAATCAGCCACAGGCATCATGTATTCACAAGCAGCAAGTCATTCTCACCGAAAGGCTGCGTATATTTATCGATTCACTTAATTTCTAAGTGACGGAGAAATGGACCAATCAGATCTGACGAAAGATCAATAGTTACGGTCCAGATGTGCGCTCTCATGTCAGTAGCGTGGCAGTTAGCGAAGGCGCCTTTCTTGGCAATGACTTATCACGGTAATGGAGATATTCCCAAAACATTCATTAGGCTACGTAGTATTATAGTAGCCGATATGTGCTAAAAATGGCAAACAAAGTGATAAGCACGACCTAGCCGCAATCTGAATATTTATTCAGCCAGTGGCCGCATTGGGAGCACACTAATTGCACCAAGGAGACTAGTGACGAAGCGAGTATGGCGATCATGCATCCAAGTGCACAACTCAGATTTTTAGTTAAAACAGAAACGTTGCAAAACGCTCGAAGTGGTGATTGACTAGCCTAAGTATTCAACCATCGAAATACATTGTGTTATGACCCGCGCCTGGTACCTCTAAGTAACACGGACAGTGACCTTTCCCGACCGTCGTCCCCAAAGCGAGCACACGAAAGGAAGAGAAGGCAGTGGACCACGCGGAGAACTGTATTAACAATTAGCAAGTACTTCTCACAAAAAGACTGCATATATTTATTGATCCGCTTGATGGTAAAATGTCGGATATGGACCAATCAGATCTGACGAGAGATCGATAACCATGGCTCGGGTGCGATGACTCATCGTAGTGTTAGAGACATTCCCATCAGTAACTCTAAGCGCAAGTGCAACTGTAGGAAATTGGGAAAGTTGTCTTAAAACCGAAACTGACTTCGAGCGACAGTTTTCCTCCTAAACCACAAATGGCATTTCATTTTTCTAATTCTGAGCCACGCCTTAGGAATTTTTCCACTGTCTGCTCTTTTTGCGCAGTTACATCTGCTGGTTCCTGTTAACTGACATCACCAAATGTGATTGTATTACTTGGAACAAGTAAGTAGTCGCTAACAATTATGTAAATGACTTCTCTTGAAATATGTGTGTTCATCAAAAAGAATATTGTTGCTCGCACTTTCTATCAAGTATGTTTGCATTGTTCCGGGTATGATAAACTGATGACAAGACCCCTTACCACTGAAGTTGTCATCTTTTCATGGAGTGTGATTTTTTGCAGGCAGATCATGCAAAAGCCGGCATTATGGTGTGACTGCGATATCTTGGGATTATGTTGCACGATAATTAAGTTTATCGTCCCGTGGAAGTAATCCTTCGTAACGGAAAATATATATTTCAGAATTTCAGTTTTCATTTCATGCGAATGTACGTTGTGCTGATGACGGCTAATAAGCCCAAAATGGCCGTTCCAGTCCCCTTGTTTTTGTCGACAATTTTCGTCTATCAGTAGTACTAGCCGCTGTGCCATTGCTGACCGGACTAGAAAGTGAGCATCAATGCAGAATAAGAAAAGTAAATTCCGTAACAGGTAGGTGATCTTTTATCAATCAAAGTACAATTTATGCTGCTATATACATTTTGAGTCCTAATTCGTGCAGAATGTTGAAATATGCGAGGAATTGAAAAACACTCGCAAACCAGCATTTACTCATGCACGAAAACTTCGAAATAATAATGAAAAAACTTAGGTGATTTTATAAATTAAAAGAAATGTAAAACATGCTAAGGGTTTGTTTAGAAATACTTATTTTGCCAATGAAGCCTCCACTTCCGAAAACATGAAAAATTGCTGTAAATTTCCCCAAAAAAATATAAGTATAGTGGTCAGATGAAATCGCAGCCATACAATTTACTTTATATTAAAAGCACTTTCCTTTCGTCAAATTTCCTTGTAGATATTTCGGGTATTGGATTACAAATGGGTTTAGATCGTTCTTGAAATGTCGGCGAAATTTTCAGGATGTTCATTGTTTTCAAGCTTTTTTTCATAAACGTAGATTCTGTTCATAGTGTATATGAAAAAAACTTTAACATGAGATATTTCTTCAAATTGTGCTATAACCCACTTGTTATTCATTCATGCAAAGACGGGCCGCAGCTGACGAGCCGTCACGAAATTTATTTGATCGAATAAATTCTGCCATATTTGCTTGCTTCACATTTTTGATATAAGTTTTCCCGAAGAAGGCCATGTGGGCCATATCCATTAACTCCCCCGAAAAACCAAAACACATCGAGCAAAAAGAACGTCCACAACAGGTTACTGATTTTAAAAACACTTTACCTAAATATCCAGTTGGCAAATATCTGCGTCTGTCACCTGGTTCCAAGGTAACGCAAAAGTGAAAATGGAGAATTGTGACCCATTTTTGATTAACCCAAAAATAAATGAAACAATTTTGGCTGGAAATTAAAGAACGAACTTTTTTTATTGGAGCATTTTTTGTCATACTTCATTAATTTTAGGCCCGATTCTAAGAGTATAAATGCAAAAAAGAATGGCCAAATGCATAGTCAAGCTTTAAGAAAAGTGATTATCTTCCGTCTGCCTTGTTTTTGAATTACGCATTAACGGAGCATCTGTTGTGCAAAAATTTATCTTACTGAATCCTTTAGATCAAAGAAATATTGTTTTTAGTATCTGTGTACACGGTCAAATAAATAGGTTTGCTTCCACCTGATTTTGACTAAATTAAGATCCCAGTTTACGGTTCTGGAGGGGGTGTATTTTAATAAGGAGTTTTCGTAGATTTGAATAATTAATTTGACCGAATTTTGAAAAGCTCAGCGGCCTCTGTGGGATTTGGACCCACACCAGCAAGGGTAAAGCTTTAGTACAGGCAACTAAGCTAAGAGGCCCCCACTGGAAGCTGTGAGTTAAATCACACTTGGGTCAATTTATCCGGCGAGCCTACTGCAACTTATGGAATCCACCAATACTGATATAGTAAGCTGAACACTTATATTAGTGTTCTCCTATAGTACAGCGCATCCAAACAAAAGGTTTGGTTCAGTATACCTGGCAACCCCTGATTTCGTCAAAATTTTGTCTGAAGGTCGCAAAAATTCCCATCACAGAAATCCGAAGAGCAATTAGCGAGCATACGTATGCTTTCAATACATTCTCATCGGGCCATTACAAGCGGCTAATTAAGTGGCAATTAGAAAGAAGGGGGAGGTAAGAGAGAGAGGAAGCTCAGAAAAATGCCGGTAGCTAGGTGGCCGTTGGCCACGCTAAGCCTGGAGTGGCCAACGGCCACCTAGCTACCGGCATTTTTCCCCGAGCCTCCTCTCTCCCTTTCCCCCTCTCCCTAATTGCCACTTAATTAGCCGCTTGTTACTACCCCAAACCTCCCCCTATCCCTTGGACTAATTTTGCTGGTAACTTTGAGCATAATTTTAACCTTTTACACTTTACCCCCCCCCCCCCCCTTTCCCATATGAATGCAATGGCCTGACGAAAATTTATTGAAAGTATACGTATGCTCGCCAATTGCTAAAAATTCTGCCTGTTTCCCTTGAATAAGGTGGACTAAACGAGCGGTTTCCTTACTGAAAAAAAAAACACATTCTGAGGGTCAAGCACACTCACCAGACCTAAAAATCGAGACCAAATGTACGCCAAAGTACCAACTGTAATTTCGTTCATGACTTTGCATTAGCAAGGTCACCTACTGTAGGTTTATACCATACAGAAGTAACGCTTATTCTGAGAAGTGTATGGCGTTCATGGTTAGCCATCTTTGCGTTTCTCATCTCTAGTGGAACAGGCCGTCAAGGAAACGCAGCATGGTCTCTTTCTCAATCAAGGTCAGTGCTGCTGCTCGGGGACCCGCATCTACGTCGAGGAGCCCATCTACAATGAGTTCCTGGAACGGAGTGCTGCCGCGGCCAAGGCACGCGTCGTTGGAGATCCCTTCGATCCCAAAACAGATCAGGTAAGCCGTCTGTGCTGCTGCTATCCTGTTTGTTTGAAGCGGAAATGCCCTGGTAAGGATGACTTACTGGGCCGCCCAAACAGGACACGGAAACAGAAACCCTCCACAATGTACGTCGCGTTGCACCAAATGCCTGGAAATTTGATTTAGGATTAAAGTGAGGGTTGGGGTTGGGGTGAGGATTATGTTAACAGTGACGGTTTGGGTTCGTTCCATTTCTAGATTTGTGGGTAGTGCTAGGGTTTTGATAAAGGTTGCACTGTTTTCCTTGGAATGTTTGCCCTTTTTTAAATTTGTCCCAATTCCACTTGTTTGGGTGTCCTCTGACTTAGTCTCCCGTCACAACATCTACGTCAATTCCCGATGGTGACGACAATTAGTATGGTACCGTACTGCTAAATAAACACTGAAGAATTAAAAATATACAAAACTCAACATTAGATGCAGGTAGTCAACAACAAATGGCTGGTATGCCTCGGTGCGTTGTGGGAGGATGCAAAAAAGTGCGCTCTTAGTGTGCGGTGGACATGGCAACAAGCCGCCGATACAAGAATTTGGTAGCGGGATAATGAAAAAAGAGGATTTTTTGCCTCGGTCACATGAGCCGCATCAGTCGCAGTCCTTCCGTCTGTCTCGCCGAAGGACTTCAAAGACTGCCGCAGGTGTCTGACTCACTTAGAGTGTATGTAGCTATGGTACGTAAATAAAGTTTGCGTGTCAGTTGAAGACGTAGCGTGAATGCTGGCAACTTTTGGGCGTGAATACCAGACAAAAAAACAGTGCGTGAGGACAGGAGTTCGTTTGTTGCGCGTGCCAAGCTACCTTCTGGGATTAAACCTTCTTCAGTGGTTATTATTTTAGCCTGCTCGTCGGACGCGAAATTTAATTCGATGCGAGACCCAATTTATCCACTAACTCTCGGAAATCAATTCTTTTTGATTTTGTTTTTTCCCCAGAAATTAATCGGTAATTTGCAGACACGTATTTTGTCAATATTCTGCCGTTGTTTAACACAGCTGCGAAAGATTCCGCCCATCAATAGATCCCCCAGCATTTCCTGTGTGCTTTCTGGTAGATACCCAGTTTTGATGTTTTTGCCTTGTAAGAGCTTCAGAAATTGTTCGGTAATTTTTAGTAAATCAGTCTAAATTAAGCTTTATAGGCACAGACCGAAAGTTGATAAAAATATTTTGGCCGGAGTCTATCAGCCACATTGGGTTAACCACGTATTTTGAAGCATGTTTTCCCAGATACAAATTTGAAGATTGCGTATATAGCAGAATTTACTGGAACCATAAATTTCGTGAGCGCTCATCAGCTGCATCCACTCGCTGCATAAACTGAGTAACGAATGAGAAAATACAGAATTGAATTCATACAGAAAAATTGATACAAAAACATCAAGGTCACAAGAATTGGCCCAAAGGCTGTTGGCAGCAAAAAACGATGTAAAAATGTTTAAGGCAAAAAAGTCCTAGGCAAAAAAGTTGGGAAACGGAATGTGTAAACAGGGAGCCGGTGCTATCACGGTAGGGTTAGTTCACCACATGCTCCAATTGTTTACATAGGTCAGGTTTAAACTGCCGTATGTATGCTGCCTCCAGGTAGCGTAAAATACGAGTTTTTAATACCCGAACAAGTACTCGGAAAGATGTTTTAGGGTATACATAATGGCACATGTCCAATAGGTGTTCCGTAATGGAAGAACGAGGAGTTCTATTCTCCTGTTTCAATAGCTAACTCGGCAAGTGCTTCTTAGCTCTGGCTGCCAATTGACTTTTTGTTCGCCCTATGTACTTGCATCCACAAGTGCATGTAAATTTGTAAACACAATTTGAAGTGGGGTACATTGGCAAGGCATCCTTCGCAATTGGAATCGGGAGGTTTTTTGTTGAGTTACAAACTGTGAGCTCTGCAGCAAAGTAGGTCCTTTCAATGGTGTTACGTAAGCGTCTCTTTATTGTGGTTAAGATGTTGTCACCCTTAAAGGGCAAGGATATGAAAACAGGCTTTTTTGGAACTAACTGTTCCATAACCTTTGGCCGTGTGGGTTTGTTATACTTGTCGATAAACTGAGCTGGGTAACCACGCTTGAGTAGAGTTTCCCTGAGGCTGGCAATTTCTGCATTCAATGTATCCCTTGTTAGTCCTCGGGTAGAGGGTGCAAACTTAGTTACGTTTCCATTGTATAAAGACAAAACTTAGAATATGCAAATACTGCCCTTTCAATGTATTCTTATGGAAAACTCTACGTGTTATGGAACCGTCTTTGTATCTGGCCAAGTGAACGTTTAAGAAAAAAAAACTGTTTTTCACGTTCTTTTTTCACCATAAATTTCATTTTTGGATGCAAACTGTTAATTATAAACAGTAGTTCCTTAGCTTCCTTTATGTTTTCTACAATCACAAAGATGTCATCTACATATCTTCTATAGAGTGTTGTCCTTTTCAATGTTGAAGATACTTTTTCTTCGAGGCGACCCATAAATATGTCTGCAAAGGTAGGACCAAGAGGACTAGCCATTGCAACTCCGTCAGCTTGTCTATACAGTTGGCCATTAAATAGGAATTGGACATTCTTTGTACATAATTGTAATAATTCACGTAATATATCAGGGGGGCAGGCGAGTTTCGGAAGCATATGCACAAATATTATCAATTGTTTCATCCAGTGACTCTACATCCAAGGATATC
Source organism: Ligula intestinalis (assembly GCA_036362985.1). Lineage (NCBI taxonomy): Eukaryota > Metazoa > Platyhelminthes > Cestoda > Diphyllobothriidea > Diphyllobothriidae > Ligula > Ligula intestinalis. Next base: position 17,344,129 of record JAYGXS010000008.1, read on the forward strand.
ATATATTTGCCGGAAATATTTTGATGACTTATTTCATCGACAAATTGAAAACTGTTTCTCATTGTATATGTAGAGGATCTATTGCGAAGTAGTTCTAGTTCCTTAAATATCCAATGCGCTTGTCTGTGAAATGGTGAATTGGACATGAAAAGAATAGGTCGTAAAGGGAAATACTTTTCTCATTCGTTACTTAGTTTATGCAGCGAGTGGATGTAGCTGATGAGCGCTCGCAAAATGTATGGTTCTATTAAATTCTGCTAAATACGCTAACCACGTAGTATTCAATTAACTGCCGATAGGCAGCCCATAATACATACGCAGGATACACCTTATTGACTGGTACCAGCGAACGGCCTGGGTCTCAAGCTGTTACCTGTGCTGTCAGGGTGGTGTGTCACGCAACCCCTGCATATGCTTGTTTTGTCTATGAGCCATCACATATGATGCTGCCAGCTGTGGCGACTGGTTTCAATTATCATCTCCGTAGATCCGGCTAAACTAGGTTTGCGTTGCTCTGCGAGCCTCGAAGAAGGGACTGCCAACTAATTTAGTTGACCCGATTGTGAAAGCGGGGAACGCTTTTACGGAGCCAATGCTGTCCCGATTGAGCTACGAGGCAGGCCGTGCGCCGTGAATTCAATCACACTTGAATCGATTTTGCCCGCCCAACTTACCATTCGTATGGAATCCACCATTAAGGAACAGCAATCTGACTGCCCAAGCAGGATTTCGTAAGCAATCATCTAGAATCCACCAGAATAACTATAAGGCTGACTTAATTGTACATGATTGCTAAATATATATCCTTGGGAATCTGATGTTAATGCCAAGAAGCGGGAACTGTAAGACGTCTTCCGTTTGGCATTACATCTACTTTGAACCAACAAACTACTCAGTCTGACGAAATCATCTCTGTAAATTCCCTTGTCTCTCTATAGGGTCCTCAAGTAGACGAGACGCAGATGAACAAGATCTTGGACTACATCGCTTGGGGCAAGAAGGAAGGTGCTAAACTCTGTGCTGGCGGCAAGAAGCTAGATCGTGAGGGCTACTTCATCCAATCCACCGTGTTTGGAGACGTGAAGGATGACATGAAGATCTCCCGAGAGGAGGTAAGGGCTGTTGCCTACACTGCATCCTGCTTAGTTGTCTCATTTTCGACAAGTATCTTATATCTCTTTGTTCGCGTCTTCTTGCAAGCCTGAGAGGTGTGTGATGATCACTTTCAGATTTTCGGTCCAGTGATGCAGATTGCAAAGTTCAAGACCATGGAGGAGGTTCTGGAGCGTGCCAATGACTCCATCTACGGCCTTGCTGCTGGCATTTTCACGCAGGATCTAGACAAGGCCTTGTATGCAATGCAGGGCCTTCGTGCTGGTTCTGTGTGGTAAGTGTATTGGAATTCAATTTACCAAACTGTACGAGTGCCTTTCAAGCGGCCACAACGTGGTCCCTTCTGCTAGCAGATTTGATTGCTACCTTAAACAGGGCGTCAGTCATCATCCGCATGTCGTGGTTGTAAATTGGAATTGAAACTCCCACTCCCACAATTACAGGTGGTCATGCGCTAAATTAAATGGAGGAGACCTATTCTAGTCTCCTAACCCTAACTCTAAATTATTGTCACTATTATTACTGCTTCTAATAATGCCACTACCTCCCCTACTACCACTACTTATCATAAAAATATTAGTATTTTCACCTCTGCAACGTATATTGCCGCAAAGACAACTGCTGCATTACCACGGAAGCTGGGAATGCTGTCAGTGTGACTGCCATGACTTTAACTACTTCTAATGTTGCTGTCGCCACAATTGCAACTACTACAACTTATACCATAACTTTTACTACTTTTACTGTTATTACATGGGAACGGTTTCTCGCACCGAAACGCATATTGATATTAATACTTCTGTTTATAAGGCTGCTGCTGCTGCTGCTAAAGCAGCTACGACTGATACTTGTTATGACCCGCTCCTAGTACTTGTAAGTAACGCAACCTGTGGGCTTGCCCGACTGTTGTTATCGAAGCTAGCACGGGAGAGAAATGCAAGGCAGTCGACCAAGAGGAGAACTGTATAAACAGGCCGCAAGTCATTCTCACAGAAAGGCTGCATATATTTATTGATCCGCCTGATGAGAAAGTGTCGGGTTGTGGACATGGACCAATCAGATCTGCCGACAGATCAATAGCCATGGTCCAGGTGCACGCTCTCATGGCACCGGCATGGCAGCTCACACAGCCGTCTTTCTTTGCGCTACCTCTTCGTGGGAACAGAGGCATTCTCAACTACCACTAGCATTGCCACTTCTCTTGCCCAGGACCGTAGCTTATAGAAGTGTATAGGCGAGTTGCAGGAGGTAGTTCAGAAAAAGATACGATCGCTTGTGCAAGTTTGTTGACTTTACGTTTTGGATTCTCCCTTGAACCCATTATCAAAGACAATCCCAGCAAATGGCCGTCCTTGTTATGTAGGTGGTTCCGCGAAATCATGAAGAACGGCAGTCATATTGCTTGACTTGCATTGAGTTTGATATCAGCATCATTACCTCCAATACCAGCCGCCGTGGAGGCGCTGCATGCTCCGCCACCAGAATCAATCTGATTCTGTCTAAACAATTGAATGTAAACGTCTATCTCTGTCTGCGTTTCCTTCAAGGGTGAACTGCTATGACGTCTTCGACGCGGGTGCTCCCTTTGGCGGCTACAAGATGTCTGGTGTTGGCCGCGAACTAGGTGAAGACGGACTCAAGATCTACAGCGAGACCAAGACGGTACGCACACAGCCCCTTCGCGTTTACTTCACCCTACTCCACTGATTGTTTATGACCAGTTCGTTTATTCGCAGTCTCCTAATACTTTGGTGGTAAACATCAATCTAATCCAGTTGCCTGAGTATTTACTCCTTTGGAGTGAAGATGGGGTCAGAATATGCATTTAAATATATCTTCTTCACGGGATACGTCTCTGGTCGGTCAAGGGCAAAAGTTGCAGGCTCACTTAGCCAATCACTGCAGATTGAAAATCAGTGATTGATCTTATCAAATATTAACGAAAATGCTGAAATATGTTTTCGATTAGGAAAGATTACTTGAATGGAGTTGTAACCATGATGACCCGCGACTGATACTTGAGCTGTGAGTTTGCCAAGTTGTTGTTGCCCAAGCCAACATGAAAGATGAAGAGAAAAAATCGGCTTCTATCAAAATGTATTAAAAAGCACCAAGTCAAAGGGGATTGTGTGTAGTTATAGCACTGGTTGGATGAGAACCTGCCGGAGACATGTACCAATTAGATACGACGAGAGTTCGTTAACCGTGGTCCAGGTGCACGCTTTCTTGGCAGTTTGGCCGTGTGGGAGCTCACGTGGGTGCATTCCTATGCGATGACTCGTCATAGGAACAGAGGCATTCCCAATAGTAACATTAGGTACCGTACAAAATAAAATCATAATATTTCAGGCACGCCAAGATGCTGGCTTCTGAATGCACGTCTTTCGGCCATCTGCAAAAACCGCACTCGATACCAAATGACTATTTATGTAGTTTAAAATGTTAAATACACTGTCGATATCCTTATACATGTTATAGGGGAGAAGGGTACATAGACAGTATTTTTGTCAATGAACTGTTTAATAAATATATTTTAATGTGTAAGGGCTCCTACATTAATAGAAAAAACGCACTCGAGTGCTGTTTTGTCGGACGACCACAAAAATATGCATCGATTATCGTGCAACAGAATCCTGTGTTGTTACAAACGGAGCTTGGGCATGGAATGCAATACACTGCCCCAGATTGGTCTTCGGTATTGCATCCTAAATGTCAAACTGAACGCATGCTCGGATCGCGCATACCTATACATAAGCAGGCTGTACGGCGAGACGACGAAATATCTCAAGTTGCTGCTCACAACTATGAAACGGCCCGTGATTTCCATTTCACAGCCGTCAAGACACTTGCCCACGCCGGAAACATGACAAGCCTTGAATTGATTGAGGCCTGGTCCAAGGATGGAAGTTCAATCAATTGGTGTACCGTAAGTTCGGACAGCAACTTGCGATAATATGGGTATTATCTTGCATGATAATCGGAAGTACAACTCCGCCAAAGTTATCTTTAAGAATGAATGTGAAAGTCCCCGTTGCGGGAGAAAGCTTGTCGAGCACCGGAACAGTTTGTTTATTGTCTTTAGCTTCCAAATTCGTACAGGAGTTCATCGTCAGAATTAGCAGCAACAAAAAAACAAAGAAGCAATAGACAGGAAATATGAACCAAACAACTATCCGTGGCGCACGTCTGGATGTGAATGCGCAGGGCGCTATACACCGGCGCCAACTCGACACATCGATTTATTGAGCGACAAGGCTGAATTATCGCAAGTTGCTGTCCGCACTTACGGTACACCAATTGATTGAACTTCCATCCTTGGACCAGGCCTCAATCAATTCAAGGCTTGTCATGTTTCCGGCGTGGGCAAGTGTCTTGACGGCTGTGAAATGGAAATCACGGCCCGTTTCATAGTTGTGAGCAGCAACTTGAGATATTTCGTCGTCTCGCCGTACAGCCTGCTTATGTATAGGTATGCGCGATCCGAGCATGCGTTCAGTTTGACATTTAGGATGCGATACCGAAGACCAATCTGGGGTAGTGTATTGCATTCCATGCCTAAGCTCCGTTTGTAACAACACAGGATTCTGTTGCACGATAATCGATAATACAACCCTGCCAGAGCTTCTTTTAACGTTTGATGAGAGCGGTAGCAGAGTTGCCTGCCTGTCTAAAGTAGCACTCCGAAAATGCAAGGTGATTGAGCTTGGAGGAGACTGTAGTTCAGTTTACGGGCAACAGGTATCAGATGCCTGTTTGGAACAGGTTGGAGGCCTTTAGTCGTAACATGTGGATAAGAGCAAACCAGTTTAAGTGAGCTCTCAGTAAGTTGCCCACCTTTAATGTTATTGACGTGTTGTATGTAGTCCTGCATTTGTCAATAATTATCTTTTTTTTGCATCCGTTAGGTCACTATGCGCGTGTCACAGAAGAGCTCCTGAGCATTTACACCATATTCATCTCTTGTTTTCTTCTGGCGGTGAAATAAATCATTTTCCATGCCTATCTGTCACCGTTGTCCGCCTTCCGGCTGCTGTATCACAAGGGGATGGGCAGAGAATTGAAGGTGTGCATTTTCAAACAGTTGAATACAAGCCTTTTTACCTGTTTCACCGTACAATTCGATCAGTAGTTAAACTACAGGCTCGGGCAAACTATTGAAATATGGAAGAGGAAATGGGAAGAATAAGGCCGGCGCTCGGGGATCCCATCCTCGAGGCGACTCATCACATTGTTCATTAGAATGAATATAACGTGCATGAATCTATCACGACATGCTAAGACTCGAGTTTTGGAGGGTTGTGAAGTTGTGGACTTACTCAGCTACCATGGGAGCGTTTTGGAATGAAGGCATTACTGGAAGTCAGCCTGTAAAACTCCCCCTTAATGTGACATAAATGTCATTCCTTGTGGCCCCTTTCTGAAGCCTGATAAGTCGTAAGCCTGGAGCAAGTCGTATCTATTACGCGTAAATGAGTTGTCTAGGTAGGTCAGCCACTGCGCTTTTCGCATTGGCTTGGTGAACGAAGAGGAATAAGGATGACAGATGCTGTGTCAGTCATCGCCGCCGTGCCCACTCCGTGGGAACGTGGCGGAAGTCGACGGCCGAACTGTCCTTGATGTCTCAGTGTAGGCTTATTTACAAAATTTTGCTATTGCCACGAGTGCAGTCGACTTCGATTAGATGGTTTGCGATGAGCCTAAGCACTTACCGGTTAGCTGCCTGGTTCGTCCATTCAGATGTATGGTAACAGGCATAACTACAGGCCTACCCTGTGTTTCGCACCTACTTGTTGGTCTACAGTTTAGTGCCCTCGGAAAAGCGTGCATTTACCCCTCACTGGTTATTCTGCTGTAATAAGACTGAAGTAGAATATGGGCCAGTAGTTTTTTCCTGTAACTGCCAATAACCAGTGTTGGACCGCCATTTGGCATGAAAATAGGCTCTTATCTTGCAGATTGACAGACGGTCGCTTTTGAACTTCAAAGGCAGGCTTGAGTGTTTATTTAATGCAAGTGTTGGAGATATGTTTTGGTCACTTGCGTTGCAAATGAATGGTCATAATTCTAAATTAAGTTGGAACCGGCTCTGGTCTCAGATATGCGCAAAAGACCAAATTGGATTAGGCCAACCGGTGGACAAACTACGGCAGACATCAAAGCTGATGCCCACTGAATCTTCCTTCACGCTGACACGACTTTCTACAACTTCCACCCCCTGATTTATTGGTCAGGCATTTCCCGCGCATTGACGCACAATCAGCGCCATATGGCCCGTCCGTCTCTTTTCCCCACGCCGCAACAAGCCAATGTGGGTAATTTCGGGGTATTCCGCCTCCCTGCCTAGTCAATATGCTGGCTTTACCTCCCCGAGTTCTGCCTTTACGCAATGACCAACCAAATTAAGCGAACTGCTGTCTCTTATATGTGGAGGCTGCTTGCTGCAGTAAACACTATCTGCTTTTCGCTCTCAATACTCGATCCGAAGGAATTCTTGACCAAATCAGTTGGTGGCAGTCCACTCCACAACTCGGTGAACTCCGCTATGATGACGGACCTGACCAAGTGGCCACAGAGCGTTCTGAGTAGCATGAGTACTGATGTCGACTGCACCGAGGGTCTATGATCTGTAGATTTGGTAGAAATAGGCCATTTCGTGATTTGGAGACCAGTAACCAGCTAAATCTCAAGCTCTATCAATATGTCAAATATTCCAAATTGAGAGTTCAGGAGTGATAATGCGAAAAACTTAATTTGCTGACCGGAACACATGTGTATTGTTACTGAGGTCCTCGTCAGCTTACCGCTTTCAAAGGGTTAATTAACTCGGACCGAAACGAAAGTAGCCTGCCGTGCCCTGCTTATCTGCCTCGGGTGGCTTGATCGATTTTTATCATTGCCTCGACCCTTCACAGGCTATTTGGCGGGCAGATGAGCTGCGTGCGTTATGAGTCACCGCCTCGATAGGGGGGAGAAGGGAAAGGTGGTCGAACCCCTGCCAATGTTGTTCAGTCTGGCGATTCTTAAGGTCTATTGAATTATTTTGTCTGCGGATGCAAATCAACCGAAGTAAGCATATTCCAATCAGTGAAGAACTTGAGTGATCCGAGAGACAGGAATTACGCTTATATCTGGAAAGTCGGCATCCCAAGAAGTATAATTCGGTCGAAGAAGTTCTTTGGAAAAATGTCTATTATAGGGTGAATTTTCGACACTGGCTCACCAGGTCGTCATCAGACGGATGGGAATCGTAAGAAACAGTTAATCTACAATCCTACTTGTTATTGTACTTGATCCGATTAGCTCTCGTTGTTGGATGAATCGGCTTCACGGATGTCACGATTAGCGGTGCCGCATTGGCGGCGGTCAGAAGCGAGTTCTTCACAGATGTTATCCTTTTGTTTGCTCCAATGTCGCAAGCCGTAAACAGTTACGAGGCCCATCCGTTCAACGTCCGACTTAACGGTGCTTAGCCATGTCTTCAGTTGACCGCCTTCTCGGTATCTCCAGTTTGCACTACGAGAGGGGTTCACGGCCAATCTGCAGAGGTCCGTCGAACATGCCCAAACCATTGCAATCGGCGATGCTGGATGTACGATGTTAGACTTTGATAGTTTGCAACATTTGCGGGATAGCTCAACATTGGAGATTCGATCCTGCCAGAAGACTCTTAAGTGGCGTCGAAGACACCAACGGTCAAAGACTTCGAGCGATAGGATATCTGCCTTTTTCACTGGCCATGTTTCGCAGGCATATACTAACACCGGCCTGATTGATGCTTTGTATATCAGCAGCTTAGTGCGTAAGCTGATATCTGAGCGGGACCAGAGTGGTCTGGCTAGCAGCCTAAATGCATTTCTAGCCTGCGCGATTCGGTTCTTGATTTCGTCTTTGGCCTGTCCATTGGCTAGCATATTCGAGCCCAAATAGTGGAAGCAGCTAACTTCTTTAATGGGTTGACCGCTGATCAACAGTGGTTGTGCTGTGCTCAAATAAGTAGTCAGGAGCTTTGTCTTGCGCACATTAATTGTCAGACAAACAGTTGCAGCGAAGCTGGTGATTCGGTCTAGCGTTGGCTCTAGTGACTGAGGATTTTTATCGAGTTCGACAATGTCATCGGCATATTCCAGGTCAGGTACTCTGAATTCAGAGCTGATTTAACATCCACTGTCAGGTAGAATTGACTGATGCATTACCCAGTCGATCAAGAAGTTGAAAAGAACTGGAGAAAGAGGACACCCTTGTCGAACTCCACAAGTCAGAGGGAAAGAATTTGACTCTTCACCAAGGGTTCTTACTCGGGCTGATGTTGTGCTATAGTAAGCATTGATCAGTTTGAGCAACTTTGGCGGGAGACCATCAGCAAGCAAGATTTGCCATAAATCTTCTCTGTCGATAGAATCAAAGGCGGTCTTGAAGTCAATGAAACAGGTGGTGGTGATCTATTGGCTTTGATGTCTGTGCTCTAGTATGCGGCGTAGAATGAAGATCTGGTCAATACATCCTCTACCTGGACGAAATCCTCTTTGGTTAGGACGAGTGCGAAGATTGCAATCAGTCAAAAATCTACGGAGAAGGATGGTCGCAAACACTTTGGCGGCTATATCTATGAGGCTGATGCCGCGGTAATTTGAGCATAGTGTCATGTCACCGCGCTTCGATACCGGTAAAATAATGGACAGTGACCAGTCAGTCGGGATGACTTCGGTAGTCCATATAATCGAGTACAGTCGGTGTAGTGATTCCGTCAAAGCAGAACAATTAGTTTTGTAGGCTTCTGCTAGGATACCATCTTCACCCGCTGCCTTCCGAACTTTTAGTCGTTGTAATACCGATTCCAGTTCTGTTTTCATAGGTGGTTCGCAGTCACTACCGTATGGAATTCCAGTTGATAGCTGTAGGTTCGCAGGTCAACGTTAAAGCGGATCCAGTATCTCACTAAGTGCCCTGGCCATCGATCAATTTTGCCAGCCATGTCAGTTATCACTTGACCCGATTTATCCCGAACGGTAGTGCAAGGCGGTTTATATTTGCCAGCTGCTTTATGTAAAAAAGGTAATAGAGCTGCTGGAAGTTACCAGAGTTTGAAGCTGATTCCATGGAGCCAGCTAACTCGGTCCAATGGTTCTGACGGTCGTATCTTGCTGATCGTGTAGTTTGACGTCTCAATGAGCGGTTGTTCTCTAAGTTTGACAACCGAGCGATTCTAGCTTGTGCCGAGAGATGGAGGGTGGTTGTGGAGATCCAGTCCTTCCTCGGTACTACCTGTTGTTGCAAGCTCGAATTCATCGCGCTTTGTAGCGCGTCTCTCAAGTGTGGCCGCTGAGTATCGGGCTAAGCTTGATTATTGACGTTATCTGGAGGTTCGATGCAAACAGTGGATTGATCTCGGATCCGTGCAGTGAGACTTTCGTTGAACGCTACACGGGTTTCTGTGTTTGATAGTGCCATAATGTTGACACGTTTTGGTGGCAGTTTCTTAATTAGCTTCGATTAACGGAGCTTAAAGTGGGCACGGACCAGTACATGATCTGACCCAACTTCCGCACCTCGAAACGATCTGCTGTCTGATACTGAGGTGGTCCGCGTTGAGCGTACTAAGACGTAGTCTATCTGGTTTACCGTTCGACCATCATTTGACTACCATGTCAGCAACTGCCGATGGGGGTGTTGAAAACGAGTGTTTGTAACGACGAGATGATTATAATCAGCAAATGTTACCAATCGCTCTCCGTTGTCGCAACGTTGGCCTAGTCCGTAGTTTCCGATGATGTGTCTCGTGGTCGCATCGCACGGGCCAGTCCTGGAATTCCTGTCTCCGGTGACGAAGAGCAAGTCTCTAGGGGGTATCCTAGCCACTGTAGCTTGAAGGCGTTCATAGAGCTCCGTCCTAACTGCTTCATCCGCTTGCGATGTTGGGGCATAAACGGCAACCTTAGACATATTTGCAATGGTGGCTTTGAAGCGGGCTGTGGCAATCCGCTCTGAGATAGGTTCAAACGTTAAGAGAGTGTTATGCACCTTCTTTATCATGGCTTTTGCCACCCCATGCAGTCCTGTGTTCGTGTGTGGTCCGCTGTGGAGGAGCACGTACTCAGCATCCTCTTCTGGGACCTTGATTTCTCTCGTTCCAGAGTCTGGGAGAAGAACTTCTGACAGACAAGCAACGTCTGCTTTATAGTCCCATAATGCGCGTGCTAGAAGTTCTTGACGGCCGGGATCAAGCAATGTCCGCACATTCCAGCAACCGATGTTCAAAGTGTCGTGAATTTAGGGTACTGGCTTGCATATTTGACATTCCGGGCACCAGATGACCACGGAACGCGTCGCTTCCCGGGGACGCCGTAGCAGTATTGAAATCCGTGATATTGTATTTTCTATGAAGTTTCTCGAAAATTTTATTACAGATGACGTCCCCGGTGTTACCTGCCATTGCCCTCTGTTTGCCGTGAGTTTCCCAACGTTGCCCACGAGCCACCGGTGGGGAGGTCGAGGGTTGGATTTCGGCTCGCTTAATCTACAATAATGGCTAGCAGGGGTTAATATAGTGGGTCGGGGTAAAAGATTTCCTAAAAAAATTGCAAGGACTTGCAATAGCCGCAGACGAAATCATGGAATCCTTTGAGTTCGTCGCTCTATTCACGTCGATACCAGTGGATTTGGCTAGACAATACTACTACTACTAAAATCCCATGATGTAGACTTTTCTGTATCTGCCCTGCTTGAACTCTTGGACCTGTGCCTGAAAACGAATTTTTTTTTCGCACAACAACATTACCAAGAGATAAAAGGAGTCCCGATGGGATCAGCCATTTCAGGCTTCTTAGCTGAAGTAACAATGTAAAAATTAGAAGCAATGGCCCTACCACAATTCAACCCCAAGTTGTGGGTACGATATGTTGATGACACTTTTGTCATTGTAAAAAGGGCCGACCCGAAACACTGCACCACACTATAAACTCAACGATGCCAGGCATCACGCTCACCCTCGAAAAAGGAGTTGACAGAAAACTCCCATTCCTCCACATCCTCATACAGCGGAACACTGACGAAACTTTCCAAACATCAGTTTACCGCAAAAAGCGCACGTGGATATCATCCTGCACTACGATAGCAACCATCATGTTGCTCACAAACTGAGTGCCGTTACCACCCAGATCAATCGAGCAAGAACATATTGTTCTACCCCCGAAATCTACCAAACCGAACTCAATTACCTTTTCAAACTGTTTTCAAAAAACGGTTACCCCAGAGAGTTCGTGCGTCGATGAATAAGATGACAACAATCAAAACAGGAAGAAAAGTAAATAGGTTGTTCCGCTAAGGCGCCCAATCCACGAACTTGGCGAACACTTCCATATATAAAGAACGTGTATGAACTCGTTGAAAGACACCTGAGGAAGCACCAAATTAAAGTGGCGCACAAACCAGCTAATACTCTGCGAAATCATCTTATGCACCCTAAAGACAGGGTTAGCTATTTGGACAGAAAGGAAGTCATTTACAAGATCTCCTGTAGCGGCTGCAATGCAGTTGATTGCAGACAGACAGGAAGATCATCCTCTACCCGCTTACGCGAACACCAAACAGCGGTAAAAGGGCGATATCACTTGTCTGAAGTCACCATGCACACAGTAGAAACTGAACACCACTTTGCATGGGACAAAACTAGCATTGTTGGCTCTTGTCCGTACAAGAATTGCCGCGAATTCTTAGAAGCCATCACCTCCGACAACTCGTGCATCAACAGGCACGTCCAATTGGACGCGATGTACACCAACCTCAGCGAAGAATGGAAGAGACGGCCGCCTACTCGGACTGGAGGAAGCCAAAACCAACCATCACCGACCGCACAATTAGATGCGGTCGACAATTAGTCCCCGACCGACCGCATAATTACATGCGGGTAACAACCATTTTCTTCTCCACTGACCGCATAATCACGTGCGGGTGACAATTACCAATTTTACCCCGACCCATTATATCAACCTCTGTTAGCCATCATTGTAAATTAACTGTTTCTTACGATTCCCATCCGTCTGATGACGACCTGGTGAGCCAGTATCGAAAATTCACTCAATAAACAATATTTTCCCAAAGAACTTCTTCTACCGAACGCATATATCTGTTCATTCATACTAAACTACTTACGAAAGAGTCGCTAGGGTGGCGTGCCTGTGATAGTGAAGCTGCTTATGGACAGGCGAATGTATAAACTGATGTAGGGTAGGTTTTCACCGTATAAATATTTATTTGCCACACACTTCCCCCTCCCCCCACCTTCCAACGAGGCGTCACCAGCATCCTCTGCGTTGGTGCTCAAACAGACCTAGATGAGGGTTGCCGTGCGTACGCACGGTCCTCTCCTACTTACTGAATCAAACGCGTGCGGCTTTCCGGGCAGCAAATGCTAAAAGTAATACTCGTCCTCCTCCCCTACTCCCATCTCATTCAAGCGTCTAGCGCCGTATAATCCTCAACCAATTAAGTTGCTCCACTCTTGCTACACAATGCCGCGTCACCAGTATCATCGGTATCTGTGCCGATTGTCACTTCAACCATATTAGTACAGGCCAATGTCAACTAATTCAACGCAGCTGGCCTCCTTATCCCACACACAGGATTCTCTACCTTTGGTCTGAAGGAGCAGTTAACCGATTTAATCTGCTGCACGTTAAACCACAGTCCGCTTTACAGCTCGGTTATGTTAACTGTCCCTAAGGGAGCTGATAAAATGAACAAATGATAAACAGGATGTTCTGAGCGTCAGGAAATCGGCCAAACGTCAATAGCATTACGGAGGAGGTCGAAAGTAGCCGTATTCAACACGTGATTGGTAGGCAAATGGTCCGCATCGACTGATGACGATAATGAAGCGGCAAATATATGGAAGTAACCTTGTAATAATTGAGCATCTATACGCTAATGGTTGATCTACTTGGTGATGACAGAGAGTACAGGTAACTACATATAACTGAGAGCAAAAGAGAGCACCTCCGCTCCAAACTTATTCTTGTTCCACCAAGATCTTTGCTGATTTAAAATAGATGGCAACGGCATTCCAAGATTTCGTATGCCCAGCCCAATTCAGACACTACGGCATTTGACTAGCAGTTTGATTCTTATTGAGATGCAAACTGCATCTACATGCATCCTAACCTTTCTGTACTTTATAAAGTCTGGTGTCATTACGAAGACGAAGTTCCGGACAAGACGACCACGCAGAACTTAAGAAAGCTGCATGGAGACAACCCGAGAAAGACTTCACCCGAAGAACTAAAAAAGAGCCGCCAGATGGAGCAATACCAGCAGAGGCTTAACTGCACACCCCCGCCCTCATGAGATGCAAAACGACCTCCCCAGGGCCGAAGCAGCGAACAAAAAATTGATCAGCCATTTGCAGTTCTATTCGATTAACTGCAGCTGACGCTTTGACAGTGGTAAACCGACCGAATGTCAGCAACGGCACACTTTTCTTCCGCTGACCCCTTCATATTCTCACCCCGGACTCGACGTGCAACGGGTTACCAGTCTCTGAACAGGGCATAATGACGCGTTCTGGCTGCCAACTACGCAAACAACTAGGCGCTCAGCGCAGTCCTCATCGGTACTCAGTGACTAATAGCACATTATTTCCCTTCACAGTCGTAGCAGGCCAGCCAACCTTGAGTTAAGGACGCCTGGCTCTGACATACTCCGAAATCATAGTCAGGTTTAACCGGCTGCATTATGCCCGGAAACCCTCTGCTGAACAATTTTCCATTTGGTCAATTCAGCTAGCAAAGTGGGGTGGGCTGTGCCGCAGTCTTATTCGGCAAAGTACTCTTACGGGCCGAAGCTGGAGAAAGAAAGGCAGATCGTGTATACCCCAGCGAACAGCCTCAGCCAATTGGGGTCAACAATTCGTTATATTGGGCCGAGGAAAGTCTGAAGGGTAGCCAACGTTTTGATTAGATAAGGGGGCGAAATGTATCGAAGAGATTAAAAATTTCCTTGTCGTGGTGTGGGGGAAGGAGAGACAGACGGAGTAGATGGTTTTGAAGTCTCGTCAATGTGTGGGGATGTCTGACCAATTAAATAGGGGGTGGATCTTGCAAAGGCAGTCGTTTCTCTATCTGAGACATCCAGGACACATCAGCCGTCGCGAGGGTCGACGTTCACTGCGTTCGCCACCCTGGGCACACCACCGATAACTTGAGTTGCATCTATCTAACTCTTTGCTCCTTCCTCACCGCTGACAAAGCAATGTCAAGAGCGGAGATGGGCGCAATGGCTGACATATCTAGGCAACTCGCGTTTGCGTAGCGCACACGACTTTCTCTGCAAACTGTAGATACCAGGCTTCTGAAAGGGAGCATGAGCATTGCAGCTGTCGTGGCTTGCTTCTCAGTTAGACAGTCATTCCAGCATACTCCCAGCGGAACCGGTTTAGCCGGAAAATCGCAGATATCCAAACCTCGAGTCTTAGCGCATTGTGATAGATTCTTGTGCGGCAGATTCAGAATGGTAGGGATTTTAGTGGGTTATGGGGATATGGCGTTAATATTTACACATCTTGTCCAAATTGGAATGTGGGGGAGGCAAGGAAACGGCTTCATGCAAGCAAGTACGACAGCCATTTCATGTTACTCGTATCAGATTTTATCAGCTCTGCAGATCTCCTGTCCAAAACTGTACGTAGCGACCCAGCCTGCTACTGATCGTTATCAGTAAACTGCTTTGACAGGTTTTGGCAATACTCCATATATGGCAAAGCAGACTAACTTCGTAAAACTTAGAACTTATTTTAAGTCAATACGAAAGTCTCAGAAAAAAGGTAGTCTAACTTTGAACTAATTTGACATTTGATCGGAATTAGCCGGCTCGCTCAGCTGACATTTACATTTCAGCCCATGTATTCGATCTGCGTGTAAACCGTCGTCCTCACATAATGTCGGATGATGTCAAGCGTTCGCAGTGCACAGGTACCAAAATAAGTATTTAATACTGACTATTTTGGGGATGCGCTAGTTCGTGTACTTCTGGGGTAGGTTTTGTCGGTGGGAATAGCACTGTAGTCAGCGAATGTATGACCACGGAAGCCAAAGCTGATGCTCGTTCCCCTTCCTGCTACCCCACATAAGCGAAGGCAACCATATGATTTATTTTTCACACACTCGTCTCTCTCTCTCCCTCTCTCCCTCCCTCCCTTCCTCCCGCTTCCCCTTACAACACGTCACCAGCATCTTCGGCATCCGTACCAGGTGTTTCATCTTCCCTCATGCCGTCAGAAGGCCATACTGACCTCTCCAATGCTGGCTATCTGTGGGATGCGAAGAATTCTATCCAGGAAGCTAACATAGGCGTATCCCAACAATTAAAAACTAGAAGATAAGAACAAAGAAGTTGGCAACTTAAAGGAACGTGCTTATTCAGCGTTTCATTCAAAGTTTTGTGTAGTTAATTACAAAGCATATTTAACTGAGCAAAACAAAAAGTCTGTTTTATTTCACAAAAATATTTCCCCTCCTAGGAGAACGAAATTTAAAAAATGTTAATAAGAGGATAAGGTGAGAGTGTTAAGCATAGGGTACAATTTGGTAACGGTCGCGAAAATAGACATGCCGGCCACTGCGCGTACGGAGAGGAGCATGTGAGCCAAGGGAGGGTGCAGGGCTAGCACGCGTAAGGGGAATCTCGGTAATTGCAAGTGGCAATGTGCCGAATGAACATTTTTCGGTTGCGGCAGTTAAAAGAGGCTCGGTATAAGCCGCCTTCAAACGATCGACTGAGACCACGTCGGTGCGATCGCCACGGACAATCGTAAAATGCCGACGAATACCATCTGTGCGGACAGATACAAAACAATATGCTAGCAAGAGCCGATATAGGACTTGCATGCTGGAGCACGTGGAAGAGTTGCTCTAAGATTAGCCGTTGCTTGGCGCAATATTTGCACATAATCCATGGGATCCAAGTCGGCTGAAATTTGAGAATTCCCAAAAAAATCACCGGGAATACGTAGGGTAGTGCCGTAAACAAGTTCGGCAGCGGAGCACGCCAGATCGGTCTTGAGTATAGTACGGAAACAGAGAAAGACCAAAGGTAGATGCTCGCTCCAATGGGAAGGCTTGTCATGAGCTTGGAGCGAGGCTTTGAGCTGACGATGGAACCGCTCGACTACATCATTTGCTGAAGGGTGGTATGCTGTCGTACGTACGCGAGAACATCCAGGAGGTTGGTAAGGCTGTTAAGAAGTCTAGACTCAAATTGGTTGGCCTCGATCGGCGGTAATAGTTGAGGAGACACCATAATGGGAAATCCAGTGTTCCAAAATTCGTCAGCAACTGAATGTGCAGCTATATCAGGTATAGGAGTAGCATTGAACCAACGAGTAAACCGGTTAATCGCGGTCAGCAAATAGTTGCAGCCATGGGGTGTTGGCAAAGCACCTACCAGACCGATATGGTCATGTGCAAAATGTGCGTCGGCTGCAAGAAAAGTGCCAATGAGAGCTTTGCTGTGCCGTCCGACTTTGGCCTTTTGACAAGCCAAATATGAACGGGTTCACCGGCAAACATCAGTGCTCATGCTTGGCCACACAAAAGCCTCGTTGACGAGACGCTGGGTAGTACGGATGCCAGGGTGAGCAAACTTGTATAGCGCGGCAAGCGTGTTTTTGACATGAATTAAAGCGTCTAGGGCTGTGTAAGGAAAGAAACCTCTGCTCCCGCGTCAGTAGTAACACCAATTGAGTGCACTAAAGGATAAAACATGGATAAAAATTTGCAAGGCCTATAAAACGACGCAGTGGCTAAAAAGAAGTTGGAGTAGCAAACGCGCGAATAGCTGAAACTGGCAGCTATGGAATGACAATCAAATGCATCTACGCGATGTCCCAGGAAAAGCAGCCTGGTGCACTAAAACGCATTTAGAGGCATTAATCAAACCACCAATTTGGCTCAATAATGAGGCGTAGATGTTGTAGATGTCCCTGCTCACTGGAACTTACTACCAAAACATCATCGACACAGATAAAAACGAAGGGTAAGTGGCGAAAAACTTCGTTAATGAAACGTTGAAACGTTTGAGCGAACTTACGTAGTCCAAAGGGCATCCTGACAAATTCGAACAAACCAACCGGTGTTATACTCACCGTTTTCGGAATGTCTTCTGATGCAAAGGGTATCTGAGGGAAAGCTTTGACACAAATACTGTACAGATTCGGTTAGCCGTATGGTGGCCTATTTCAACGT
Source organism: Ligula intestinalis (assembly GCA_036362985.1). Lineage (NCBI taxonomy): Eukaryota > Metazoa > Platyhelminthes > Cestoda > Diphyllobothriidea > Diphyllobothriidae > Ligula > Ligula intestinalis. The sequence continues at coordinate 17,361,474 of JAYGXS010000008.1, forward strand.
ACTTCATTACAGCCTTCAGACGGAATTTTTTTAGAGAGCCGCTAATACTCTTTGATTATGTACACGAAGCTCAGGACACGACGCCCATGCAAGACTTTGTACATGAGCCACACAAACGAAATCCGAGAATGAACTCACCCAATGATAATAATGAGCCGTCAGGCCGAATAATACCAGCAGAGGCTCGACAGCCCCCCCCCCTCCACCGACCGACGGGTGACTCATAACACACACAGCTTAACGGCGCGCCAAGCGACCTCAGCTCAGTCGACGCCGCGGCAAAATGTCGGTCAGCCCCACTCCGATAAACAGGTCAGGCACACCATTGCCGGTTCTGTTCGATGATTTTTGACAATGGTGAGCCGGACGAACTCTCCAAAACTTCAGAAACAGCACAAATCCGTTCTGGTGAACAAAATGAGTTTCAGAACACAATTTTGTCGAGCGAACGCTTTCAGTTTTTCTGATTATCATCCCGGAACTGCCATCTTCACCTAGGGCTTAGCAACTAAGGGGAGAAAAAGCGGAGCAGAAGACAGATTTATTCATAATTCATGGTTAAACATTGAACATGCCAATATTCAAATCACTTCACCTAAAAGTGATACATATTGCTTGGTCCGGCTCATAGAACTTCGACTTTCAGCACTAGCTTTAAATGGAGAGATAGCCACGCGCAATGGCCGACAACCAACTAAATTTGAACTTTAAAGTCAAATACTACTAGAAACATCGGTGACGATATCTGTGACCCAGAGTACAAACTTTCACCAGTTAATATTCGCTGTGATAACAGAGAATTCACGTGACGAGAAATAACCGACAGCTTGGGTGACCTGAAGATAAATATCACAATTTGGCTGAAAATGAAAGAACTCGCTTTTATTTTTCCAGTAAAGGATTTTTCGCCATAGTGGACTACTTCCTGCCTCTGTTCTATGTTTGCGAATGCAAATACGAGTCGCGAAATTTCTATTAAAATATTGTTATAATGCTTAATCTTCTAATTTTTCCGTTTATAAATTACGCATAAGCGGAAATTAAAGTGTGCAAAACGTATACTTCTTTATGATTTAAATTTATTAAGATCTGTTTTACCTTCACCTTCGCAATAATATATGGCCAGTTTCGTTTACGTCCCAAACAGTTGATGCGCTATGACAAAATGTGGTCAGAACGTTTTTGTTACGCTCCACGCTTGCCACATAATGCCATGTTGCCGGTATCATCGGCATCTGCCCTGTCTGTGTCTACATATACACCGCTAGAATCCCATGTCACCAACTTAGAAGTAGCTGGCTTCCTTGTTCAGCCTAAAATGTGCACAACCTCACCCACATTGGTCTTACCGATGTCTACCTTTGAAAGACCACCGATTCAGTTAATTAAAATACTAAACAGAGGCAATCGCTGTGCTACACATGATTTCCTCCTACTTCCCCATCTGCTGTCCGAAGGACCACCTGGCTGCACTAGTCGGTGGCACACGAGGTTGGCAGACAAACGTTCCTTATTGACTAGAAAGGAAAATAATGTGACTTTATAATGGCTACTTGAATGAGTATAGTCGGACCTAAGACCTGAAGATCTGCCGATCTGCCATACCAGAGATAGGCAACCTACCGCATGTCTACTTAAATGTCAAGCGCTGTCAAAAGGTCCGATGTGCAAAGCTGAGAGTTCTAAGGTGATGATCTGAGAAGTACGACGCCCTCAGCGGAAATGATCTGCACTGTTGTTGCCGTTTCACAGAGCCTGGTTGGTACACCATTGTCAAAGGGGTTAGTTTCAGTTCATCGAACAGAAACGGAACAGAACCGTTACCGGCTTATCGGTATGGGGCAGGCGGATTGATTTTTTGTTCGATGCATCGGCACTTCGAATGATGTTTGGCGGGCAGCTTATTTGCGCGCGTTATAAGTCACTCCCTCAATGGGTAAGGGGGAGGGCACGGTTGAGCGGACTGATGACCTATTTTATTCGTTGGGTGAGGTCGTTCTTCGGTCGTATCTGTGCGGCTTTCTTACGTTTTGTCTGGCCGTCTTCTTCTGAGCATGACTTTGTAAGCTGTAGGAAGGTCAATATGCCTAAAGATGGAATTTACACCCAAATACCACACCTCAATTATTATTATCGGATCTAAGCTGGTAGCCCCCAAGAAATCGAAAATAAGGTCATTTTCTGCAACGTGCGTTGCATCTTTTGAGTTTGATGAACGTACACCGATCGCTAACGAAACTCACCTATTTCGCCCTGTCTTGAGGTAAGTTTAAGCTAAACCCTAGCAACGGCGATCTTCCAGGCCCGGTCCCTTAGGAGAATAGATAAGTCTTGGGGAGGCCAGATTAGTAGGAAGGGCGTATTCTGTACAGAAGAGTTGGAAAATAGTCAGTAGGAAGTTTCGACTGTCGTGGCGCACGTCCAGCAGCGAGGGAGGTTAGGTCCAAAGTAACGGCCTGACGCAAGTGACCGCATTATTGTTTGTGTCTAGCCGGCTTGAGGCTAACCTACTAATGAGGTTTATCTACAAACGCGGGCATCTCATTGGACGGATTGAGGTCAAACAACTGTGGATTGAAACCAGGATGGAGAGGTAGGGCGCGCACGTTTGCGCCTGACCGGAGGCACGCCTTCGCCCTAGGTCCTATGCTCTGAATGACATTGTCTCTGGGGTCACGAGTTAGGAGGGCGTCGGGCAGCATAAACACTACACTCATTCGTTTTGGTCTGCCTTCGGGTTCATTCTCGAGCCCCGCCAGCAGCCCACAGCAGCTAGTAGTCTAGGCAGACCACATTGCCAACAAAGGCAAGGGAGACTGGAATATAGCCATTTCTAACTCATTATCCACCTTCAACCAGTTGTACCCAACCTCAGGTGGTGCACTATCAGCAGGACTTAAAAATGGAAGTGAAAAAAAGCGGAAGGTGAGAAAAAAATGCTAGCAGACAGGACTCCTGCACCTGTCAGTGCCTAAAAAACTCAGAGAAACCGAGTCAAGGGTCTTATTATCAAAACAAGACGGGCTTTCGAAGCAGACTTGCTAAACCGGGCCACAGTGAACCCCAAACTGTTTTACAGTTACCACAGACTGAGTACCAAAAACAAGGATCCGATACCCCTGCTGAGGACCGCTGAGGGAAGAGACTTGATAGATGATAAAGCAAAGGCTGATAATCTTTAGAAATTTTTCTGGTCAGTCTTCACAAAGGAAACGGCATACGATCACCCCACCCACGACACCGAAGCGGATACAATAGTTGTGACTGTCCAATTCCCTGAGGCTGTTGTTTTTAAGGAACTCTTAAGGTTAAAAGAATCTAAGTCACCAGGTCCCGACGACGTACCAGCCAAGATTTTGAAGGAGCACGCCAATGATTTGGCCAAACCACTCTCTATGCTCTTCCAAACCTCCTTCGAGACCGGAATGCTTCCAGTAGATTAGAAATCCGCGAGGATTACACCGCTATACAAGGGGGGAAGCCGGATCTCAGCGTATAACTACCAACCGGTCAGCCTTACTGCAATCTGTTGCAAAATCATGGAAAAAAATCATTAAGCAACAACTTATACAGTTCCTGGAACAAAACCATCTGCTATCGGATGCTCAGCATGGTTTTCGTAGAGGTAGTTCCTGCGTAACAAACTTGCTCTACTGTTTAGAACGGTGGACTGAGGCAGTCGATAGTGGAAACTCAGTGCATGCTGCCTATATTGACTTCAAAAAGGCTTTCGCTAGCGTGCCGCACCACCACCTCCTTTATAAACTCAGCCGCATAAGAGTAAGGGGTAGGCTCCTTGCGTGGATGAAAAGCTTCCTAATCGGTCGCTCGCAAACTGTCCACATCAGTGACAAACAATCAGCCAAGGTTGAGGTTGAGATTGGTGTTCCCCAAGGCTCCGTTCTCGGCCCTCTCTTGTTTGTTATCTACATCAACGACTGTGTCCGCGAACTGGATTGCGGCATCGCCATGTTTGCCGATGATATAAAACTTTGGAGCGAAATTCGAACTGTGGCTGACGAAGTGCACTTACAGGAAAATTTAAATAAACTTCAAAAATGGTCGGCGGACTGGCTCTTACCGTTCAATGAGAGCAAGTGCACCACCATTCGAGTTGGCAAATCCGGTTCTTCAAACGGCACGGCTTACCGACTGAATGACATACCATTGAAGGAAGTGAACGCCCAGAAAGACTTGGGAGTCTGGATCACGCCCTCGCTTAAACCCTCCCTGCATTGCACGAAGGTAGCCAAATCCGAGATGTCGATCCTATACCTTGTCAAACGAGCTTTTTCTACCTTCAATGAAGAGTGCTTCACAAAAGTCTTCGGAACCTTCGTACGACCGCACCTAGAATCCGCTATCCAAGCTTGGAGACCCTGGGCCAGGAAAGACATCAACATCCTGGAAAAGGTACAACGGCGCGCAACCAAACTTATTATGGGGCAGGGCTCGCAGCCTTATGAAACACGGCTGTCAAATCTCAACCTCTTCCCTTTGCGCTACAGGCAGCTTCGGGGGGACCTGATACTAGCATTCCGCGTATTACGTCTTCAAGACTGCTGTCTTATATCGGGGGATTTTTTCGAATTAGCAACGACCACGAATCTGAGGGGTCATCCCCTCAAATTAAAGGTGACAGGGGCCAGGCTGGACGCTCGGAAACACTTCTTTTCAAAAAGGGTGGTCGGAGCGTGGAATGCGCTTCCTCAGGACGTTGTTATGTCGGAATCGCTAGAGGGTTTTAAGCAAAAACTGGATCGATATAGCAGTGCACGATGGATCGTAACAGACAATTTGCAATAATAATAATACCACTTACCATTTTTTTCAGTAGTATTAGTTTTAATATCCATTCACATTTTCTATTTATAACGCCCTCCTACGCATAGCCTGATGCGAAGGTCTCCGCGGTCTACCCTACTTGGCTGTCTGCGTACCCTGATGACCCCACTAGCGATCTTATCAGCCAGACCTGACGGCCCAAACATTCACCCTTGGTTCGACCCAAAGCAAACTGTCGGTGATCTGGACGGATGCCTCTGTTTTTCCAGTTCCATTGGCGGGCTCGGCAATCAGCAAGGAAGAATCAGGACGCGGCTTCCACACGGTGATGATCCTGGGAACCTTTGCAATGCCCCCACCCAGTGGGAACCCCATTTTTTCTCCTAAATCCTACGCATTACCCCCACAAGGGCGACAGTTTTTCTCCTAAAAATCCCTGAGGAGTTTTTTCACTGTCTGCTCCTATTTTCATCCTATGACACAGGACAACTGGCCTCGCCAACGGTCTAAGCAACAATGTTTTTGCTATTACTGCACATATGTACAAATAGGGCACTCAAAGGAATTTTTCCTACATATCCCTCAATATACTGATACTGAAAGAGCATTTTGCGCCCCGAATCTACTCAGTTAATTATATAATCAATCCAAATTTGTGCTAAACCACGCCTTCGAATTTCGATCTTCACATTTCATGAGATAATCCGTCTACTGTACAGTGGTAGTCATAAGAAAAGTTCAATCATAGATATTCATGTTCACATCATGTTTATTCTATTAATAACACGTAAGCGAATGTGCTACGTGCTATGCTAATCCATCCTACATCGATCGATCGATCATCACCTCTTTCATGGCCTAAGTTCGGATGGCCTCACACTTTTTCAGTGCGCATTGTATCATAACATGTATTTTCTGTGAATCGCACCTGTAAGCGAACGGTGAATTATTCAAGCGCTCTAGGCCTCTTGTGTTGGTTTACGAGCGTTACGTTTCGACAACTATTCGGCTTGCAGGTCCATAGGGGCGTCCCTATTCCTCTGTCCTGTTTAGGGAATCCTATATACAATTGTCACCCACCCCCATTTACAGCGAAACGTCACGAAACTTCACGAAAGGTCTGAACAAATGTCCATGTGCGCACTCATACGAAATTTAAGTGGAGAATGCTACTCCAGCTCCTCCCCCCAGCGCACGGTCCTGCGGGAAATGGCAATAAGCACTACCCGTAATACACATGACTTTGCGATGGATTGCGGAGTAAGTAGGGATTGAAGTATGAGTAATCCTTTCCAATCACCCACCCACCCACCTCTCAGGAAATGGGAATAGGGACGACCCATAATGATAGCATTAACGTTAAATGTAGTGTAATGGTTTATGTCATTCCTAACCAACCCCGTTTTTTGTCTACAGGCCGGACAAGGCTTAAATAAATGATTATTTGCGCACTCACATGCAAAATATCGGATACTCTAGCTCCCTCCAACCCTCTGCCCTTTCTCCTGCAGAAAATAGGAACATGAACAGCCCGCTGGATTTCGGGGTAATTAAGGCTAGGGTTAAAAGTAGAGCATCTCTAAGCTTCCTGAACTGGAGCACATTGCCAGCTACATTATATGGTGTGCGCTCCAATTCCAGTGTCCTGACGGGGGGTTGGGTGGGCACTTTACAGGTAACTGAGGTATGGATAGATCTGCAATTCAAAATGCCTCTACCGAGTTCTAAAAAATCGAATTTTATGTGGTCCTCAAGGACTTGTACAGGCCTGTATGCGCGTAGGTCAGCGAAATTCTGATTGTGAAGGGGACACGCCACTGGACTAGGAATGTCAAGCCAATAAATCGGGGGCGATCTGCATTTGGTTGCAGAGGCTTCATCATAGGAGGCCTTCGGGCTTAAGCATTTTCTTTGGAGTCCATCAAACGTGGCGGCGGGTGTATTAATTATTGTCTAAATCAGGTTATCCAGTTAATCAGTTAATATTGAAACAGACAAACACTGAATTGACGGACTTTCGGGGTCCTTCACCAAATAAATTACGAATGCAAATGGGTAATCGAGAAATTTGTTGATTGTCTGTCGCCCTTAGCAGACAACCCCTTACTCCCATGCGGTCAGGGATACACCATATTTTCAAAATTAACCACTATCAATTCATACGGGGAATGCCGCAGCAATTCACATTATTCGCCACACTTCGAGCACACAGCAGAAATCCCTAACAGACTCGCTCGCATGCTGCCCTAATGACTCGTTCCCACGCCACTATCGATCGGACCATAAGCCGCGCACGCGATGAACGCGCACAAAATGCCGACGGGATCAGTACTCTCTCAAATCAATCGGATGAGTCGGAAAGCTAACCGGCATGTATTCTGACCTTGAACATATGCGCATGCTCCTTTTCCCTTGAATACGTTGCACTACGTACGTCGATAAACTTCGCCCTTGCTGGTGAGTTCTCCACTAGCGCTTCGATCAAGTCGTTGTTGGACGGTGGGCATGGTGGCCTTTGGCAAGATTGTAATCCTGCTCTTCTAATAACTTGCGGGATATAAAGCTTTGTGGCCAAAATGAAATCATTTTCTCTAACAATGAGTCTTCCCTGTTCTAGTGGCAGTTTTTTGTTTAACACAAAATCCTGCTTGGCAAGGGAGCCGATATTCGTGAAAGCTTGTTGAAGTTTTTCTTAGTTGTCAGCATTAAATGTGCTATAGCTAAGCCATGTGGCCCTCAAATAATCTGGCCTATGGCTGAAGCGTTCCAGTCCGCCTTGCGGACAAAGTGCAAATTCATGGGCCTGTTTGACAGCATTGACAGAACTCGCTAGCTTCCCTGATATCAGCCGCATGGGCCGCAAAATGCTATCGTGCCTCTGCTTGCACCGGAACATCCAAAAACTGGGAATTTGCGTGGTAATGGGACCACATAGACTGATGTTGACTATTTTGGGAATGCCCTCCTTGCTGTACTTTTGGGGTAGGCTTACTTGCTGGCGGAAATGACCGAGTAATCAGGAAGGCACGAATGACCACGGACACAGGAACTACTACTCGTCCCCCTCCACTTCGCGCTAGCAACAAATGCCATCGTATAATTTATTTGCCACACAGTCGCATACCCTCCCCCTCCCCCCGAGCCTAACAAAACGTCGGCAGCATCTTCGCCTGTGCGTCCCTTCATCCTCCTTGCTTCAGGCTAATGTCGACCGATCCCATGTTCCGCTTTTGCACAGGCGCAGACCCGATAAGTGGAGACAAGTCGCTGTGTACACACGATTCTTTCCTAGTTTTCCACCTTCGGCCCGGAAGTGCACTTGACCAAATTAGGCGATGACTCGCTAAAGTACTGTTCGCTCCTCAACTTACTTAGGTATACTTTGCCAAATAAGGCTGGATCCTTGATAAACAGAGTGTTTTGAGGATCATGAAACCGGCCAAATGTTGCTCGGATGTCGGAGTTAGACAGAAGCAGCCATCGTAAACACGAGGTTGGCAGACTGGAAAGGAAATGAGGCGGAAAATAAAGTGAGTTAGCCTGGTAGCAGTCAAGCGTCCATCCACTAATGTTTGATAGTCTTGATGATGTCAGCGGATATATACTGTGAAGAGTATGTTTAAACTAGGCATGAATGAGGGCCTGCGGTCGGATTAAAAATAATGGCGAGGATACACAAAAGTATCCGTGTTGGAGCGCAATCAAGGTCGCCTGGATCTCGCAGGAAGTCAGAAGCAGCCATCGTAAACATGAGGTTGGTAGGCCGGAAAGGAAATGAGGCGGACCGCAATCAAAGTACCATACCCGAAAGGGTGTCACGTAGAAAGATCCCTGCTGCTTCAGCCGAGGGATAGCATGTTCAAGTGGCCCTTTAACAGCCACGCTTGTTTGGAGGCGCGTGTATACGCGTGTGTGTGCATACGTGTGTGTGCGAATAAAAGTCGGTCCAAGGGTGTTTCGTCTTGACTTCTCCATCTGTATCCAGCAGCCACGCGTACGTCAAAAACCAGTGATAACAGCTATTAAGGTCGTGCGTTACTCAACAATGGACACACCAAGTCGAGAGCGAATACAGTCTATACAAGGGAATGACACAAGTTCAAGAATAACGCCACACAGGACGAAACTAGTCTTGAGAAACCTTGTGCGTGTTAGTGGGAGAGGGGGGTGGCTCCGATTTTCACGCGACAATTCACGTAGCGTCAGGATTGGTGTGAAACACCGACGCGAACCGGGGAGGGGTTCCTGAACAGAGGTCATATGAAAGCGTCAGCAGCGGAGGGGGGGATGACTGGACGAGTTGTTCTCGGAGTAGCCGCGGCAACTGGGTTAAGACGGGGGAGGGGGAATGGACAACTGACATCAGCGGGGAGGCGATAGCAGCGTCGGAACCAAACCGAGAGGCTGGGGCCAGTGTTCAGTCATGTACAATCGAGTGAAAAGGTAAACACGGGAGGGCAGCCAGCATTCGAGGTATGAAGGGGACAATAATTTTTAGGTCGGATAGGATTTTCGATGGAGAAGAGATGTGGAGAACTCCAGACTTGTTCAGCCAGAAATAATAAGGATATTCAGTTCAAGTTAGGTGAACGAACGTTTTCGATTAATTCATCATCAGGTAAATACAATGATAGAAGCGGAAGTAGAGTTAACAAAAGTTTAAGCAACCAATGAATAGTAATGAAGGGGAGGGAGAGAGGTGTCAAGGGATCAAAGGGTCAGATTCTAATGTTAATTAGGGACCAGAGATGGGGATGGGGAAAAGGGGCTTCGGCAATGATGATGAATAATCGGAAACGGACATCGTCGTTCGAGGCGGTCGAACCGACCTGCGGTACTGCGAAGGCCAGTACAGGGTACGTTCGCTGAAAGGAGTAGAAACAAATAAATACTGTGCTAGAATGGCAAGGACTTTGTGCTTTGGTACAGCGGAAAAGGCATGGCTGTCGATATGCGAAGCTACGGATAACCCGCGAGAACGCTGATTACTTCTACACTCTCCATGAAATCGAAGTGTCCTGCCCTACCGATACAAAATAAGTAGCAAGCACGGATGAAGTTAAAGTGGTCACGCTTGCAATTCCCAATTCGTTTGCCGTAATTTTGCCGTCGACTCTTGATATGCCTGTGAACAGCAAATGGATATCCGTTGCTGATCATCCCACATGGACACATTTAAGCGACGTGGCTGAACGTTTTTACGATTGGATACAGGGAAAGAATAGACCACCTTCTGGACTGAAAAAAGGAGGGCAGAAAGATTAGTACGATTCCTGTCAAGACGACTTAACTCCTTCCCTGCATTGCATTACATCCCGCCATGAGGCTAAATTTTTCCATGCATTCCAGCTAGAAGGAGCGTAAATTTTCCACGCTTTTTCTTCTTCTTCTTTTACATAATCTTCCTTCTAATTTGCACTTGTGACTGTCTATTTCAAGTGTTGAATAGTCCGGCCGGCGTTATTCTGCCAGGCCAAGTCAACAAAGTGCACACCAGTGGTGCTGCCATTTTCAAGTAAAACGTACTCGATAGACGAAAGTTTCATCCACTGGTTCTTTGATGACGCTTCATTTTGTTCTTCAAAGTTCTAATACATACTTTGCGCATGCTCCATATTAACCGAGCGACCACTGGAGCAATAATTTTATTGTCCTGATGTCTCGGATTTTGTCAAGTATCCCTCATCAAAGGTAACTGTAGAATGGTGCGAGACGTTCACCGATTGGAATGATACATCCACAGATTGTGCGGTATTTATAGTTCGTGTCGGCCCTCCGCATGCTCACTATAGTTATCAGCTCCTGCAACCACCGCTTGGGGTCGTAACTGGTGCGGTGATGGCTGGGCAATTCGTTTTCAAGTCACTAATGGCCACGATTTCATTGTCCATATCGGATGCGGGCTTGATAATTGCGCGACAATTAGGTCCGCTGTCGTTGGAGTGGTCGCTGGAACCAGCCCTTCTTAGGTGACTGATTCTCTTGCTTAGGCAATGTCTCGGTACACTGTATGGAAACGGCAAATCCTTGGGCTTGTTGATTGACTGTGGGCTTGAGAGCAATGAATCAAGCAGCTCGCGGCGTCACCTCTTGCGAAAGCGAACTGCCAAGCCATCACCCATCAATTACGACCCGAACGGTGGTTACAGGAGCTGATAATTATATTACGCATGAGGGTGGCCGCTACGAGCTAGAAATACTGCGCAATCTGTGGATGTATCACCCCAATCTGTTCATGTCTCACACCATTCTACGGTTACTTATGATTAAGGATTCTTGACAGAATCCGAGAAGTCAGGAAAATAAAAGCCTTGTTTCAGTGGTTGCATCTTCTTTTGAACTGCTTCTTGGAACTCGCATATTCGCTTCTATCGGCGGAGTGTGCTCTAACGATCCAGTACCTGCTAGGCTGCAAACTTCAGGCTAATGTCTCCACGTTAAGGAAAACAGGAGCATCTGGGTTTCCTGGGCCTAATCTGCAACAGATGGGTCAACAGTTGGCAGGTTAATTTTGTGGTCAGTCAGGCATCTCGTCCTCCTATTTTAAATAACTATGATAACATAAGAGTAACCTAAGCAGATTTTCGCCACTCTGCCAGTTGCACAACCGATCTTAAACGAGCTACTCCACATCTCACAATGACTGGAATGATGGCTTATAGGTTCTAAGTATTGGTTGAGGTTGGAGCGCTATAATAATCAGGCCGAAGCCCACTTTGAAGTCACCAGAATGTGCGCTTTCTTGATAGAGGTGAATGTGCGAGTTCCACGAAGCAGTTCAGAAAAAGGAGATGCGACCACTGGAACAAGAGTTTTATTGTCCTGACGCAGCTGCGTAAGAGCGCTTTACCCGCGCGTTGAGACGCATTACAGCGAAATGGAAGACAGATTTGCTGAATTACAACACATTCGACGGGTACTGAGAGCGATTAGCTACACGCGCAATTTTGTCAACCAATGCATACGCAAAAGAGAGAAGAAGCCACATCCAACTGGTCCAAAAGTTTTTGCGAGCTCTTCCGTACGTGAAGAATGTATCGAAAGCAGTCAATCGTCTATCCACCCCACTTGGAGATGGATTTGCGCACAGGCCAGAAGCAAACATCAGGTGCCGAGTCTTGAGATCGAAAGACCTATCGCAGGGGGGTTAAGCGAGTCAAACCCAGCAACTGCGATCTTCAGACCATGGTTACTTAGTGGAGAAGAAGTCCGTAAAGGCCAAAGTAGTGGGAAGAGTATATTGTATACCCAAGGGAAAGGAGAAGAGATGGGCAGAGATCTGACTTGGATAGCATACAACAAGCCAGGAGTGCCAGTCGAGTCCAAGTGCGGTTTTAGCAGCAGGCATGCCAACGGAAACGAGAACGGGCATTGTCTGGTTGTCTTGAGGATTATTGGCCGGACAGACTGCATCGATCAGGTGTGCATGCGCCCTGTTCGCCGGTTTAAAAGACCAGCCTTTGCGGATCTGTGATTGTCTGTTGCAGAGGCCGCCCTTAGTGCGGACGTACGCGTTAGCAGCAGCGAGCCTTCGGGCATGCTTGCCTATGTGGAGTGAGTCACCACAGACTCAAAGCTACGGCAGGAAGTGGCTGGAGTCGTTTACCGCACCGAGTACAGTTGTGGACAAAGCAACTACGTCAGAGAAACCGGGAGATTACTGCGGAGGCGAATGGCCGAGCACGCAGCGGTGGTGAAGAAGAATGAGGCTAAATCCTAGGTTGCAGCTCACTCGATGTGACCTGGTCATATTTTTATGTTTAACGACGCCAAAATGTTCGCAAAAGGTGATAACCGCGTGATCCGCGAGCTGCTTGAGGCATGGTTCTCAAGCCCCAGTCCATCAACAAGCGCAACGATTTGGTGTTTCCATATTTCATACTGAGGCATTGCCTGAGCAGGAGGATCAGTCACATGGGAAGGGCCGGGCCCAGCAACAATAAGTCGGACGACAACGAGCATAATTTTCGCGCAATAACCAAACCCCCATTCAACACGGACGAGGAAATCAAGGCAATGAATGAGTCGAGCGCGAAGTGTTATCGCAAAAGGTTATTGTTAAGGTTACGCCAGTTAACCCTAACGACTGCGATCTTCCAGGCCCGGTTCCTTAGGAGAGGATAGAGAAGTCTTGGAGAAGCAGAGTAGGAGGTTATATTCTATACAGAATAAGTAGAAGAATAGAGAGTAGAAAGGCCGTTGACTCGGCCTGGCGTTGAGTTCGACCATCAGCACCGTGAGATAGCACTGCCGCGTCGCGTCCGTCTCGAGCCGAGGCGGAAGGCCGAGTGACTTTAACGTCAGTCGCCGAAGACTTTTGTCTGTCTGATGGCCTTGGTGGTGATTGGTGAACGCCAAGGACAGAAACCAGTGGGGGAGCCCCTGTCTCGTGCGATGGTTGCCGAGTGTGCGGCAACCAAAAGCTGACACACTGCGTAGGAGTTTAGCCGGCGCGCGTAGCCACTGCACTCTCGCGGCTTTTGGCAACGAAGCCGGCATGAGTCAGCGGGGTAGGCTCCCACAGTGTCAAGCCAGTACCGCACCAATTAAGACCCAAGCGGTGGCTACTGAAGTGGATAATTATCGTACGCACGCAGATGATCACTATGGTCTATAAATACCGTGCAACCTGTCCATTTTAAAACCCTATCTACGCATGACTATGACTATGATACCATTACCTATGATAAAGGATCCCCGACGGAAGGCAAAACGTCAGGACAATAAAACTTTTGTTCCAGTGGCCGCATCTCCTTCTTCTGAATGAGTGCTTCATTGTGCACAGGACCCTGCATTGCTGTCTGAAGTAGCAGTGGCCGCTGGCGAAGTCAGGGTAGTGTTGACGGCGTCCAGCCAGGCCTGGAAGAGTGACACGGTGGTGGTGGGTGCTTTTACATGATTTTGGAGCAACTTCAGTTGTCCGTGATTTGTGTGTTGAATTGCCCAGGGGCTTGTCGCATGTAAGGCCTCCTGTTGCTTTGGCCGAGGGGTGATGTATACAAGTGGTCCTGAGGCAGCCATGACTATCTGGACGCGCGCGTGGAAGTCGGTCAAAGGTGATCGGGGCAGCGAATCGCAAAGAGCTGCCTGAGAAGAGGCAACACTGGTGGCTGTCCGCCACAAGCTAAATGCGACCTTAGAAGGAAACGTCGGCTGCCGCACGGATTTACTGCCATATCTGGCCAGGTTCCTGAATAAAGACACAAACCTACAATAACCCCAACTAACTAACAAACTTTATACGAGCTTGTGTTGCGTTGCGGCCAAATCAATGCACTCGAGCCATCAATTCTAAATATGGACCCGAGGCCATAAATTTAGTCTCTTAAGTAGAAAAAGCGATCACTGGAGCAAGTATTTTTTTGCCAGAAGTTTCGGATCCTTTCGAAAGTCCTATATGATGGCTAATCGTAGAATAGTGTGAGACATTCATGGATTGGGGTGAAAAATGCACAGACTGCACGGTACCTATAGTTTGTAGCGGTTACCGGCATGCATGCTATAGTTATCAGCACCTGTAACCACCACTTGGGGTCGTAATTGGTGAGATGATGGCTTGGCAGTTCGCTTTCGCTAATTGTCGCGACTTCATTTTCCGTGTCGGATGCGGACATGATAGTTGCGCGTCAATTAGGTTCGCTGTCATCGGAGTTGTTACTGGGCCCAGCCCTTCCCACGTGACTGATTCTCCTGCTCAGACATTGTCTCTGTACGAAATATGGAAACACCAAATCGTTGCGCTTGTTGATGGACTCGGGCCTGGGAACCATGCCTCAAGCAGCTCGCGGATCACGCCGTTGTCACCTTTTACGAACATTTTGGCATCGTTAAACATGAAAATATGACCAAGTCCCGTCGAGTGAGCTGCAACCTGGGATTTAGTTGTTTTTTTCCTCACCGCCGCTGCGTGCTCGGCCATTCGCCTCCGGAGTAATCGTCCGGATGTAGTTGCTTTGCCAACAACTGCACTTGATCCCATAAACGACTCCAGCCATTTCCTGTCGTGGCAGTGGGTCTTTCGGTCTCATGACTCAGCGCCTGACGTTTGCTTCTGGACTGTGCGCAACTCCAAATCCAAGTGGTTTCTTGCTGCGTTTAGATTCGCTGGTTTTTCGAAACCATAGACCGAAATTCTGGGTTCGGTATGTGGATAACAATGGGCAAAGGCCAGAAGCAACCCTCAGGTGCCGAGTCATGAGACTTAATGATCCACTGCCAGGGCAGAAAATGGCTGGAGTCGTTTACCGGATCTACTGCGGTTGTGGACAAAGCAACCCCCAACTCAGTGACCGACTTTCACCGAGCTTGCAGTGCGCTGCGGCCGCAAGACATAGTTTACGCGATCACGCATACCAACACCTTCACTTCCATATAGTAGCTCCTGTGGGTTGAATAGGGAAAGAGCAGGGGGAGGGGTGTCATCAGCAGTTGTGGTCTTACAAGGACAGCTGATTATGGCTTATCACTATATGCAGGACTCTGCCTGGACGCGCTGACTGCCTGCCAAGTGTACCTGCCGATCTCTTTCGTATGTACCGGAACAACCAACTCTGCACCAAAAGTGTGTGGCAGACTGCCAACGATGCTAACCGATTTGTTTGTGTAACACCCGCTACCTCAATGCGACTTCGCAGGCAGCTGTTTACGACTTGCTGACCTGAAGACCCCTGATCGACTTCTACGCGCGCGCACACGCGCATGCAAATAATCTCGGCCACTTCAGGCCCACTTCAGGCCCACTTGAACACACCATTACTCGGCAAACGCAGCATGGGCCTCTATACGCGACATCTTCTCGGGCAATGCAATGCACCGATCGCAGAACACTTAATCTTGCTCCATAATTATATCAAAGCAGCTGCCACCACTTTCTCAGGCCTGCCTGGGTGCAGTCAACACTAGCACTGGCTTCGCCAGTGGCCACTGCAGCTTAAGACGACGACTCAGGATTCCGTGCACAAAAAGCCCCCCATTCTGGTACCTTGTGTCTTTTACCTACGAATTGGGATTTGGCCTAGTGATTGTAGAAATCTGAGTGCAGCCAGTGCCACAAGTGAACTACCTCCCATCGCGAGAACACAAGACAGGACATCCATGGAAGCGGAAGCGTGCTCGAGTTCCTTTACTGCATGACTACAAAGTTGGCAGGGATCAGTAGGAAGTAGGCGCAACACCAGAATGCATTACCTCGTCCAGGTGAGCAGGATATCCTAGCACGAGGCTCTTATAGTATCTGCTTGATTTCCTTTTGACGGATCATACACCTCACTCACCAGCTACACAGTAGCTTATGCAACAACTACCTACAGTTATTGTCCTACTCTTGATTAGTCTTTCGGCTAACCAACAGCTGCTGGCTGCTGGCCTGCATGTAACTGACGTAAATTATGGAATTGCCTTATGTATCCATTCATTTCCTAGTCACTTTGTTACCAATAAGGAGTTAAGGGGTGTTCTCCCATCTTTCCCTTAATGCAACTGAATTGAACAGATACTTGCAGCGGAATCCGATTGAGGCTGCGCGGAACGTTACCAACAATCCTTAACTTACCCATTTAACAGGACGCTAGTTCAAGGGCAACAGAAGCCAAACTTCCCGTCCACCCTTGAAGAAAGAGGAATTTAGACACAAAACGCATCGTAGTCACCTTCAGGCGTAGTTTTGGGCATGTTTCAGATTTTTCAACTGTGAAGTTAAGGCATGTTGTAGCCGACGCCTCCACTGAAAGGTAAACTGTGTTCACATTTTCGTTTTCTTTCTTTCTCTCTCTATTGTTCTTGTTCTTCCCTTACACAACCTGCTCTAAATTGCTCATTTCCAGCTGTTTTCCTTTTTAGCGCCAGTCGATATGTGTTGGCTCCGGAACGTTTACGAAAGAGCTTTCCCTGGTCCCACATGGCGGCTGGTGCGCTGCAATAGTTTTCTACCCGAGGGGACCTCATATTAACGCTCCGTATTGTGAATAACCTGCATTGTTGTTTCGTTCCTGATGATTTCGTTGCCTAGGCTAACACGCCAACTTTGCGCGGGCATTCCCTTAAACTACGCCCGGGCAAAGGAAGGATCGACGGAAGAAAATTTTCTTTGCCAACAGAATAGTTTCAGCGTGGAACGCTCTTCCAGAAGAGGTAGTCCTCTCCACTTGTGTCAATGCATTTAAGAGTAGACTGGACATGTATCAAGCGCAATTGCAATGAAGGTAAAAAAACTCCTTCATCAGATTACAATGAATCACTTTACAATGAAGAACATTGCTTATCACATACACTGCATCAAATCATACTACCCGCTATTTGTAAGTAGTCGTATATTTTCTGTATTTTCTGCCACATTTTTGTGAAGACTGCATTCCCGGAACATGTAATTGTCGTAAATTTTACATTTTTCTTTGTATCAACTTATTTCATATCATCCTGTTACCAACAGGGAGTTCAGAGGCATTCGTCTATCTTTCCCTCAATAAACTGATACTGATATACAGATACCCGTCGGTGTAGTGTGCATACATAACCTCTTTTGTGCCACAGCGGGTGTATTTTGTATGTAACTCGGCATTTACAACGTGTTCATCAGTTTTCATTTTGCTCAAGTCCTGATTCTGCTGTCTGGTTGGCTGCAGTCGAACATCAGACACAGAATGAACCTCGCTCGGGAAAAAAGCTTATTCTCTTGACCTTCCATCTGGAAATCACAGTTTCACTACTATAACTGTAGTCAGCTTTACTCAGGACAACGATTGCACGAACTTGGTTTGCGAGTATGGCAGAGCTCCCAATCCCCGACTGCTGACTGATTTCTGACTTCCTTTCATTCAAGGGAGACCACTGGCACAGCTGCGAGCATTCATGCGCATTTCTACGTGTTACAGGGATACGAGCGACAGTGCACCCAGGGCCTGTGACTAGCAGTGCACGCGAGTTGAGTCATGCGCGTAGAGAAACAACGTGCGCTAACGACCGATCACTTAGTTTGAGGAACTATCGATCAGCGTGCACAAGCGACGACCGCTCACGCAGTGTGCGAAAATATCAATCAGCGTGCATGCGTAACGAAAGCTCACACAGCGTCGGAAACTATCGACCAGCGTACATACGTGATGACCGCTCACTTAGCATGGCAAATTATCGATCAGCGTACAGGCAAGAACACCTGTCGCACACCATAGACTAGAATGATTTTAGATGGAGCAAAACCTTATAAATACGCTGGAGTGGGCAATCTGGAAAATCCGCTGTCTCTGTGCTTTCCTGAATAAAGCCCTTGCCCCCAGAACCGGCTCTTTTCTGCCTGGTCCTCGGGACATAACACCTCGGAAAGGGCAGCTGTCGGCAGAACGGTTTCAAGCCTGGCACGTAAGTAGGAAGGCATATTATTCACATGGCTAATTCTTATTTCTTATGTTTGGATACCTATTTGGACAGCTGCAAGGCTCCCTTTCAAATGGCTACCACTCCCTGTCAGCCTGCATATTTCGTTGTAAATTTTAATTTCCATCATAAAAAGTGTGCGAGTGAGGAAACATGCCGATGTTTCAGTGTGATTCTCCTTTCGACTATCATCATATCACGTGGGCAGTCAGCCCCCAACCCCCTTCAATAACTGTTACTGCGGATATGATTTCGAACTTCTCTATGAAAATAAAAACACGTACTCACAAAGTGTCAGTAGATGTTGAAATACGATCACATAACAGTTGACTGGTAGCAAAATATGCTGTATGTAGTTCGCTAATAGGCAAAGGGTTAGCTTGTGGGAAGACTATCCCGTCACCGCTAAGCGACCAAAAGGAGAAGATGACAGGAGAAAAAATAGAGCTGTTGGCTCTCGCACGAGTTGCTATACAGGCGACGAATCTGGCTTAAGAGAGGTGGGGCTTACTAAGGATGCCCTTTTGGCAAACAGACGTATCTGTGTAGGTCAATGAGCAGTTGCCCGGGGCAACTTGCGCGTGCCTTCACAGCCGTCTCGGAAGAAGAAGACGATAAAGTTAGATACTGAGATATTGGTTAGGGGAAGGCCGGATGAGGGCAGGTGGTCTAGTCCATTGTTTGAAGAGGGACGCGCGGGCTGGCCGCTTATCCATCCTCTCTCTCCTGGGTAAGTGCCGCCGCAGGGAGCACAGGGATTATAGCTGAGGTAGAAAACAGGACATTCAGTGCTAGGTGGATCCGCCTGTCCCTCTTCTGTGCGATCGTTTGGTCCTCAGGGGTAATACTTGCTCACATTCGAGGTAGGAAATCGTCGATGGCAGTGTCAGTGGCGTTGGTGAGGGCAGCCGCATAGCCGAAGGGGTCAGGTGTGGCACCCGTGGCTGGCTCTATTGCGGAGCGGATTATGTAGGTCAGCACCAGGCCGAGAATGGTGAGGACAGCCACGAGGGTGACGATGCGCGCCAGCCGGTGGTTTTCAATGAGGTTGGAGTACTCGTTGGCCCTGGGCTGCCGACAACAGGCACAGCAGATCAGGTCTAGCACGATGAAGCGTTCAACGGGTCGGATTTGGTCCTCCCGGAAGGCGGAGGTGTAGGGAAGGGAGAGATTGGGCAGAGTAGAGGTAGAACGCCCGAGAGGCAGGGCTGAAGAGAGTCGGTTGAGGCGTTGGGCCGGCACGCCTGGACCGTTCAAATCCACGGTGGCGGCGGCTCGCTGGATGCTGCCATTGGGGAGGCTGGAGTTGCGACGCGCGTCTAGACGCTGGACGAAAGGCAGCTTGGAGGACAGCGAGGACTGGGACGGCTGCTGATTTTCTCCAGCCTTCGCACCGAATTTGGATAGACTGCCTGGGTCCAGTACAGTCGAACCCCACTTTCGATTACCTTTGGCGCAAGACAAAATGGCATGTAGGGTTTAGAATGTCCAGCAATATATTTGAGGGTAGATCTAAATTCTGACGTAAAATTCTTGGATTCTATACTGGCCGGAAAAGGTTCAAGCCATACTAAGTACAACTGAAAAAGATGAAGTTAGATAGAAGGAAAAGAAAGCATTACTGTTTCCACTACTACTACTACTACTACTACTACTACTACTACTACTACTACTAC
>JAYGXS010000008.1:17381312-17403538 GCA_036362985.1 Ligula intestinalis
TACTACTACTACTACTACTACTACTACTACTACTACTACTGCTCCAACTACTACTACTACTACTTCTCATACTACTGGCGTAACCCATATGAAAGCAATTAACCAGACGACTACACATTATACTATTAATTGATGAGCGCTCACCGGTCGGGCGTGAGACTCACTCGTTCCGTTCTGCTTTGGCGTATGGCTGACAGATAATGGATAGTAAGTCAGCAATGATCATTCCAGAGTTCCTTGTCCTTATTAGTAGAGTAAATCCGTATCTAGTACTACACGCTGTGCGATTGCTGTCGGGAGTCACGTAGCCAAAGTCCAGTGTAATTCTGCCTATTATATATACTAGGCGTTGAGCGGCTGATGGAAAAAGACGAAAGCGCGCCCCAAGACACAACGGACCGAGTAAGTTCCTTAGTCGATTAGTGAGCTCCTGCCTACCATTGTGCATATTCCTGATCGATACCCGTAGGGCAACTAGGCCGTGGCACAGTGCTTAGAGCGTTGGATTTCTAACTAACAAGGTCGCGGACTCAAACCTCAGATGTCGCAATACTTGGGGTTGGGTATGACTAGCTGATGACGGCTAATGAGCTGGAAATAGCAATTCTAGTCAACCTTGTCCTTGTTGATAATGTCTTTCTAATAGAATATGCAAGCCATTGAGTGACTGTTGGCGGGATTCGAGAGGGGAAGCCCCAAGGCATAACGGAAAGAGTGAGTTCCGTAACCGATTGGTTAGCGCCTGTTTACCAGTGCGTACATTCTCAATCGAAACCGGCAAGGGAACTAGCCCGTGGCGCCGCGGTTAGAGCATTGGACAGGGTCGCGGGTTCAATCTTTGAGGGTTGCTGCCTCTGGGACGGGTTATGGCTAGCTGGTGATGGCTGAGGAGTCAGTAGTGACCCTTCTAATTTATCTTATTCTTGTTGAAAATGTTCACCTGCCTATCAATAATATCAGTAATACTAACAAAAGTGACAATACCAAGGTTTTCGCTCCACCCTTATAAAGCACTTCTTCCTGATTTTGAGGGCTTACTCACCAGTTGCTGTCAGCGGCCGATCCTCGAAGATGGTGCCCTTCCGCAGAACTGGTGGCTTTTGAATCTTCCGACGTCCCTCAAAGATGCAGGCGAGGGTCCTGCGCGGCTGTTGCAACATGCTTGGCTGACTGATGCTGCTGTGGGTTTGCGCCGCGACAATTACTCTCATCTGCTCGGGATTGACAGAAGCCTCCATCTTCGAAGTACTTGCCAGCGCACCAAGGAGCTTCTGATGTCCACTGTCACCGACCGTCATCTTGTTGGACGTAGGGTTGGGTTTGCCTGTCGCGACGACGGTTGTCGCCGTTGAGGACGGGTCAGGCGAAGTAACCGTTTCCACACTGGTGTCAGCTGCTGTGGCGGGAGCAGGCTGTTGAAAAAACACATTGGGACGTTAAGAACCGCTGGGGTAATTATACGTGCCCCGGTTGTTCCACGAGTGCCTGAATGCGAATTAATACCACACAAACCCCAGACAAGAGTTGGTTGTAAAACAATGCTACTCACAATTTGTAAATACTATTGTGATAGTGAAGATTTGTAAGCATGCGTGTATAAACGCATATGAAGCACCGCCATATAAACAAAAGGAGTCTTTAAAGACATTGCCTACCACTCTCACCAAATAAACTGAAAACTGAGGGTGCTGCTACTGGAGGACTGGTTATATTTTTACTGTTATGCTAGCTCTTCCGCCAGGGATTATTAGCAGAGAGCACACCTAAAAGAGTGCGGGCCCAACCACCCTGGTTGCTAAGTTATCCTAGCGAAGCGGTTAGAGCACTGACGTTCTAGTCAACAAGTTGCTGTTACGACCTTCGGGTGTCGCAACACCTGGGGCTGTGAATGACTGGTGGATGGTGGCTAATGAGCCAGAAGTAACCATTCTAGTCTCCTTCCTGTTTGTTGGTAAGGTCGTATATGTTTGTATAAATCGTGCACTCCTTTACCCAAAAAAATAACTTCCACGGCTATATAGAATCATTGCGACAGAGACTTTGGAAGTTGTTTCAAACCCGTATGCGTCACCAGTCAGTTACAGCACAACCAAACTTCGGAAAAAAGCTGGACTTAAAATCGCGTTCTCCGGCTGCTCAGCCTAACGTGGAGTGCATCGCCAGTGAGCCACTGCATTGCGCCCTCTCGGTTGCTATCAAGAACATTTCATACACTGATTAACGTTCCTTTAAGATGCTGACAGGAATTAAATGTCACATAAAACACACTGTGATTTCTGAAAGAAAAGAATACCATTCGAGTCGACCGGAGGGTCGGGTGAACAGAGGGTGATCAGCCACTTATTCAAAAGAACATTGAAGTAGAATTTTGCTTATGTTAGTAGACTATCACCTGGGGGAAAATGCGCAGTCGATAGGAGGGCAGAAATTCATTGACCAATTGCAATAAAGAAGGATTGACATCTAATACGTGACCCACCGTCAATCCGAATTAGAAAACTGGATGGACTACTCGAGAAAATGTACCCTTAAGTTTCGTATGTCACATATCAAGGCATGGGAATAGAAACCCCCCGGTAACACGGGTGACCGCGCAAAAAAATTCGAGACAGGGTAACTACTCTCTTTTACTAACCCTACCTCTAGCACTTACCTTCGTCCCAACCGTATATGCAACCCTGAACTCTGACCTAACTGCTCTTAAATATAGCACAAGGTTACCTATGCTTCTGCTCTATCAGTAGCGCACCAAAGGTACTTTATGCTGTTAAATGAGACCTGTTCCATCTATGCAGAGGTGAACGAAATGAGCTTTATGTCAGTTTATTTCCAGGCACGCTGCTCCACACTCCTGCTCGAGACAGTCCGCTAACGTCATCGTCATCAGTGCAAACGCTCGCTCTTATCTCTCGGCCTGCATTACGCGGCTAATCGACTTGGGGCCATCCACCATTTAGCATAGGCCAATCAACGTTCCTCATTCACTGATTGGTTGCAGACAACAAATACGCCAACGAACATGCAGGGCCGAGTAAAATAACGGACACTGACTGACACAACTGGCCTGGGGACACAGTTATCAGCTAGGACCGAACGGAGCCCCTTGTAAAGCTCCTTTCTCACAGTGAAAGGGTGGTCCAACCTACTCTGTCCTCCCTGCCTCCTGATTCAGGAAACCTTATTTTTATTGACACTAAAACTTCGACAGATGAACATGCAGTACTGTCTTCGTGAAGCTCCTGAATATTAATCAATCGAGGTATAATTTGGTTAAATTTTCACAACAGGAGAATCAAGGCAGAATGGGATGAGTGATTCCCGTAACCAATCAGTGCACCAATGTTAATATTCCAGATCGAAACTAGCAAGACAACGACCCGTGACTGAATGGATTAGAGCAGTCAGCATCTAATTTACAGGTAATGGGCGCTAGCTTCGAGTGTTGCACCACCTGGGGTTGGGTATGGCTGGCTGATCATGGCTAAAAAAGCCAGGATTGGCTATTTACGTATCCATTGTCTTTGTCCGTAATGCTCATTTACCTATGCTAACTTCTGTTGTGTTCAGTCAGTCATTCAGCCTTTTTCAGACTTCACACCGTTATGCTTTATATAATCGGAGTAGAAAACGGAGGTAGTCGCCACACACCTAATCGGAGCCGGCCAACCTTTTATACCTTTCCAGAAAACACGTGTACACTTCTCAGAACAACGCGTTACATCCACTGCCAATGTCCACGACCTGATTTCCGGAGAGGTGGCAATAGCGGCTGAAAACGTGCCGGCCGGCACATGAAAGTGGCTAAGTGCAGGCCACCTAGAGGGTTACCTTCATCTATCGCCACGCTGTCCACGTGAAAGTAAGAGCGGCACCGGAGAGAGGATATGTAAACTAGTACGCATATACTTCAAAGCCAACTCGGATTCTGTTACTGCCTATGCACCAAATAATGTTCCTTCCGACTCAGCTAAGAGGGTGTTTGAGAGTTCCCAGAACCTGAATAAAGTAAACAAGCACGGCAAATTGCCTTCCTACCTTCCTCTCGACAGGTCGATGGTAACAGTTCTGACAGCAATCACATTTCTTCATCGACTACTTTCTAGGACTCACATATTCGTTGATGTTGGCAGGTTCGACGTCATCTACACCAGGAGGAGCGCAGGAAAGGTGAATTACACCTGACTTAGTGATAGTAGACATGCGCACTCTCTTCCTTCTCATCCACCTAGACAGAGTCAAGAAGACCGAAGACAAGAGGGGCACAGGTGGCTGGCACAGCGTAAACCTGCACCTAGGTGTACTATCATATTCCCCATGTGTGTATAATGAGTGAACCTCCTCACTAAGCCTGCTATGCCTTGTCCTGGCTCCGGGGTTGATCCAGCGCATTTACCTTGTGACCCGTTGTGGAGCAGTCTCATCCTTCCTCCCAAAGGTGTAAGAAATGATAAAAATCGCGATGGTCGGAAACGGACGTGGGTGTAATGTCTACATGGCTCGTTTGCGCCTGCAATGGGTCAATCTGTTCCCTTATGCCACACCTACCAACTTTCGATGACAGCGCTCGGATAGCACCATAAGAAACGAATTAAGTCGCAGTCCTTAAGGTCTGACTCTCATTCCCACGTAGAAGGGAATACACTTCTGGCTTTGTCAGGGCTCGGCTTAACTGCACGCCAACCTGAAAAGTTTTCCCCACGCCAGACCACCGGTCCGCCTACACAGAGTGCACGTGATGACGCGCACAACTGCGGCCAAGAGCAGGACTCTACCACGCCAACTGCATGAGTCAAAAAGCCAATGAAGTCACTCCTTACTTGTGACCACAATCTCATTGGCCCAATCTTGTACGATATTGCTTACCTTAAGTACAATGTACTAGATATTCTATAAGACTTCTAACTTTGCGCTCTCCTTGTCGTGTTCTTCCTTGGGGGCTCACACAAGGCGTAGTTAGACGGCGGTATCGCAGCTTTGGCCATATTTACAGCAAGCTACAAGAAAGCTTGTGCATCTAGGATTAAAGTCTAAGTTGGATGATATGGATATCTTTCCCGTAAGTCTGTCCAAAAGTATTTGCTAAAAATGTGTATGCCGTCCAGTGCAATCCATCGTTCCTAGCAGAAGCAATTTTCCCGGCCGTCCAACCGGGTGCGACCCCACCGGAGTAGTTGCTCAGCGTTGAGAATACGCTGCCATCGGCCACCCGTTTCTTGGGGGAGTAAAAACAGTAAAAAAGTACCATGCCCACTCCAGGCAGCAGACAGATACTAGTTTGAAGGGATCTTGATTAAGACATGCAACTAGGAACTTCCTTAGTGCAGGTAGTCTTGCGCGAAAGTCCAGAAATGGTACCTATTACCGTGAACTAACTATAACTCTTACACTAACTCAAACCATGAAACAAAACACAACTTTATTACTAACTCTAATCGCACTGAAGCTTAGTACAAGGCCTCCTCATTAGAAAGCGGCTTCCTATTCGCGTGTCTTGCATACTACTTCCATCAGCACGTTCATTTTATGATTGCAGACGTAGATCGCATTTTGTACACCGCCCTAAATTTATAGCAAGAAAACGTTTGTTTTGAGGTATGTCTCTAATGTCTCTGCGTGCGTGCAAGCACGTAGAAGCCATTCTGACCGCTGGGCTCAAGTCATGCTTACACTACTTTCGAATTCCGCAAAAAAATAACCAAAATTATACAAAAGGAAATATGCGTCAGTTAAAAAGTAGTTCAAAAAGCTGGATATTTCTGACCGGCTCGGACGGTGACTGGGGCCTGGGACTGTGAATAGAGAGTAAGATCAACAGTTAAGCGCACTTTCCCAACTATAACGAATCAGACGCATTTGGAGCTATAACGGTGCGCTCAAAGCCATGACTTGGAAAGTTACCAACTAAAGGTGCAATCAGGACAGCGCGGTCAGTGTAAGTTAGTGAAGAGTGGCTGGTTGGTGGGCTGATATTCAGGCCGCAATAGCTCCTTCTTAAGGGGGACTTTAGGGCACCCCATGCAACTGGGATAGGAGCCAAGTGTGTGGGTGGCTCCCGCCGCGCCAAACACTTGCACCACCTCCGGTCTCCTTGAATCTGTTGTGAAACCGGGCCCAGGTGGGAGAGGAGGGAGAGTGCGGTGGATGCAGCACAAGTCAACTCCAACTATAATCTAATTGATGTACAATTCATCGCGTTTGCCTTCAGCCTGCTGAAGCACACGGTGTATATCGTCAGAATCGGCGATCGAACTGTCATATTTTGCTTCCTGTATCTCATGCTAGAGCTGCAACTGAACTTGTGGGCGTACCGTAGAAAAATAGGGCACTGGTGATTTGGCGCCAAATTTTGAAATATGTTTTCGATTCGAACAAATTTTTTGAGAAGGATGGTAATACTGATGATTTTACAGCCTAATCTCAAGCTATTTCAGTCATGTCCAGATGCCGGATTTTGAAAGAGCTTCTTTCTCGACGTTTGTAAAAATGGCAACTTAAGTAAAATGCATTTTCTCATTGATTTACACCACACTTATAAATTCAATCATGTTTTATAGAAAACACGCGCAAGTATGTTTTCTCTCGGAATCAGATTGTAAAAAATTACGTCAACTTGGAAGTGTGCATATGCTTGAAGAAAGGATATCTATTGGTTTTAAAAAAGTTTCTAATTGTAAGATTTTTTATGGTCGCGAAGTGTTCATTCATCAAACATCGTACCCCTCAGTGTATTTATGTTGCTTATAAAGTAATCAGTATGATCTAATTTCATAGCAAACTTAAGTGAGCACTATATGACCTCCTCATACTGTAGCGAAACGTGTACCTTCCCTTAGGCAGAATTTATGCAGCATGTAGTTTGGAAACCTTGATTTCAAGTCTAAAGGCTCGAAGGGTTTAAAATTATTCGGCAACTTAGAAACTTTAAAACCAGTGAGAAAAAAGCATACTATTTAAGAAGTCATTCCTTTTTACAGGCGGTCATTCAAAAGACAGCATGCCGGCCTGACTTAAATCCTTTGAGATTAAGCTGTAAGATAGTCAGTATTATAATCCCTCACCCCCAATTATGTCACTTGTGCGAATTGAAAACAAATTTCAGAATTTTGGTTAATGTTGCATGAGGAAGGGACTGTAGCAAGGCTGGCCTATGGTGCGCTCATAATGGATGACGAACAACGATGGAGGGAGGTTTCCTATATCGGGGACAGTTTTTTCAAGGTTGAGTCAAATGTATTGGGAGGAGACACGGTGGTTGCGTTTGTCACATACATACCTGTTTTCTTGGAACCTGCCCTTGGCCCATTAAAGATGAATGCCAACACTCACGCCCACGCATACACATGTCGCCAAGGTGGGTGGAGAAGACGTGAAGGTCGAAGGGCCGAGTCAAGCAAAGGGTGGGGCGGGGGGTTTGCGGGGGATAGATGGCAGAAGGGGGGGCGATGGCAACAAGCCAGCAGAGCATCAGATGCCAAGGCTGAAGAGGGGGGGGGGGGGGGGGGGGGGGGGGGGGGGGGTGAAAAAAGCCCGAGGGGGCGGAGCAGGGGTGGGTACTGTCAAAACCACACCCAAGCTTCAGATTACCGGTGGGGGCGGGCATTGGATAAAGTGCCTCTTAGTTCTTGACTCAGAGAGGGACAGAGACCGTGCCAATTCCGCCCTCATGTACATGCAAACTGGGAAAATGCTCTTAAGGGGACAATATAAATTGCTTCCTGTGTCGTGCGTTTGACTGACATCTTCTTCGTTGACTTGATACTGGCCACGTGAAGGAGCGGTCAGACTGTGAATACGCCCAGATAGTGGAAAAAGTCTTGGATGTCAAAAAGAGGGGAGGTCTAACTTTGAATTTTTACTCAGACCGTTTCAGAAGGCATTCGCTCCTCCAGACTGAAGTATCTGGTGAAACTATGTGATCTTCAATAATCAGACAAGTACAGCTTCTGAAACTGTTACTCCAGTTGACTACTCGGTCTGACCGGGAGGACTTTTGTAGATCCGGTGGTGTGACGAGAAAAATTAGAAAAAAAAAATTGTCCGGAGAATTGCCTAAATAAAACAAACATGGCAGGTCCACTTCTGTTCTTAGACGTCCTCCTAAGCCGAAGGCATGACGGCAGCTTCCAAAGGAGCGTTTGTCGAAAGAAAATCTGGCCTGGCCAGCAGTTAGAAGTTTCGTACCCATCCATAATGAGCGAGATATAGTCCACTGACTTATCAAAAGGCTAGAAACATTTGCTCGGGAGACAAAATTGGGGAGAAACTTCATACAATTCAGGACCTGTTTCGTGAGAACGGAAATCGTAAGTGATTTATTACAAGGAATACGGTTGCGAAGCAAATAAACCCCCCTTCTCATTGTGGGAAAGAAAACGCTATTCCTAAAAGCCCGTTTTCAAGGAATGCGACAAGTGAACTCCTAAGAAGACGTCTTGACCAAACCATATTACCAAACAATCCCAGCACCGAGAGTGCGGGTATTATTCTCAACCAACCCGGTCCTACGCGGGGAAGGTAAGGAAAGGTTGCCTGCTCAGACCATTTCCATCTGCATTTACTTGTTAATATGAAGCAGTTTAAATTGATTGCATGAGTCGATGACTACTAAGAAGAACAGGGAACACTCTCCGGCATGACTGCGAATAGGTGAAGTCAGGCGCATAAAAGGCGCCCTTCTATCGCACATTGTGGATTTCGGATATCGTGCGGACCCCAACGAAGCCTTTCGAGTGATTGATAAGGTCCCACCCATCTACCCCAAGTCCCTGTGTCAGCACCTGTTAGCAAAGCGGATGCGACCGCTACCAGGTTATGAAAGCCGGTCATGTGTTTACAAAATAATCTATAGCAAGCTCCGCGCCTAGCATGTCCAACAGTCACTCAACTGCACTTTTCTGCGCTCTCTTTCCCCACTTTCCCCTGAACCACCTCCACCAAACTCACCCCGCTGCGTAACCGGCCTTCCTTGATCAATCCTGTCCCTTATTCTCACGACTCACTCTTATGATAAGATGAATATTATTGAACGCCTATTTACCTTTGACCCTGTTCTCATATAAATGTACCGGCCCGATGAGAAGTAATCAAAAGCTTACGTTTGCTCGTCAACTGCTATTCTAAAAACAAGATAGTTTAAGTTTTGCGGAGTTGCTGGCGTCTTAAGCGATCAGAATGGTGTTTGGACTTCAACCATTTTGATTAGACTCATTGTTGAGGCTTGCATAACATTGGACAAAGGGAAAATATGAGTTCCAGGGCGTAATTCAGAAGAAGTAAATTCAACTCATATCCACTGTTGGGAGTTATTTTTGTCAAAGCAATCAGTAATTCGATGAGTGCGCATTTTACCACTTCAGTTTCGGTAAGCTAGGTGGCCGAGCCATCGTACCAACAACCTTCAATATGGGTGATGAAAATTCGGCAGATAACGACCCGCATGCCGATCATCAAGTAATTAGCACACCAGAGGACAATTATCCTTGGTAAAGGGTAAAGCCGTAAACGGTTCTTGGTATGCTGCATTTCTAACTCCCTGTCTTTGAAAGTGAGTTTGGGCTAGAATCCGAACTGTCGGGCGAGCACATTTATTGTCCCAGCGACCGCGTCTACTTATTCTCAGAGAGGAATCTGTTTCAAAAGTATTTCATCAGGATCACTTATTACCCTTCCCTCTTTTTTCCTTCTACCGTCTTCCTATTCTCGTCCTCGCCATCGCCGTCGTCCTCCTCCTCCGCCAGTCAATCATTATCTCTCTGGTCAAAGCTGGTAAGGATCTCAGTCTAGCGACTTAAAATGACCCAATTGTTCCCTCCCCTCCCCTTAGTCCGCTGGTGAAGAGTATGGAGCGTCTAATTCATCCAATTTTGACACCTGCGACGGATCTATCTTGCCATCAACATAGTTTAAGATCAGGTTGTGTTGCCAAAAGGGTGCTTTTTGAGCTCACTGACACTATCCACGAACATTTAAATCAACAGAAGCCTGCTTTACTTAACGCAGAAGTCTCAGTCGACCTGTCACGCGCTTCGACTGCATTTGCCATGATCAGCTCCTGCACGACAATGCATCCCTGAACCGCCTGACTGACCTAGTCAGATGGTTTGCGGCTTATACCCGTGGGCGTCAAGATCTTATCCTTTTCCGCGGTGCTCTTTCTAAGCCCCGTAAACAGACCTACAATTTTTCCCAAGGCTCTGTGCTCAGTCCGTCGCTCCCACTTACTCGGGCACCTCCGAAAGTGGCATCATACGCGGATACTGTTACCTTCTTCTACCGGCACCACCACGTTGATATGGTTGAGCAACTCATCTCGGAGTTCATGCCTGATGTCGTACATTTCTTCACTCAGCGCGGGTTGACGATCTCGGCAGCCAAGTCATACGTCATTGTTTTCACGCTGGACTCGAAGGAGTTCAATCCCCACCCTAGCCAAAATCCTCAATGATGCGTTTTATTGCTCGTTCATTAGCCCAAGCTCCTTGGCGCCAGTTTTGATCCGCTCTTCACGTTCGCGGACCATGCCATAAAGGCCGCAGGCAAAGGGAGTTGCTGCACCAAGATTCTCAAGGCTCTAGCGGGCACATCCTGGGGCTGCGCTGAAGTGACTTTGGCCACCAAATTCACAGCACTGGCTAGGCCGCAGCGCAATTATGTTGCACCAATCTGGTATCTCACGATCAGTTCTCCCAGCCTCCGCTCAACCACGGGTTGCTATAAAAAGGCACCTATCGATCATGTTCATGCAGAGGCCTCTATCCTACCAGCCAGAAGTTTAGGTGGATCTGTTGGCAACCTAGCCAGCCTAATCAGCACCCTTGCCACCCTCCTGAACCCCGCCGCCGCAGCGTTCGTCCGTCTATTAGAGTTCTCTACAAGGAAGCTGTCGCCTCATATTTCTCAAATCTATCCCTTGATGGCTCTCTCATCATTAAAAGGCTTCTAGCGTCTTCACCAGGAAGCCGAAGTCGAGGCAAAACCTAGCTACGAGCTGACGATCCTTTTAGGCGGCTTTCAACCTCCGATTGCGGCCTCGGAACGACAACTCTCGAGGTTCACTCGCTGTACCTTCGCTCAACTACGCAGTGGCTACTCCGTGCTCCTTCGCCAGTGGTTAAACCAGCTCGACCCGTCCACATCCGACAGCTGTCCCGATTGCGGCGTCTCTCCGCATAACTTTCAGCATGTTTTCGCCTGCAGTTCCCGGTCAAGCACCCAAATCGACCCCGTGGACCTTTGGCTCAAGCTGGTTGATATCGCGGCTTTTCTTCGTCCTCCAACTAAAACCAATTTGAATTCGGACGGGAACCTTTGAAACAAAAGGGGCTACAACACACACACACACGATGGACGAAGCCGAACGCAGCAGCAAAGTCAATAAAGCAGATGACAGTTGGTTGCTGGTAGCTATGGCAAAATTCCAGAATCCATCCCAGTGTGAAGATCTTGTCCGCACATCCGAGCCCAGCGCGGAATCTGGATTGGTTGGATCACATCCTAGAGTCACGCACAGGCTGTAAATCACTTGCGAAGAACAAAAGCGAAGATACTAACAGCAACGTTGATAAGAGTATTGCCACGGTAGTTCACGCATCTTATCCTATCTCCCTTCTTGTAGACAGGTACAAGAATGCCGGAGCCCTAGTCATCAACAACGGCCTAGTCTCTCCACGTTAATCTAATCATCTCAAGAAGCCAAGGAACCAGAGTGTGGACACAAGACTTTTAGATTTCAGCGGGAATACCATAATCGTCGCACGTCTTTTTGCTGCACAGATTCTACATTTCATCGGCAACTTCGTCTTCGGAAGGGAGATCGCACGACACTGCATAGGCTGGAGAGGGTTGACACTCCGCTGCGGAGGAGAGGAAGTGTGTGATTGGTTTCTCACGTTCGCCATGTTCCAGTGCCGTCATTGGAATTTGCAACATCTTCTTAGGCAGTTGGTGCGCCAGACCTCAGCCCTCCGTACTCTGGCAACACTGTTGCTGCTGGTCCGCAACCGCATATTTTTCAGACCCAGGAGTCTGCTTATTTCGTGGCTAATCTTCGCTGAAGGCCGTTCCACTATCCGCCACCTATGGACGCGCCAGGTAGCCAGAAGCTAGGCTAGCGGGTAATCCGCCTTCCGCCTAAGGGAACTGACAGAGGTGACTGGTCTAGCGTGTCTCTGCGCCTAGGAGTGATACAACACCTTTGTCAGGTGTAGCAGTTGTTATGGGTGTGCTATCCAGTTTAATGCCTCCCGTTTCCTGATCTACCTCCCATGCTAGTTTACCTCAGTAGAATTTTCCATTTGAAAGCTAAAATTATGGAGTTCAGACTAAGCACAGTATATCCTCACTGTTCACCAAAGTACTGGTAGTTGAAACCATAGAGTACCTATGTGACCTCTTACGGGAAACAAACTACCAGATAGGGATGACAGTGGAGATGCTGAAAGAACAACTGACGTGCTGTACACAAAATGTACAATTTCTCTGTAATGGCTGGCCATACAGGCAAATAGACGGAGTGGCAATGGGCTAATCACTTGGACCATTTCTCGCAAATGTTTTCATGGGCAAGATCGAGGAAACAAAGCTCAAAAACACTTTTCAATCGTAAAATGGGAATTTTTGCAGAACTAGGAACAGAAATTCCTGCAAAATCAATTGAAATTCTTGACTATGCTCTTATGTGGAAAAATCAAAGGGAATGCGGGTGCAATTCTGTCCAGCATAACACCTAATAATCACGTAATACTTGCTGATAATGCTCACATTTTCACGATGAGTAATCTCACAAAAAAGCGCGTGCGACTGATTCCCACGCTACATGCCATGAGCATGCACTCTACAATGTTCCGCATGGGCCGTGGCCACAGTGCTGTCTGATTGGTAAATGTTTACGGGAAATTGCTCAGCTCTTCTACAACTTGCTCTTGAAGTTGATTGGACAGAATAAAGCCAATGTGAACAGGATGTTATAAATACGCACAGCTATTAAATGAGAAGGATTTGCAGGTTTTGTATGAGTTTGATCTTGGCCCATCATATTCTCTTTCTCGCTCTCGTGTTGGCGTTTGAGACAACCGTCGAGCAAGTAAACGTTTCTTTTGAATTTTAAGTACAAGGCCGAGTGATAAAAATATTACAACGCCCTAGTCGATTTGGCTATGAACAAGTTCTGCTACCCCAAGATGCCTCAGGCTAGAAAATATCATCTACTTAAATACTACACAGTGCGGCCACGGCTTTTTATTCAGCAGTTACAGTACCTTGGGTTTGAAAGAGAGAATGGACGAAATAATCTACTTATTTCAGCCGTTGGAAAAAAGCGGGATATTTTGGACACGTCCCATTTAAAAACTGATCAAGTGTGACGCGTTCGCTGTTTTTTTTTAAACAAATGCACATTCTTACAGATAAAGTACCTTCTTCGGGAGACGTGTCACTTAATCTGTATGATTTCATGAAAACCTTCGACGGAGGAGGAGATCACACCACATAATGGCCAAAATATACTATGATGCACTGGAAAAAACAATTACATGAGAAACGAGTAGCAGACAGCGATCTTGACACATTTTTAGGAGCCACAACATAACATTTATGACGCGAAGTATGTGAAAGCACACATTTCCTGGTCGTCTGCTATCAGAATACCCATTGCTGTTGATCAAAACCGGACGATCAACTGTCAGTGTTGTATGAGAGAAAATCAGGAAAGTGTCATAGTTGTTTTACTAGTCTCATTTTAGAGCAGTGTACCTCAGTGTAAGTCTTGCAAAATCACAAGGATTATTTACATTGTCAACAGTAGATCCTGTATCTCATGAAACGTCAACCGAAATTCTGGAAAGTGTTTTCTGTTCAATAGGTTAAGAAGGTTGTAACACTGACTATCATGCAGCCTAACCCCAAAATACTTCAGTCGTATCAGAATGCTCGCGTTTTCATACCAGGCTTCTGTCTGACCACCTGCAAATAACATACTCTGTAAAAATGTTTTTGAGGTAACATGCTCCCTTCTCATTGATTTCCAATGCTCTTATAAATTCAAGCATATTTTAGAGAAAATATTCACAAAAATACTCCTTCTTGTACTCTTCGAGCAGCAACTTACGCCCTCATATTTGACACTCGACGTTGCACTTATTTACAGATAGGGCCCCCAGTCCATAAACAAGTGCAACGACTTGCCTAATCCATAGTTGGTGCAAAGGCTCAATTTGGCCAAAACAAGTTAACACTTGGGGAACGCACAGACCACCGCGTTGTCTTACGCAAACACTGAGGAACCCGATGGCCGAGCAATCACCACCTCCAATTCCACCACACGTGATGAAAGTTCAGCAAGTCAGGGCCCAACTGTCGGTTATCAAGCAATCAAATTACAAGAGGACAATTATTGTTAATTGTCTTTATTTGTCGTATGCATGCAATGATGACTCTGTCCTATAAATACTGCAACTTTCTATGAATATGTTACCCGTTTTTGCTATTGCTTTCTGTTCATGCCTCTGAGGAAGAAGATGCGACGGATCTCGAAACGTCACGCAAATAACAGTGTTGTCTCAACCATCAAATCTTCTTCCCTATTACTTCCTCAGACTCGTATGTTCACTTGTATTGATAATTTATGAGAACTTGTAAACTCCCGACTAGTGCTATAAAGGGGATTGGTGCATTTTCATTCTGCGAAAGCGACCACAACAGAAAAAGGAGTAAATGCGATCACCACAGCTCCACACCATCGTTACCATCATCATTCAGCAAAATTAACCATTTCTGCTCTGGGCTCCACATAGACATGAAGAAAATCCACATCTACTTACACCATATAAAAACTCGCTCAGAGCAAAGATATCCGTCAGCTTGACCAGTCAATCCATCTCAGTCACGTTCGACTCCAGTAAATGTACTATCCCATGAGCTGCCTACCGAAATGCTAAAACGTGTTTTTATCCACATAGGTAACTTCAGTAGATTTGTAACAAAACATATCGTACAGCATATTCAGTCACTTCGGGATGCAGACTTTTGAACAAGTTTTCTTTATAACAGCCTTCGAAAACTACACGCTGTAAAAATTAACTACTTACCTAGCAAAGACTTTTCCATAAGTTTTCAAGGCCCTTATAGATTCAACGACTTGTTAAATCTGTACAAAATTATTATTTATTGCGGTCATTTGGTAGCACGATACGTCTTCTTCAAATTTTATTCTTGGCGAAAGCGTATGTTTCGGTCTTAAAATGTTTTTAATTGTACAATAATGTTGAACCAAAACTGCTATTATACCAGAATTCAGCGTATCTAAATTTCATACGGCATATTTTCTGTATAATGAGAATCTTGCATTTATTAAAGCTATTAAAAAGAGGCAATACAGAGCTCGTAGACATTTTACAGACTGTGGAACATATGATATACTTAAAGAGCAGCAGCAAAAAAATATCTGTCACGAAGTTTTATTACTGGACATTCTAGGGCCTTAAAATTGTATAAATCTGAAATTCCTCAAAGCTAAAAGACACCCTGTCCTGGAGTGGCGCATTTGAGCAAGATGTAATTCGCTGCCAAACGGGCACACGAAAAACTATTTTGCACATATTTTCTGTAAAATATTTAAAAATTTGTAAGGACCGAAAAACTGACAAAATGCATACCATTTAAGTTGTTATATTCTGCCGAACTTGTTAAAAAGCCGGTGTCTTGATGAACCTAAAATATTAAGAGATGCTACTGTCGCCAATCGTAGTAATGTTAACCGAATAAGCCGAGATGTCACCGCCTATTTGCGCCTTGATTGAACTCCCAAGGAAAAATGCAATAAGGGGCACAAAAGCAGAAGTCCTTTAGCATACCTAGTACAGCGTAGTTATAGCAAGCAGAGCGTACAGATTGGAACAATGAGATGATTCCCTCAAGAGAGGGGTAATATGCTGAGTGGTCTTCGGGTTGAACAGATTGATAGGGCAGAGCACTAATCAGAGCCGGTGGCTAGATCTCATCAGTACTACGACTTGCACCGATAGATATTGAACCGTAGGACGAGTGATCAGGTAGCCTGATAACGTGTCATAAGGGTTGTTGGCAGGGCTCAAGATGGTGCCTCAAGATACAATGGGACGAGTGTGCCATAAGGCGATCGGTGAGTGTCCTAATATTTATAAACAACCCTTGCTATACATTCTGTCTAAGAAAGAGAACGTAGTCTCCACGGAACGAGGAGGACGTCACATGCACATCAAAACGTTTTGGAATAGACGGGGATCCTGTTGTATGCTTGATAGAAAACATTAATTAGTTTAAGGGTACGATTTATTATGTATGAACGTTTCACTTGCGTAAAAATCTTCATAAATAAGAACTGTCTTAAAGCCGAAAGATAGAATTTCTTCAAGCATAGCGTTTTAAGAAGGGTAAATTTCAGCCAGACAAATTTAAGAAAGGGTACTTTTGTGCATGTTTTCTATAACAGCGAAGATCCCTGAAAAAATGCATACAACTTAAGTAGCCATTTGTTTTGCAAAATGCACATCATGCAGGTGGTCAGAAAAAGGCTTGTCAAAAGCTGGCATCCTGACGTCACTGAAATATTTAGAGATTAGGCGGTACGCTTATCAGTATAACAACCCTACTGTAGTAAGTTATTCGAATCGAAAACAAATTTCGGCCTTTCAGTTGACGATTTATGACATGGAGAATCTAGTGCACTTAAAGCCACATTCCAGTTAACTTAGGCTTAACTTAAGGTTGGAGTTAATGCTAGGACACGCGAGCAGTTAATCATCGTGGAATTTAGCGCCGGGCCATTAGTATTGTGTGGAGAACGTTCCTGTTTCAGTGTTCCGGTGGGTAAAAGTAGCATATAAGCTATGCAAACCCTTTTCTTTTGTTATCTCGCTCCCGTAGGCAGCCGCAGCCCAAAAATAATGCCGGTTGAGAAGGAGTTGCCGAAAAACACACCAGAGCCGCGCCCTCTTCGGAAAGGAAATAAACTCTCAGTCGACAGAGAAGTAGAGAAGCACATTTTCGCCAGCAGCTCGGAAGCCGTCGGCTTGAGACTAAAGTATAAAATTTTAGCCTGCTTTTTGCCCCTGTGGCGTATGGCAGGGCTGCGTCTTCAATCACCGCACATGGAGGTCCAAACACCTACATGTGTGTATGTGCTGTCTTATTTCGCCAACTCCACTTCTTGTAAATAGTGAATGGGACTACTTGAGAAGGGGATTCGATCGCCGGAGCAATATTTTTTTTTGCCTGATGTTTCGAGATCCCTCGCGCATTTTTTATTAGAGAAATGAGCAGAAAGCAATAATAGAAACAGGGCTACTTTTGTGCTGACCTGTTATAATGTAAAAATATTTGATTTTCGGCCCGCCGAACAGTAGAGCTCGGCACTGCAGCGGCCCAACCATCTGCCGAGAATTCAAAGTAAAATGGACAGATCAAGGGTTGCAATTGGTTTAACACACGGACAAATACTACTTGTTTTACTGTTCCTAAATTTAATGCACAATTTATTACTATATGAAAGGCCGTATATTTTCGCCTAAAATTGTCATAGGACTATGGGCAAGCTAAAATGCAAGTTTTTTAAAACGTCTAGAGCAGATAAGCTGACTCATGCAAATGCATGATCAAAATTAGAGTTGGTAGTTAAGCGTTAATGTGGTCTAGTTATTATGATCTGGTGAGTGAACTTGATTCCCAGAAAGCCTTTCAGTAAGGAAAACAGCATTTTAAGTTCAGTTTATTTAAGAAAAGCAGGCAGGATTTTCGCGAACTTGGAAGTTGCCGTAGATCGAAAATAATTTCCTATGACTGAGCAAAACCCTTTATTATTACGTGTGGTACAACTGGGTACACTAAGATAAACGAGAAAAGTTCAACATTAATCCCTTTCAGAACAGGAAAATCAGGTGAAGAAAAATGTAAGGAATAACAATTCAGTTTCAAAAGATGCTTTTTAACCAATGGCTGAAGTTTTCTGTTCAAAAACGCAGTTAAAATGTTTCAAATGCATTTTATTCTACCACATCGAGGATTTGGAACCATTAGCAAAAATCATATATTTTATCATACATGTGGGCAGATAAAAGTCTTGTTAAATACCGAGAATGTGGCAAATACGTCTTTTTACAATATAGTTTCTGCTATTGGGTAATGTAGAAACAGAACAAACAGAAGTTGAACAGTTTTTACACAATCCTAGTATATATTCGACCACCCTTTTTGAATTTGAAATGTTTTACTGGAGCCTGCGAGTAATTGGCTATGGCGCAAAATACTCCAGTATAAAAAAATATAATTCTTTTACTTTCAGGTAAATTAAAAAACTGGCCAAAATTCGTTATCTTCACTTTGATGTTACCTTGGAGAACGGTAAAACGCACAGACATTCGTCAGCTGAATATCTAATTAAAGTGTTCTTTAAAGAGTTAAGCTACTGTGGAAATGTATTTAGATAGATCTTCGTGCAAACTGTAGATTTGATGGGGTATGTAGACTGCCCTGACATCGCGTTGGTATACTTTGCAAATAGATTAAGTGGAAGCTAGGCGGTTCATAGAGAAACCTACCGTTTCGCCTACTGAGGCGTTTCCGCCTCCGGCTCCTTTGTCCGCTGCCTTGACAGCAGTCACCTTGCTAGGTTCTGTTTTGCTGCTATCGCTAGGGGTCTCATTCGCCTTCTGATTGGTCTTTTGATTCCCCTGATCTCCTTTACCCTCCCCATTGATAGCTGCGAGCCTGTCTGGAAGTTGATTGGTCACCTTGCGGTCCCTCACGAGCACCTGGACGGCGGCGGCTGCGGCCGTCTCCACTGGAGGGCTGGGTGCCGCATCAGGCGCATCAGGTTTGGGTAAAGGGGGCTCTCCTCGACTCTTCTCGTCTTGTCGTTCTTGGTGCTGATGCTGTGATTGACGAGGCAGGAATCGAACCCGTCTGTTTGGCGGCGGGGCAGACGGGAAGTAGGCCTCAACGCTAACCAACGGCGGAGGTGTGACCAACCGCTCCTCGGACGAGGCCTTCATAGGACACCCCGGCGACAGCAGCCCTCGTGAACTTTGCTCAGTCACCGGATAGGCGACTGGTGACGGTGGTGTTACCGTAACTGTCGCCCTCGGAGGTGCAGCCGTGACTGATCGGGGTGGTGGCGATTTGGATCTCTGGGCGGTATCCGAGGTGGTGGTGGCGGGGGCGATGGAAGATGAGCCTGAGCTGGAGGGAGTTGCAGCTCCCGCCCGGCTGCCCGAACTACTTGTCCATTGGACGCGCGGGGGGATGCGAGGACTGGAGACTGGCTTGATGCTTCCCAGGGGCATGCGAACCCCAAGCTGAAGAGCGGTAAGGAAGTCACATATGAAAGTATTCGAGCATACATGTGAGACCTCTATTTACTACTTTTATTGCTACTGCTGCTACTACTACTCCAACTGCTAACAATACCGCAACTACTACCACTACTATTACTTGTACTTTTTACAACACGTATATACGGCAGAATTTATTGGCGTCAATAAAGTTCGTGATAACTATTCAGCTACGTCTTGTCGCTGCATAAGGATGATAACGAAGAGGACATGCAACCGTTTGAAATTTCACAGAATGGATTACATAACTGCAAGCGTCATAGTTTGGTTTAAATAATGATCAGGTAAAGGACACTTCACTAAGGGGGGTGGGGATTGAGGGATCGATCTCGAGTGCTATTCTCGCACATCTAGCCGATACGAACCATCGAGTCGATACTAACGAAGCCTTTCAGGTGGTCTACAGGACACCATCTAATTTTTCCAAAGGCCTACGCCAAAGAATGCTTGTAACAGCCGAAGCAGTAGCTATAAGGCTAGAAAATCCAGTACTGTGTTGTCAGAAGACTGACACAAGCTCTGTCACTTCCATGGCCTAAACCGACACTAGGTGGCGATAGGATTTCACCCCTACCAACAAGCGACAATCCCTCAACCAACACGCTGACATGGCCTACATGCGCAAACTGACATAGTCCGCGTTGGCCAATCAGCGCCCGTGTTAGGTAGTTATTGATTTTTCTACCTATTTAAACTTTTATTGTTACGTACAGCGTTAATTTCCCTTGCAAATGTTTGATCTGATGAAGAGTTGCTGAAAACAATTGTTTGCCATAAACTGACTTCTAAATGAAAATCACTTGGGCATTAAAACTAAGTAACCGATTACCAGGTTAACTGGAGGTTGACCACGTGGTCAAGCTGCTTGCATAGATCAGATTTCTCTCGTTGTATGAAGGCAGCTTCCAAGTAACACAAAGTTCAAATTGTTCGGGCCGGAACAAGTACTCGAAATGCTGTTTTGAATTCGACAGAATGACCGCTGTCTAGTAGATGTTAAGGAATAGAGGACCGTGGTACTCTGCCTTCTTACTTTAATAGCCAGCTGGGAAAGTGCTCAGCGGCCCTGGCCGCCAGTTACCTTTGCGTGCGCCCAATGTACTTGCATCCACAAGTACATGTGAATTCGTATACACAATTTAAGGTGGCATGCAATGGCAAGGGATCCTTTACCCATTTTACTGGAATTCTTTCAGTCGGACTTAAGAAGACGAGTTTTGCAGCGTTGTAGGTCCTTTGTATAATACAGCGCAACCATCGCTTGATTGTAGTTGAAATGTCATCACCTTTAAAGGGTAAGGGTATAATAACGGGCTTTTTTGGAACTGAATCTTCCATCAATTTCGGCCCTAGAGAATTTTTGTACTTCTGAATAAAGCGTGCCGGATAACCACAATGAATTAGGGCTGTTTTGATGTGGAAAAGCTCTGTGGGCAGGGTCTCACTAGAGCAAATTTTCCTTGCTCGCTGAAAGAGCGTATATTCCAGATTTCGCTTCCACTGAATTGGCACAAAACTCATAAAATGTAGATACTGCGCTATCCACTTATTTTTGTGGAAAACCGAGCATGTTATTGAACCATTATCCTCTCTTAACATGAGGACGTCTAAGAAGGATAGCTTGTTATGCTGCTCTGTTTCCATTGTGAACTTAATTTTTGGGTGTAGGGTATTCATAAAATTGAGGTGGTCGTCGGCGTCTTCCTTAGAATCCACAATCGTAAAAATATCATCCGCATATCGTCGATATAATTTTGTCTTATTAAGTCTTGATGACGCCTTTTCTTCAAGATAACCCATAAAGAGATCTGCAAATGTGGGTCCTAGTGGACTGATCATTACGACTCCGTCCAATTGTCTGTAAAGTTGTCCATTAAATAGAAATTGAACATTTTGTTAGAGAGTACTAGCAATTGGCGCAGTATTTCAGGCGACAGACGGGTTTCAGACTCATGGGCATAAATAATATCGATTGTTTCGTCCAGCGGTACATTTGTAAAAAAGGATTCGACGTCAAGTGAAACCGTAAATTTATCAGTAACATTTTGGCGCTTGATGTCCTCGATAAAATGAAAAGTGTCCTTTGTAATGTACTTGGAGAACCGTTCTCAAATGGGGTTTATTTCCTTCACAAGCCATTATGCCAATTTATGTTCAGGTTAATTAGACATTGAGAGAATTGGTTGCAGTGGTATGTCACCTTGTGTGTTTTGGGAACTCCATATAATCTAGATATATGCGTACCTCTGGGCTTTAAGGATAGCGCAGTTGAGGCGTCAATTAGGTTTTCATCTAGCAAGTGTTGAATCATTTTCCAGGCAAACTCCTCCATCGCTTTGGTTCCCTCTTTACTTAAGGTCTCTAGACGCAATTTAGTCTGATAGCTTAAAATAGATTCCATTTTTCTGACATAGTCCTTCCGCTTAAGGATGATCACTCCATGACCTTTGTCAGGCTCAGAAATGGTGATTTCTTCACTACGTTTCAGTGCAGACAGAGCAGCCATGTGTTTTTTAGTCAAAGGTGTCGATTGTGTTACAGGAGTTTTGTGGTACTGATGCGCAATGTCGACAAATGTTGCCTTCACCCAGCTCACATCACCAGTGGATCGAGGAACTAGGTCTGCTAGCTGAGAATTTAGGTCTTCAAATTGCACCTCAATTTCAACTAGGTTAAGTCTCCTGTCCCAATGATAAAGTCTCTGATTGGAGCTTAGTAAGTGTGATGTCGGATAAATTGAGAATAAGTTAATCTTTTTATCTACTATTTATACTATCCTCGTCCCCACTTCTACTGCTGGTACCATCGCTACTACTACTACTACTACTACTACTACTACTACTACTACTACTACTACTACTACTA
>JAYGXS010000008.1:17403548-17432022 GCA_036362985.1 Ligula intestinalis
TACTACTACTACTACTACTACTACTACTACTTTTACTACTACTACTGCTACTACTACTACTTACGCTAATTTTAACACTACCAGTCCTGAAAAGAAGAAGATTCGATCGCTGGGACAACAATTTTATTCGTCTGAGGTTTCGACATCCGTCGCGGATGGTTAATCAGAGACAAGCATGAAGCAGTAGCAGAAAAACGTCTGCTATCGCTTTCTGGTGATATCTCTTATTAACCATCCGCGACGGATGTCGAAACCTCAGGCGAATAAAATTGTTATCCCAGCGATATAATCTTCTTCTCAATTATTTCGTGAGACTGGCATGTTCCTTTCTATTGGCATTACCAACCCTACAACTACAACAACTGCTAATCTCACTATAATAATCCTACTGCTACTATCAGTAGCACTACTACTAACACTTATACGGATACTGCTTCCATGTCCTTATATCCTAAAATATGCTTGCTAGAAAACATGCGGACATATGTTCTTTAGCTTTCTAATTTCCTTAGAAATAAGTTTCTGTTCTTGGTATACGTAAGTATATTTAAAGTCTCGACAGGTTCTTTACCTATGGACCCTGAATATACTTATCCATACTGAGAAGAGAAGAGACACTCTAAGGAAATTAAAATACGGAACCTTCAAAACCATTATTTCAACCAAGAAGCAAACAGGGAAGCTAGGGCATCCACCGATGAGCCTGACCTGTCGCAGCTATGTCAAGCAGCGGCAAAGTACACGTCTGGGGTTTTAGCTAGCACCTGTGCTGTCCATATGCTACAGTACGACATCAAAATAGGCTTTATCGTGCGAAAATGGTTAAAAGAACGCCTTCTTGAATGTTATAATTGAAAAGGGTGACTTGTGCTTTAGAAAAAAATGTACTGAGAAAAAAATTTTAAAACTGAGAGATATCCACTCTTATAGAATAACTGTTTTGGAAGCTGTAATTTGTCATCAATTCAGTACAAAAAATATTCCGAGCACATCTTCTATACAATATATCGGAATTTATCAGGGCATCGAAACTTAGTGGGAAAATACATAGTCCTTCAGTAGTCACTATTATCGCACGTATGCTTTTGTTGAGATGGTCGGAACATCCGATCTGCTGGCGCATTTGCATTAATGGTTTGCAGTCTACAAGGTGGATGCTCTCCTTGTTCGTTAATCCATACATTCTCCTAGGCCTTACCAAAATGCCCTATATGGCTCGCATTCATGTGCCCATAGTCGAAATCGCGGGGGAACTGTCGTATTTAGCTCACAAAAGATTGAACTAGATGTGGCTTACCTTGCATACTTCATAAAGAGCAGTAATAAACGATTAAATGGACATTCAGCGCTCTTCGAACGTTTTTAAAACAAATAAATAAACAGGAGACGGGGATAAATATTTCCAATCTATTAGCTGCTACCTAATAGCTTTATCCAATCCCAGGTTGGAGGCACGGGTGTTTGGAACGCATGGCCGACAGCCAACACTGCTCTTTGGCGTCCTTACTGAAGGTATACTGCCTCAAGGTCATACAACTTTGCAGTGGGCGCTTTCAAACTCGCTGACCTGCAGACACTCGACTGACTTACACTCGCACACACACGACAGTTCGACCGTCGGCTTCCACGACATCCACTGCGTGCTTGAGCAAGCTGAAAGCAACAACAATGATTTGCACGTGAGTGATATTCGACTCGTTTAACATTGACAGCACACCCCCTTCCATCAACCATCAGTGCCCTGTGTCAAGATAAAGTCAAGAAGGCCGGATGCAGGGTCAAGCGCAGGTGGCTGGCGCGGCCGAAACCGCCCCTGTGCGCGCCGACACACCTGATTCGGACCCCAGCTGCGCGGAAGTGCCATAAGAAGGAAGGATCCAGCACTGGCCGTTGGTTT
The DNA here is from genome assembly GCA_036362985.1 of Ligula intestinalis. Classification (NCBI taxonomy): domain Eukaryota; kingdom Metazoa; phylum Platyhelminthes; class Cestoda; order Diphyllobothriidea; family Diphyllobothriidae; genus Ligula; species Ligula intestinalis. The sequence continues at coordinate 17,405,446 of JAYGXS010000008.1, forward strand.
TGCCAGTGTCGAGGATGTACTCCTGTACGAGTTCGAAGGGTCAGAATAATAAACAGACTGTTCCGTTGCTCGATAAGTATCCTCCTATTTTCAGGTACAAGCACACGCATAACTGCAGGGAGAAGGAACGATACAGGAAGGGAAGATGCATTTAGTTTAATACTGTCCATTTGGGGTTTATTCTGCCTTCATTTAGAACATCATAGTCCTGACCATATGTATACAGGTGTACATTTAAAAGTCAATCTCAATTGGTATGCGGTTGACGGTCCGCTGATAGAATGTGAGTCTGACGCGGTCATTCCACTGAAGCATATTACTTTTTGCATCGAACCTTAATAGTCGTACCCAAAGCATTTATTATAAGTTCACACAGTACAATCTGTGAACCTTGAAGATTTCAACATACAAGCACTTCTCTTCTCAAATAAGCTAGTAGTTTAGCAAATAAAATACATAGTGGAACACTCTTTTAATTTCTGCTAAGCAGTAATTGAAAATGAAAACCTGCAGTTCTTGCTTTGCATTCAAAACGTCCCATTGAGCGCTTCTGTTGCGTTTTCGTACATTCAGTTGCAGATTATATGCACGCCTTACAACCTTGCAGCTTTAGATGAACGACAATTCGCACGTTTACTAGGTTCACTAAAGCGGTGACTGCTTTTGGACTTTTTAAATGACACCATGCCCCCAAAAGAAGATCATCTGTTTGCTACTCCTGCCACACACCGGATGACGGAGACAATTTATCCAACAAACGCCACTGACACCGGTTCCTGCCCAATTTAGTACGGCTTTTTTTCCGTCGCAGAAGAGAATAAGACAAGAAAGGCCTAATCACCTCGTAGCAGACCTTCTTGTCAGACTCCGCAAAGTCACCGTCTTCATAAAACTTCTTAGTCGACTATAGCTGCGGCTTTCTTTTGGCGGAAGAGCGCTCACCGTTCGCCTGCGGGATGAATCGTTCGTGCCGTTGTGCTTCGGGACTCACTATGAAGAACTGTTAGCAGGCGCACTGCAGCTTGTATTAAAGGCAGATGAAAATTACCGACAAAAGCAAGAGAGACTGGAATAGCCATTTCATCAGTCAGCCGTACGCAACCACAGGTGGCGCAGCAGCCGAGCTTCGGACCCGCGAACTTGTCAATGAGAAATTCGACGCCCAACCCATTCGGCCACTGCCTCGTTATATTGCCAGTTAATATCGGGAATATTGACATAAGGGGATGAGAAGAAGGCTCAACGATCGAGCCTGCAACTTAATTTTGGGAGCATTGAACTTTGGACCAACTGGTCGAGGGTTGTAGCTTCGGTTGCTGCATCATCTGAGGTTATATATGGCTGGATGATGACGACTTAGAGGCTAGGATTGGTTATTCTCTTCTTCCTTGGCTTTGTCAGCAATATGTATCTGCCTATGTGACAACAAGTTTACAGTGTGTACAACGATCCTAAGCTAAAGGAGAAATTACCGATAAAGGCACGCGAGACTGGGATGAAATTGTTGTTTTATTAGCCAGCAACGAATATTACCTGCTTAACCTTATAATTGCACGGTATAATTTTCGAGTAAGGATTTAAGATTCCCAAGTTTAAGGCTTAACCAGTGGTCCAGAAGTCTGTCAACCTGCTCCAAGACCAAGCACCAGATTTCGAGAACTTTAAAAATTTCGAAACACATTGGTCATGAAGCGGGCGTGAAGTAAATTTTAAGGATTAGACGGTTTTGGCAGATTTGAATGATTTTATTTGATTCACTTGTGAACTAGTCAAGAGCCTCGGTGAGATTCAAATCCACAACCAATAGGCTTGAGCGTTGGCTGTACTAAAGAATTCCTCTTGTTGATTAACGTTCACTGATCACTCGTCCTGCTCTCTGATTTGGGTTTCATTCTAGAACTCCGTAAGCAGCCGCACAATGGCTAGTAGTCTAGACAGATAGCATTGCCGGTTGGATATGAATGACCGCTGACGGGTAATGAGCCAGAAATAGTAATTTCAGTCTTCGCTGTGGGCAATAGTATCAGTCTTTTCCTTGGTAGCGGAGGTTCGAATCCCGCCGAAGCCACCGAGTTTTTACAAATAGTGCAATGATCAATCGAAGGCTGGTGGTCTGTCTTCACCAGTCATTTTAACGGCTTATGCCTGCAACAGTGAATGGACAAACTTAGCAGGGTATAGCAGGTCTAGCGTGTAAAGAAGAGAACAGCATAGAACTCATACCTGTCATGGTTCGAAGCCACTGAACAACCTTAAACAATGCTCGCCGAAATTCTGAAATGCGTTTTCTATTAAGTAGGATTACTAAAGTGCGGCTGCACTTTTGAACACCGTGCAGCATAACCTCAAGATATTTCAGGCAGCTCAGGGTGCCGGCTTTTGAAATTTATACATTTTTGGTGGCCTGAAAAATTCGCCTTCATTTAATAGGAAATAAGTAAAAAACGTGCTATTTTCTCATTGATTTTCAGTGCTTTTAGAATTAAAAATATATATCCTAGCAAAAAATATATCTTTTTCTGCTCATTTGCTTAAACATCACGCCAGCTATTCGTTTATAGATTTTTTTCAAGAAAAGTAACGAAGGCTAACTCGATTTCCAGTTTAAGCACTCTGTACATGGTATATTGATAATGATACAGAGAAGTGTATGCCTTTTCTACATAGAAAGTTCGCAGCTTGTAGAGGAATGTACGTAGATAGCGTCAGTTTGTAGACTCTAAATCTTAGCGAAAACTCCATGACAGAACCCACGAATGCCAATTATCATTCCGCCAAAGTATGAAAAATCGCGGTTTAGAATGTCATCGACGTCGATGATGGCTTAGTTACTGCGCACGATAAAATAAGCCGGAGTGGTGAGCATTTTGACGCCTTGAAGTATCCCTGAGCAATACACCCTTCCATCTTGGGAAAACCCCAAGAGAAAAGGCATAATAAGTATGCTCGAATGACAGTGTATGTTTTGCACTCCCCCGGGCATTATGGGGAATTCCTAAGCAACCTGCATAGTATCGCACTAAGATGCACTCCTCATTCCTGCGAATTACATTTGTCCAAATTGAAGAACTAGCGAGGAATGGGGTATGACTATGCTACTACTGATCGCTTGAGGGAGATAACTATGGATAGTAGCGGCCTAAAAGGTATCCGAAACAATCCATATAAATGCACTTTGGCGTGCACGTGAAAAATGAACGCAAATAACACGAATTTACACTTTACAAATTCCGGCGAATTACATACAGTACGGCCGGTATTTCATGCGAAATTCTGAAATTTGCGAAAGATTAACAATCACTAGCAAACCAGAATTAAGTAGAGTTGAAGTATTGGTCAGCCTTATTTTAATTCATTTCATTGAAGACAGAATGCCGATTTTTGAAAGAGCTTTGTTCATACAACACAAATAATTATATTAATGGTATTTTAAAGCGCAACACTCAAAAACAAGGAGTTATGTTCTGTCATATTAAACAACATAGGAAAATTCTTGGATCGCCGGCAATTTCCGATTTTGTCTAAATCCTGCTTTTTTTTCAAGAAACAAGAATAAACCTGCAAGTGTCTTTAGTAAATGTTTTCAGATTCCTAAATTAAGCCAACAATTCAAAATAAGAAGACCGAATGCACGCTTAACCACTGACTCGTAGCATGAGCTAAGCCATGCCATGTAGGTGGGATTAAGATGATCTCCCTTCCACTTCATTCATTCTCCGCCAGGGTAATTATTCAAGATAACGGCTAGGGTACTGATTAGAGGATGGTTTTAGGACTGCGGTATTAAGCTGCAGCTTTTACGCGAGTCAGATTTACCGATGCATCCTTTATACCCTCTCCTTCAATGTAATTGCTTACCTCTGGCTGGGGCCATTTTACTTGAAATGTGCCACCAATACCTTCAGGTTTCATGTCTTTTATCCCGATTTCCAGCATTGCAAAGTTTTTGTACCGACTTTTACGCCTTGTTGGTTTGATGGTCCTTAACCAGTACTTACTGGATGTGCTATAGTTGGGTCTGTCTTTATCCCTTCTCTCTAGCCTACTCTGAGGCCTGCTAAATTAAGGGTGTAAGTCACAGTGATTCTACAAACTTTTCAAGGACACAGAAGCGTTGGCATCATAGTTTAACCATACACGCCAAGGACATTGACTGGACATTGCAAAAAGTCCAATCTATCAACTGGCCCGGATATTGGTCGTAGTAATTAACGGCCTGGTAACGGCAGGTCGCGGACGGTAGTAAGTAGTGTGTTAGTATGGAAAAGTAGCTATTTTTGCTGCACAACTTCGGAAGATTTAGCTAAAAAAGAATAAACCTACTTGGAAAGGTAAACCAATAAATTTCACACGCATATTTTTTGTGACAGGGATCCTTTAACGGCATTGATTGATTAAACATATTGTATAAGTGCTATGCGAAATAATATATAAATAATCCAAGTTAATAAGCCATTAACCACTGATTTAATATGGAACATTTTTAAAAGAAATAAACAAGAGTTTTTTTGTAAGGACATGGTTATGTAAGCTTTTTGGTGAAAGGGACGACTGCAGAAAAATCTTTTGCAATTAGACCACTGATTAAAACTAATTATTCTGAAACATAGTACGCTTAACGCAGGATTTTGTTGTGATTTATGAAATATAATTGGACAAAAGTTTCTTTGAGACTAAGAGAGAGTTGAACAAAGGAGTGAATAAGCTTTTTATGGATCAGACCTGACCTTCCTCGATGTTGGGGATAATGAATCAATAAATAATTCACGTTGGAACACCGCACGTCATGTACCTTGGAAACGTCAGCTACTGAAGATTTAAAATCTCAAATCATATACTACTCGCTTTCTCCTTTAATAAAAAGGGATATATTACTTAAAGAGTTTCAACGTGAGTAACAGCCTATTTTCCCCGCCAAATAATGCTCACAACACTTTTCATACTGTAATTTAATGCCCTTTGTGGGCAAAGACACAGCAATGCCAGTGTGTAAAATGCTCTAATAAAAAAATGCAGTAAAATTAGTTTTGACCGTATTTGCTTTTACCTAGCCGAAAATGTGGGACTATGAATCAATATTCATACCGTACGCATGAAGGTGGAAAACAATCTTCATAAATCTAAAGGATGCGGCAAAAAACTGTTTTGTACAATAGAGTTTTCGCTAGTGCATAAGTTAGAAACGTAACAGACAGAAAACTAACAGCTTTTACAGAATTTTAGTGTATATTTGGTCTTTATTTCGTATATTTGCAATTATAGAATGAAGCATTAAGTTTCAGCCCGAACTGTACATAATCACAATGACGTTGCTAATTATGAGCTTTTTGTACAATTGAGATGATTATTCATAATACATCGTATTGTTCAATTTATTAACGCTGCCTATACTGCATAAAATATGTCTTACATCTATTTCAATATTTTATGACAACTTTGTAACTTATTCCTCAAACTCTAGGCGAAAACGTCCTTTTCCTTAAACAGGATGCACACAGTGCGCAGTTTTTAAACCCTTAATTCCAGTTTAGCAGTCACTAGGTTAGAAAACAATTTGGCAAACGCGCCTATTTTTTTAAACCAAAAGTAACCCTTTCTTTGAGTAATTTGCTATCAAACAAGTGCAAGAAATATTTTTCCGCATGTTTTCCATAAAATAAATTTTAATTTAGAGAGATAGTCAATACAAATGATAAGTAGTCAGTTTTTACAATAGATACGTTTTGCTAGTGTTCAGAACGAAGCTCGTTAAAAAGTTCACATCCTTACATGACTGAAATGACTTCAGAATAGACTACACGGTAATCAGTATCACAACCTGAGTCAACGGCGATTAGCGAACTAATATAAATCTTTCGCATTTGTCGACATGTTGCGTGATCTTCAGCGACTACTGTATAATAATCGATACTTAAGCTCTACCTACGTTACCTTGTTTGGCCGACTTCAGATTTCAGAACTGAAGTGAAAGTTTTAAAGCATGTATAAATTGAAAGTGGCTTGACCGAGCTTCTCCTAAATAGCTTGCTAGCAGGAAATAGGAAAGTTGGACTCACAATAATTAATCCTATCTGCAGGCCAGCCTCTGTCATCTTAAACGGATGAAAATAAATAAAAAAATTACCAACAAATTTTGCGACTGCAACAGTAACTGACCAAGCTTTATCATAGAATGTAATATGAACTATACTAGATGCTTGATTAAACGTTGATACGTATAAGACCAAAAAAATATTTCAGAGGTAATTTTGTCGATCACATCTCTGTTTCCTTTCATTATACTCCCTGGCACATTAATGACATATGGGGCCATTTCTTTCGTTAAAAAAGTTTCTTCATATTCCTTACTAATTTGTTTGAGCGAATTGCATTAAATATCTTTGTCCCATGTGTTCTTTTGGGTGATTTACCACACACTCCTCCTGCATAACGCTAGTTCTGGTCGCAGGCCAATACGAATTTTATCGCACTGCAGCAACCGTGCCCCGAGGTAGGACATCCCTTTACCTCACTGAGTCATTTCATATTAGGGTCTAACTTTGGACAATCCCAAATTTCTGCATGTACAGAGCAAACCGTTTTCGATTGTTGAGTCTTCATCTATTGCTCCCCTACCAACCTGTAGGTAATTGATCCCCACAGCAGCAATGCAGTTCACTGTGTGGCTAAATTAGACCGGCACCCATTCAGTTAGATCATCCTGTAAGCTCGGCAAGTTTATTGGCGAGAAGTTGTCAATGCCTATCATATTACTTAATACACTTTTCTCACTGTCCAATATCTGAAGTAGCTCATAACAATAGCAGCAGTACCATGCGTTGCGTACAGAAGCATTGTTCAGATCAATATTCTGAACTGTTAAAAGTTGTGTGGCCTTATGCTACATAGACTGTCCTCAGACAGATTACATTGTAAGGAGTGTAATTTGTCCACAACTTATCGATGTGGATTACAGATATGCGTAAATGTAGCGTTCAACAGTTTATCGAAATAAAAAGTCATTAAGCATCAGTAAACGCGAAGTTATGGTGATGATATTTCGCCGAAAATATTTTTGAAAAGTAACCGAGGCAACTATCGGGGAATCATACTTATTCATGGCGGATTCAGACCGCCAAGCTTTGATTGAATGAACTGAGTACACTTTTCTGAAAAAACCACTTCTTATATACAACCTCGGTTATAAAGGGTCATTTACTTCGGATTGTACCAAAAGACACTTCAGTCACGCCCAAAATGTTGGCGTTCTTGAGCAAGCCTTTTCAGTACCCGCGGAGTTACGCATGCTACAGAAACTACTTAAGTAATATATTTTTGTCCCGATAAGTTTGAATAATCCTGTCAATTTAGTCACAATAATATCATTGCTTGTTGATGTCATTTTAAAGTAAATTTTGTCTTCTTTAAATGAAAATACGCAGAAGGGGTATCTGTAAATTTTTAATGTTTTTCAATTACCGAAAAAAATTTCCGCCTTAATAACGCTTAATGCACGCCTAGGGTGTACAAGTTACAAACTGTCAACCATCAGCGGAAAAAATGATACATTCCCCCATAATGTTGTTCATAAACATGTCTGACATATGTGGACAGCATTTTTTAAAGTTCATTAAGACTTCTTGGAAAGGGGATAAATACTATGCTAATTGAATGGACATTGGGTCTTCTCATTTTGTCTTATAATTGCATGCATTTCAGAACAAGACATGACGCATTCCTTGAGTAAGAGGGCAACTTGAGACATTTTGCTTGACAATACGTGCGAGGGCATGTGGTTTGCCTGTATGATGAAGTGGAAAAGAAAACTGAGACATCTATATCATCTTAGTCACCATGTTTGAATCTGTGCTTTTTGTAGACAGGCGAGTTGACGTGCATTCGAATACTGGCTTGCTAGCCTGACCCATATATTCTGAAACTTTATTGAGCAAAAGTCAAAGTTACCAGCTCGCGATAGCATTTCAGCTAAGGCTTACTGAGGTACCTAACTTCCTGTACATGCTGGCTCATAAGCTGGCGAACTAGAAGTATTCATAATTAGCAGGTTTTAGCAGTTTCCATCGAAACAGTCCTCAAAATTTCGCTGTCCACATCCAAGTCATCTTTCTTCAACAACAGCTTAAAAAGCCGAGTAGTTAAACTAACTACTGCAATGTTGTGATCAAAATTTAACTAAGTACTTAAGGGTTCATTGATATTGCTATTTTGAGTTTACTAAAGAAAAACTTAAGTCAAATCTTATTCATTAAAGGAAAACAACCTGAAGGTGATTAAATTCACGGCACGAGGTGGGGCGTTCGTAGCTCAGTGGTTAGAGCATTGGATTCCGGTAAAGGACTTCTACTACCGGGATTCAAATCCCGCTGAACATTTCGAGGTTTTCACAATTAGGTCAACGCAAAATAAAGGCAAGCGGGCAAGTTTTACAGCAAAATCGGAGGTTGCCCTATACTCGAAAAATAAACCATGCTTGTTATGCTATAAAAGAAAATTAAATAATGCAAGAAATGTTTCACACAAATCCTTTTTGCCACCAGAAAATCCGATCTCTAATCACTGAAAATCTGGCCAAAGAAAATGTAAAAAAGCACATTTTTTGTTAGGAACAACGAAAGTATTCAGATTTAGAGATTATTCGTTTGTAAAGATTCAACATTTTTTGCCACAAAACGCAGTAATAAACTTGTTTGACCATATTTTTTTCTACCACACCTAGAATTGGGACGGTAAACAAAAGCGTAAAGCTAACGATGCCGAGAGACGCCCACAACAAGCTTTGTCCTATTTAAATGATCTTACCAGATGCTTTTGTTTATAAAATGGTTTACGCTTATGCGTAATTTACGTTAAGAACAGACAGAAGATTAACAAACGTTGCAAATCTTAGTTTCTATTCGGCTAGCATTGGGTGCATTTTCAATCCTAGAACAGAGCCTTAAGGTCAAAAAATAAAGCGACAACTCTCCGCATAAAAAGGAAAGCGATTTTTTTTTGTTTTAAGCAAATACAGATCCATAAAATCTAGAAAGGCTGAGAAACAGTCAAAATTAAATTTTTTTTATTTTGGTGTTACTTAGGATAAAGGCTTAATACTCAAGCTATCGTCAAATGAATATGAAAGTTAATTGGTTTTTAAAGAGGCACCATATTTTAGAACGTCTTTTAAGATGGTTTTTTAACATATGACTACCCGAATTCATTGTGGACGTTTGTTTTTCGTGGCAACGAGTTTTCATCCTCAGGTGAGTCTGCAACTATGCCTCAAATGGCAATCTTCATAAAAAACATGTCCAAGAAACTCCCTGCTTCGTTGTATGGTTTCATAAGGGCAGCTCGCAGACTGCCGAATACATTGATTTGCGAAGTGGATCACGCAGTTTGAATTAATAAAATATCCAAAGGATTGGAAAAAGGAACCTTAAACTTTTAAAGAGTCATTTTGGAGAATTATTAAAAAAAGATAAAAACTCTCAACTAAACTGTACTAGAACTCACACATCAAGGTTTTTTGACAAAACTGCACACTTCTGAATTTTATCGCACAATGGAAAACCTCGCTTGCCACTGCGAATGTCTCAAAATTAGGATTATACTCTAAGGAGCTTTTGAGAAGTAGACCGTGATGTCTAGGAAGAGAGCAAATTATGGAGTAGTAATTCTCGTCCTCTCGCTCCCAAGAGGAGACTTAAGGCTAGGACGAGAAAAGCGGAAATATTTCGGTGTTTTTTGGATGCGAGGCTTCTAGATAGAACAGTTACGATGCTCTGAGCGGAAAAAATCAAATTCGATTTTGAAGCCATGATCCTAATTTTTTTCCAAAACTCGCCGACTCGCTGTCTCGATTATGATGATGCTATTCATGAAACCGAATCTACTTGATGAAAAAGTCTTCCACCAGCCTCCTAGGGCGAAAATACGTATTCACTCCAAGGAATTACATGCCAACAAACTCTGGCTGCAATATTTGCTTGTGACTTCATATTTTGAGTAATGGTGTACAAGCGATGTAACCCAAATGATCCGTTTTAAACTTGATACCAAACAATATAATCGATAAGAGCACGCTGACTTTGATTATTGAGATTTCTTTTCTTACAGAATTCATGACGAAAGAAAAATTACTGCTTGAAGAACTCCTATTTTTTCATAGTGTTTAAGGCTTATAAAATCGTAAGCACAATTTTTCTACCAAAGTGAGTGGCCCTTATCATATCGGGCACTTAGGAAATTATAGCAATATATCTACCGTCTTAAGCATAGCAAATATTTGGCGTTACAAAGCAAAATTGTTAACATAGGCTTCTAGATAATCTTAACTTACAAAATGAGGAGGAACTTCGCATTCCGGGTGTCAAAGCCAAAGGAGAGTCATCGCGTGGCATAATTTATCTGAATATCAGCAGGAGCTATTTTTCCTTTATGCACTGGTCATGGGAACTTTCAACGGTGAAATAGAAACAGCGGTCTACATAAAGGCGACGAAAACCACCTAGCTTCCAAATCTTCCCACAAATCATCCGGTGGTTTTTAAACGAAGCTGCGTCATAACATTGTTTAGAAGAATCCACACTCACTGCAGCAACCCGGAAGAAAAACCACGTGAATTCCAATACCTCTGCCACCAGTTAATATAGAACATCTATCCGAAGGTGTTCATACGCCGATGCCTACGTGTTTGCCGCTTCAGGACCGAATGAGAACCATTCCATGTGGTATTGCATACTCTGCCATACATCATGGATTGGTCCGAGGCGACCGAACACACTGCTGCTGAAATAGGTGTCAGAATTGCGCACCGGCCCAGGTCAACCATGCACAGCAGGGTAATGAAAATCAAGGACCGATTAAATCCTAGTGAGCAGTCTAATGTAGTGTATCGCAAACAATGCCTAAACTATCCTCAAAATTATCCAGGAAAGACTGGGTGCATGCTTGGATCGCGCATACACGAACATAATTTGGCTGCAAGATAGGATAATGAATTATAATAATTGACTGTCCACACCTAAGAAATGAGTTATGAGTTTCATCTCGCAAACCTTGTGCTAATTGTCCACACTAGAAGCAAGACAAGCTGGCAACAGAGTGAAGCCTGGGCCTCCAATAAGGACTCAGTCAATCAATTTATCTGTCTGGAGCCGGGATATAGAGCCGTGTGCAGTCAGCTACTGATGTTTGATTGGATTCTGTTGCCTACAACTGATACTTGTTTTTAAAGCATTTTTTCCCATGGGCAAATTTGAAGATTGCGTATACAGCAGAATTTGATGGAACCATAAATTTCGCGAGTGTTAATCAGCTGCGTCCGCTCGCTGCATAGAGTAAATAACGAATGACAGAACACAAAAAATTAAATTTGTACAGAAGAGGTCATAGAAACAGGTCAGGAGGGTGAATTAATAGCCAGAGCTAAGGAGCACTTGCGAGTTGGCTATTAAAACAAAAGACTAGGACAACCATTCTTCCATTTCTGGACACATATTGGATACGGGCCATTCTGTAGACCCCCAAACATCCTTCCGAGTACTTGCTTGGGCACGAACAACTCGTACGTTGCCCTTCCTGTAGGCAGCTTATGTACCAGGGTCAAAACCCGACCTATATTAACAGCTGGAGCATGTTGTGAACCTTGCTTTGCCTTGGTAACACTCGGCTCCCTGATTCACAACTTCCCCTTCCCGCATTTTTGCTTTTAAGTTTTTCCCATATCTCAATGTCCACAGTACTTCATTCACTTACGTTACTAATTAAGCTTATTATCCCAGTTAACTAATTGACCCTCCTGACCTGTTTCTATGACCTCTTCTGCATGAATTCAATTTTTTGTATTCTGTCATTCGTTACTAACTTTATGCAGCGAGAAGACGCAGCTGATGAGCACTCGCGAAATTTATGGTTCCATAAAATTCTGCTGTATATGCTATCGTCAAACTTGTTTTTTACTGTCGCTTTCATATCTGACGGTGGCCTCCTGCACGAAACCAAAAGCTGAGGCTAATAGAAGTACCGTCCTAGTGATCAGGCCTTTATCTTCCTTGCTAAAAGAAATATTCTGCGGGTAAAAGTACCCATCGATTAGCAATGATTGCGTCAGAGCGTTATCTATACGACAGGTCAACCGTAAATTTCGACCGTGTCTAGCCTATGTACAGCAACAGGTTTCGTACAAAAATGGTTGCTTGCATATGAATAAGTTTCAAATGGTCTTAGACTTGCACTGCGTCTAACGTACTCTTGCCCCTCTTACTCGAGTATAATCTGTCAGAAAGAGCGCAGGCTACATTGGATCCACGAGGATTGCGCGGCGTGAGTCTGCGCCTTGGCGTGTCACCACAGCTCCACATGCTAAATAAAGTCTGCTGTACGTTGATCTGGCGCTTGTGTTGGCCCAGCGTTGCAACCACATGACGCTCCGTGCTGGCAGTTTCCTTTTAAAATGCACTTAAACAAATGCCACGGGATAACACCTGCGTGCGAGGAGCATTTTATTTAGTACATAGCTGTACTCCGACCTGGTCCAGGATTCACTAACCCTGGCTGCTTCATCTGGCAACGACTGGACACTTCCAGTTTATTCTTATCAAGGACGAAACAATTATGTTACTCGCTAACTTTAAGAAACAAGTGTATTATTACTGGTAAACGTTTGGACCGCGAGATACGCGTATTTCTGGGAAATTTCCCTTCGTCAGTCGCGGACACCTGACTCCAGGTGTGTGTGTGTGGCAGCAGTTTCTGCGGCTATACTGGAGTCCAGTGTCCACGACTGACGAAGGAAAATTTCCAAGAAGTACGCGTATCCAGCGGTCGAAACGTTTGCGAGTAATAATACATTGGTTACTTAAAGTTAGCAAGAAACATAATTGTTTCGTCCTTGATAAAAATAAACTGGAAGTGTCCAGTCCTCACCAGACGAAGCAGCCAGGGTAAGTGAATCCTGGACTAGATCGGAGTACAGCTATGTAATAATCTATATCCCGATGGACAGCTGGCAAAACGTCGACCCGGTGGCTCAGTGGATTGGACGGTCGTCTCTAGCTCACTGGTCCCGGGTTCAAAACTCGAGTGTGGCAGCTGTTTCTGCGGCTATACTGGAGTCAGGTGTCCGCGACTGACGAAAGGAAATTACCCAGAAATACGCGTATCTCGCGGTCCAAACGTTTGCCAGTAATAATACATTAGCATTTTATGTACTCACCAATTTGTAAACCACGCCTTAAGCAACCTGTCGCCTTCTGATGCAAATTATAAAGGAGAGCAGATGAGGTAGGGTGCCCATATATACTTATGCGTATCCAGATCAACAGCTAGACAGTCCCGAGCAGAGTATACTTTCTGCCAAAGGCAGGGAAATCAGCCTTATCGATTAGAGAGACATTTTTAAATCTTATTAATACATTCTTTTATGTTAACACCCTAGAGGCGCAAGAAAAATGTGGTTATAAAGAAGGAGACGGCTATGAAAACAAAAAAATGGTTTCAGAAGAGCAGTTGGCAAGCATAAGTAAGCTTTGGATAAATTATCATTGGGCTAGTACATTTATAAGGGAATGGGTATAAGTTAATGATTCTGACCCCAGGTCCCTGAATAAACGACTGCTAGCAACAACAGAAGCAAACGCCAGCAGGTTGAAGAAGCCGGTTTTGTGTGCAGCAAAGAACCCCCTGCAAGCTCCGTGCCTGGCATGACCAACTGTCACTTACCGTACTCTCCCGCTCTTTCACTTTTGCCCCCGTTTCCTGCACTGGCTCCACCAAAATCTCTCCGTCAGGTGACCAGCCTTCTGTTCTCGACTCCTCCCCCTTTTCCTGCGACCTACTTTTACAATAAAACAAATGTTATTGACCGAAAGTTTAACTAAAACCCCGTTTCCCTGTCAATGTACTGGCGGGAGGCGAATTTGTCGAAAGCTTACCTTTGCTCATGAACGGCTCTATTGAATTATCTGATGGGAATCTCTTGCAGCAGTAAATATTGTTTATGCAGAAAATGGATGGTTAACCAAATTTGCCAAAAGGCAGGCAACATACGGTTTGGTACCAGTGCTCTAATATTTTACCACTTAGAAGAGCCTTTGGGAGTTACCACCTTGGTGCAGTGGATATTTTGCAATCTAGACTAGGCATTCGCTTTCAGCGCAGTTAGTTTCTCACGTGACCCCACTCTAAAGAGCTTTCTAGCACAAGTTCCGAACGACAATTAGAAGCAAAAATGGCATAGTCGAACGTGCCATAATGTTAAAAAAAGCCTTTACTCTGCCTCCGCCAGACACCATCATTATGACCTACGAGGGTGTATGAATTCGCATAGGCTATTTTCTCTAAATGGGGCAACAGAAGAAGCTAGCAGTCGCAAAATCTGCAGGTGTGTGTCCGCTGTTAATCTGGACAGCGCATATTTCCACGGTGAACGTTCGATTAATCGGCCGAGGGCACTCGTTTCCGCCACACAACCTGCTACCACTGTTTATCTTTACTTCACAGAAATTGTCAACTAACAGGTGAGGGAGTTAGCTCAGAAAAACAGAAGCTTTCGGTTAAAAGTTGTCATCGGCCCTAAGGTCTCACAGACGCTGGGCCGGGGGTGGGGGCTAGAAAACCAGGAAGCAACAGCAGTAAGTCCACAGAGTTCAGTCGCCCAACAGGGAGGGCTGCTGCGAGTTCAGAAACGGGATCTAACGCCGCATGACGGCACTGGAAGGCAGGTCGGTGCGAAGGAAGGCGCGAGCGATGAAGGATCACTGGTTATTAGCCACTGAAATACACATCTACATCACAGAGGGAAATATGGGTAAGGATAGTTTATAAGTATCGCTACAAAATCACATAATACCGCAATTTTGCAATATTTAAACGATAGGAATCTATAAAATATTGCTTTTCTTGCTTATCGATAGCAAATTATAATAACCCCTTCACTATATCTGGAAGCAGTTATGAGAATGATTCTAAAGCAATGAAACTGATGCTATCTACAGGGTAGACACATAAAACATAAATAAAACAGAAATATGGTATTAATCAAGTAGATTTTTAATGTTTGATTCTCGTTCAGCTATGTGATTCGATATATATTCTGCCTTTTCATGGAAGAGCATAAGCTTACATACAAAACCGGCCCCATTAAAGAGAATTCCGGGGTTTTTGATAACTTGGCTGATACCTATAAACTATCCTTACCGGAATGTGAAAACGAACAGTGCCGGTTCTTCATCAGCGGACTTTTAAGATTGATCCGCAATTAATTTACTGCTTTCCATTCGCCTGTTAAATTTCTTATATAAACATGACTTAACTTAGGTTGCTTTTTTATACGACGTTTTACGGATGCATTCGTTATTGGACCTAAAAGAGTGAGGTTCATGTGCACACTACGTCAGCGCCGTTTTTTTGGCGATAGAAAAGTTACAACAGAATGCTGTGACTCATTCAACGACGACTTTTCATGATGTCGACAGATGCAGTTCTCGACCAATATTCCTCGATTGCGATCTTACAATTATATGTGTTTGTTTTCTGTATATATCGCTAAACACTAGGACGAAGAATTAGGAATTTAATTGTACTCCTCCAAGGCTTGGTCACTTAAGAGCCTGTGATGGTCTGTTTCGTTGATTTATGAAGGGCGGAACCAGATCCCTTAACTGACACCCTAAAGTCGACATTAAACGTTGACGAAAATCAGGAAAATTTAAACTAAAAGGCATTCATTTGCCACAAAAGTAACACTGCAAATAAATCTGAAATTTAAGAAGCAAGTGAAAATTCGTACAGGCAAATACAGAATTCAGTTTGCTTTGTTTGTTTGATGGCGATAATGAAAGTCAATTGGAAATGCTCCCGCAGTAGCAACCAGCTTAGGCTAGCATAAATGAAAATTTGATTGCAATAATGCAATCAATCAGACCCTTTGTTCTACTGTGAAAGCAATTAATCGCGTTTTGACATTTTCTGCGCACATTTTCTGCGTACAAAATGGTCTCCTAATGCGCGGAAAACTAAATTAATGTATTCAACTAACTTTTGAATGTTTTCTGCTGAATAGAGGCTAAAAAGAACGACTCTGTTGATAGATTACGGCAATATAACGGCAAAACGGATGACCCCTAGTTTTACAGGTGACAGTTATCAGAAATTTTTCAGGAAATTATAGTCATTCTTACAAAAGGCAAGTGCAGAACCATAAAAAACTTCGTGTTATGGACGAAAATAATCCGGTAATGGCAAACTCAGCGTCAAAACCTCTAACAAGAAAACAAATTTGTGGAAACGTTATTAACTCTCTGATTCGCTTATGAGCATCCATATGCACCGTTTGAGAACAACACCGTCGTTTAGTTGATTTGGTCACGTGTGCATAATCCAGGCACCCGATTCCCCACTACATTTAAGGCGTGACCAAATCAGCCAGCATTTATTAGCTGTTTTTTAAAGTAATTTAAAAACCCAGTTATGTTGTCTTAATTTTTCTTTATGGGCGAAAAAAGCGACGGAAGATGACGATATATCTAAATAAAAAGTAAAATCAGAATATCCCCAACTGTCTATGTAGGGAAAGCGTATCAGATTCCATCTTTTATCTGCGTGCGGTCAAAGACACAAAAACTGAAATATGCGGAAATTTAGAAATTATTTTCAGAAGGCGTAGAAAGATGTCTAAAGTCCCGGTTATGTTCTCCATGTGGTAAGATGCCTCGAAATGTGCACAACCACATGCAATTGCGTGACGCCTCACGTTTCCCTGATTCCTCCATCGAAGCCACCAGCCCGTAGTTTGATGACGTTAGCATTCTCGCAACCCTAGGCACACATTTAAACCCACCTTAAAACTCAGAAGATAGGCTAAGAGACACTTATTTGCAAAAAGTATCATTTTATTTGGCCCAAACAGAGTGCTCTACACCTAAAAGAACGCAATTTTGGTGTCCTGGTATAAAGTTTCTTTGCAGCAAGAAATGGAAAATACTTCTGTCCGTCTCTAGAATTGAAGCGGACTTGATAATTCGAAGTGGTATGGGCCGCTAACTGAGTGTAGAATTTTACGAAAAGAGATTTAATAAAAACAGTGATCAACATGAAACGATTTTTAAACGTTAACATGTTGTATCTTCTGTAATACTATTTTGGTCACAAGTTCTCACAGTATTACAGGAGGCCACATGGAACTTATAAAGGTAGGATGATTAAAGAAGGGGGCGAGTTTTTTAACTTTGTCTACAGATTAAAACAAAGAATTTAACATACTCCAGGAAAATTGCTTAAAAAGGTAGAATACAAGGTATACAAGTCAACGCAAGTTCGTGAAAAGCAATTAATTCGTTTCCAAATATAAAAGTGCCTTGCATTCAAATGAAAATAAATTACACCAACTGATGGCAAAAAATCAACAACAACTTAGTTATCTTTGCAGTACAATGAGCATTTCGAGAAAACTAACGTTGATCTTAAAACCGAGAACGTTTGAGCATTCCACTCACACCGGAATTGCAGCTAGAGCTTCAAATCGTTTTCTGTACACTTATGCGGCACTTAAATAAAATGCAGAAAGTATACAATACAAAATTGACCAATGTTGGGCAGGGCTGGCTGACGGTTAATAAAACGCCAGAAGTGTCGATTGTAATCACCGCTGTCTTTGTCATTTAAGTCATTTTACATAAAAATTCACTGTGCGACAGCCTACGGGGACTGAAAGCATAGCGGGACGAAAAGTTCTCGTGGTGTAGTCGGCGAGCGGAATGTTATGCAAGCTGCCGAAATTTGCAAAAGGTTGATAATCAGTCAAAAAACGGCAATAAGGCATGAACAAACACTTTGGAATATTAATGGTCAACCTTAACAGAACGTATAGCTGAAAGGAAATAGAAAAAAACAATTATTGTCCATTTACAAGTACCAACCTATTTAAAGCCTCAAGTTTAGAAAAGGTAAAAATTGCGTTACTTTGACCAAAAATGCAAATATAATTGTCAGGTAAAACATAACAATACCCTTTTCTTTATGGTACTAGAACGTTCCTCCCGTCAAATTTCATAAAATATAGTTCAGGTACTGGACCACAATTAGCTTCGGATTCTCCTTCAAATTCCGGTGATTTTGTTTCACGATTTTCAGTGTTTTTAAATTTTATTCCATAAACGTAGATCCTGTTCAACGTGTATATGAACAGTTGCCTTTTGAGCATGACTGTAAAGTTATTTCCCACACAGCACGTAACATTTTCAACAAGGTTGCGCAATGACCATCAGGCCTATTGTCTGGACCTCGTTCTCACGAAATCGCAGGACAGCATCGTCGAAATGTCATGTCTACCTCCACAAGGTAAAAGTGACCACGTTGCACTGCTATGGGAGTACTCGTTATTTTTAATACCCGAGAGACCTACAACAGTCAGAAGAAATATTTGGCAAGGCGATTTCAATAAAATGATGGCCAAATTCACGCGCACTGAGTGGGAACCTCTATATTTTGGAAACATAAACGCGGACTGGGAAACGTTCCGGGACATACTACACAGGCTAATCGATAACGACTGTTCAATTTCGCGAAAACGATTGAGCAACAGACCACGATGGCTTAAGTAGGCTTTAAAAATAGAAGTTTATAGGAAGCGGAAGCTGTGTAAAAAATCTCCTGCACATCAAAGTGCGTAAAAAATCAGGGAACTCGGGTCAAGGGTCTTATTTTGAAAACAAGACAGGATTTCAGCAGACCTACTGAGCCGTACCACAGTGAACCCCAAACTCTTTTACAGAAACCTCAGACAGATTACCAAAAACAAGGATCCGATACCTCTCCTAAGGACCGCTGAGGGTATAGACCTTATAGAAGATGAAGCAAAAGCTGATCATCTTTCGGAATTTTTCCGTCGAGTTTTCACAAAGGAAATGGAATACGATTACTCTGCCAACGGCGCCGACGTGGATACAATAGTTGAAACTGTTCAATTCACAAAGGCTCTTGTTCTTAAGAAATTCTTAGGGTTAAAAGAATCTAATTCACCGGGTCCCGATGAGTTACCAGCCAAGATTTTGAAAGAGCTCGTCAGTGAGTTGGCAAAACTACTTTCGATGCTCATCCAAACAGCCTTCGAGACCGGATGCCTACCATCCGATCAGAAATCCGCGAGGATTTCGCCGCTCTAGAATGGTGGGAGCCGAGTCTCCGCAAACAAGTATCGACCAGTCAGCCTTACTGCAATCTGTAGCAAAATCATGAAAAAAATAATTAAGCACCACCTAATGCAGTTCCTAGAGCAGAATTATCTGCTCTCCAATGTCCAGCATGGCCTTCGTAGAGGTAGGTCCTGTGTGCCGAATTTGCTCTACCGCTTAGAACGCTGGACTGAAGCAGTCGATAGAGGGCACACGGTGCATGCTGTCTGAATCGACTTCAAAAAGGCCTTCGATAGCTTGTCACACCATCGCCTTCTTTATAACCACAGCCGCATAGGAATAAGAGGCAGGCTTCTGGCTTGGATAGTAAACTTTTTAATCGACCGCACGCAAATTGTGCATCTCAGCGACAAGCAGTCGGCAAAGGTTGCGCTTGAGAGTGGGATTCCCCAGTTGGCCTCGCCAAGAAATTGAGATATCATTTTTTGCTACCATGACACATATGTACAAATAGGGAACTCAAAGGTACCCTACCTATATATCCCTGAAATAAACTGATACTAATACCTTCCCGCTGATATACTTCTAAAATGCATTTATTAAGAAAGTGGCTGTTTGGACAATAGTTCCCATGAATATGGTCGTCTGGACCAAATTGATAAACTACCTAAACACAAAAACTCATTTTTGAGCAAGATGAACGTCCACAAGATAATTCCGATATTTTTATACTAAATATAAATTTAAAAAATATACAATAACCTAACCCTTCAAAAGATATTTTTATTAGATATTTGGCTGACAAATAAAGATGAAAGGTTTTGCTTGTAGTAGGTACCGGAACCAAACTGATAATGGGCTAAATCATTAGGCCTCCTTCACAAATAAGGTTCAAACAACTGACAGTATAGGGTCACAAATCGCTTCTAAGTCGTTTTTAAATAAAAAAATCACGTGAAATGTTATCAAAAAATCAAGTTTTATCGGCTACTTCATACTGGTAAGGGGACATTAAAAAAGACTTGTTCTCCGTACACGTTTTTATCTGCCTAAGTTTCCAACCTCTGAATATTGATAACTCCGATTAATCTCATCAGCCCGTTTGCCAGTGTTTAATGAGTAGACGATATCAATCGGAAAGTCCGAATTTCGTTAAAAAATCTTTTTTTTCCTGACTGTTTATACCCTAGCCAGCGCAAAACCGAAGAGGGCAAGAATATTCAAGCAATAACGGTCGAAACAATGGCAAGAAGTTCCTCTGTCTACACATTTGAGTATGTAAATCCAGCTAAGGTTTAATTAAAAACACTATAATTACGCTAGTGAATGTTTAATCTTATGCAATACCCGTAATTGCGAGTACCTGCAAAATGTCCCTCCACCGAGCGACGTATATCAATTGCATGTTATAGTTTCGCTTATAAGTATAGTGCAGACCTGATAAGTGTTCTACAATTCTTTACTGATATACGACGTTTTTGGCGCAGATTGCAGCGTTTAACTAAGCAGTGCTAATACAACTGGCTTAAAAGTAAAGGAAAAGTGGGCAGTGTAGTTATTTGGTGGAAAATGCATAAGAATCTGTTGGGCTATTCATACACAGTTTCGAAGATCACTATTTACATTGCTTTCGAAGAACTTGGGCCTTTGTTCGCATAGTAGCATAACGAAGCACTTCTGGAAGGTGGTAACAATTAAAAGAAGTGGTTGCTTTTGTTTAATAAGAACTTCTCAGAAAGTCTTCCTTCTTGGCAATTGGTCTTCTAATTACAAATGCCGTCCCGAAACATCCTAGTCAGTAAAGAACATGACATTTGCAACAAAAACAATAGATGCTAGAATGGTCATTTGTAGCGTATTAGCCATCATCAGCCAGCCATAATCAACCCCAGGGGTTGGGGTTCCGAAACTCGAACTGGTGACCTTGTTGTCTACAAGTCAAATGCTCGTTGCGCTTCCAGTTTTCACAGGGAATTTAAACAATGGCAGACTGAAGCTCATCATTCGGTTGCGGGACTCAGTCTTCCCGTCGCTAAATTATGAAAGCGTTGAACTTCTGACCAAAAGGTTTTGGGTTCGAGCCTCGGGCGCGATACCGCTTAAAGTTGGGTATGACTAGCTGATGAGCGTTTATGAGCGAGACATTGCCCTTCCAGCCTCACTGTCTTGCCACAATGCAAGTGACGCGTGAGTTCTTTTAGCGATCGGTGAATGTTGACTACTGAAAAAATGTCGGTAATTTCATCCTGCCCGTATCACTAGCCGCTGACCAGCTGCTATCGGCGCTGGAGAGAGCCCCTACGCACAAGTGACTCCTGTAGCCAATCGCTGAGCGCCTATTGACCATTGAGAAAAAAGAATATGCGCAAACGTTCCGACCTGTCGAAAAAATGTTGCATAAAATTTTAAAACGTGTTTTTTATTATAAAAGATTAGCTTTTTCTTGCAAGATAACTGAGTGTATAGCATAAAACTGGAATATTTCAGAAACATTAGGATGTCGGATTATGTTGAGGATTCTTTCTGGTTGTCTGCAAAATATGCACTCACTAAACTGATTACTCAAGCAGCATGACGCTTTTTTGTTGGTTCTTAATTGCCTCATTAAATAAAATATATAGTTATATAAAGATTTCAAAAATATATTCCCTTGTAACTATATTATAGTACGTAGCTGCATTCCCTGCTTTTTCCTATTTTTAAAATTTTAGGCTTGATGAAAGGGTGGTCTGTTGTTTTTAAAAAGGTTTTTTCCTTTATGAGTAATTTTGAATATAGCTTGCATTTGCGCGTGTGGTTTAAATATCATAACAACATACTGGTTACTGTTCTTATAAGGAAACTTCACATATCTCTACGATATAAATAAGACATCAAAGAAAAAACAAGAAATTTTTATGTATGTGGACCATTTTTCTTATTTTATATGCGGTAATAAAACAGATAGTAATACGATGATACAAAAAGGGTCATTTCATGGTCCTACAAATTCCCACAACTACAAAGGTTTCAAACTGCAATAAGTCCTCTACTTAAGTAAAAAATGTGGAAATGGAATAATTTATTAATCGAAAACAAAAGTTAGGATGTTTGCAAACATTTCATTGAGTAGCCCAGGTACTCTAGGAATTAGTGATTAGCATATATGACTTTATTTTACTTACTAGCTAGTGAAATTGTGGAAATAAAAGTATTTTCTTTAAGAGCACATTTCGGGAGTCAGTTCAGAAACTAAGAAACTGCACTTAATCTGACAAAACAGTCGTATGTATACGCCGTTTGGTGCATAACGACAACAGTCTTCTGGAATGATGAATGATGTTTTTTCTTTAGGCTTCTTTGAAAGGTCTACGCCCATTTGTCTATCTTTGGTGCCCTTGGCCAATTAATGAAAAAATATTTCTATTAATAATGGCTGGGTATTAGACAGAAAGTTGTTCATCGCAACCATGCCTGACTGTCCTATATGATACTGAACACAATATACGCAGCGGAAATAAATTTTTCAACATCTGCAAATCATCCCGTAGTTATGGGACATCTCCATAAAATAATGATGGCGAATTCTACTTTAATTCCCCAAGAAACGCTCAAAGCTTGGAGAAAAGGCTTTCTTTTACTCTTTTTGAAATCTGGCCTTCAAATAAATTTTCCCATCCTGCGGTTTTTGAATTCATTATGTTTTTTGTTATATTAATTGTTGCCCTTTGATTTCACTGTTACTTCTTTTTTTACGCCCCCTGTTCTATCCACCATGTGCAACTTAGTCTTGAATAGGTTGCTTGATTTCGCATCAGCCGTACTCGTACGCATGACTGAATAATTATCGGTTTTGCTCTACGGCTTAGCGAAAAGCAAACGTTGGGATTATTTTATAGTCACTTGGCGTCAAAAACGGTGACCTCGCCCATGTGGACTTTTTCCTGGATATCTGGAATAACGAAATTCTCCCGCGCAAAATTAAAATGATAGAAACTGAATAAATGCAAAAATATGCGACTTTAAAACGGCAGGCTGCTCCGAATAAGTATGAATTATTACCTTTGATGATTGCCCAGTGTAGCAGAAAATATGAATTATATATGTTACATGTTCTGTAGGGACACACTGCCCGTCTATATGGGAGAACATCAAGATAAGTACTGGAGGAGCCATTTTCATGCTAGTTGGGCAAGTGACTAGGAGCTAATATGGATGTCCCTAAAGCCACGTTTTGATGAAAATCCTGGATTAAACTAATTGATTTTAGCCAAACAGCGTATGAAAATAAAACAAGATTGTGTAAAGTTCAGCAGAAAATAAGTAGGAAAAGGTTGCTGTTATCTCGTGGTGTGGCTGAAGATACGGCACAATACAATCGATGTGTCATTACAACTGTGAGGAATTCAATCGTTCGATTGCCGACCATTATCATTCGTGTTTACTATCCTTTAGTTTAGTTGATGATAACGCTTGGAAATCAAACAGAGTGGTCCATTAACTCACGTATCTGACCTTTAAGAAAAAAGTAAGTGCTCACGTAGAGTAAGATGTGGTCCTCTGTAGCAAAAAAGGCTTTTTTCAAAACAAAACGGAGTCACTACTGACTCCCTGGTATAAACGAAGTTCAGTATGGCTCCACGGGGTAGCAGGATGTAATATCTGTTTTCTGCAATTTTTCAGCCACATTTTTGCGTTCAAAAATTGTTACTGCTATGAGATACACCATCCACTCTTTCCGGTTTTGTTTACGCTTGACAAGGGGAGAATAAGTGGTCAAACACGTCATCCGTTGGACTGACTTTGAAATTTTGCGGCTGGCAGTTTACGAGGAATGACCGGAAGTATTCGCTAACGCTGCCGCCTTTAACGCTGTAAAGGCGGAAACAAACAAGTAACTATGCGCGTTTATTAATCCCTTGCTAGTTCACACTTCATCCGTCACGACGTCACTCTGTACCCACTGCTATATGCATGCATACATAAATTCTAGGCAGAAACACAACAAAAAAATAAAGGGGCGATCAAAAACAGCCATTTACGGCTTATCAACTATAATCAACCAGCCATATCCAACCTCAAAGATGGCACTACCGCGGCTCAAACCCACAACCTTGAAAGTTCAAACTCCAACGCTCTAAGTACTAGGCCATGGGCTCGTTTTCTTGCCTAGTTCGATCATGAAGGTGTGTGCACCAATCCTTTGATAGTTCACACTTCGTATGTCGCGACTTTATCACAGACTTTATGTGCAAGCATACATACATTTATTGCTAATGCAAACGAAAATGCATATTCCTGGACATAATTGACAAGGTAAAGCGTTCGCAGGAATCAGCAGTTTATTTTCCTCACGTTTCGAAATCATACGGCATTCCATTTTCAGAGGTGGTATGCACAATAATCTTCCCAGTATTTATAGGTTACTTTATTATGTGGTAAATTAGATTCCTCAATTACATATGATACGCATATCTCTACGTAGTTTATAAACGGTATGTTTGCATACAGCACTTCTAACCGAATGTCTGAGAGAAAATAAAGCGAGCAACAGTTATAGGGTTAAGGAACCAATCATAAAGCATTTAGGCAGCATACATGTGTAGAAAGTGTTGATAAGAAGGTGTCGGGGTTTATAAGGACTTATCTTCCTGGATTTTTACCTTTCGCCTGATGGTGGTTAACGCCACAAAACCGCATAAAAATAATACGCTTTACAAGGTAACGCAATAGCAAACTATTTCTAGTGAGAAAGATCAATGATTGAAAGGTTTAGTAGGAAATGATCAGTTTAGACATGTTCGCCTTAGCATGCGAGGACATTATTGGGGGTTAGTTCTTCTATCACTTTTTGGCAGGCATTATGAATAACGGTAATTGGTAGAGTTGGATCAGTCACCGCAATAATGGTATACAGTGTTATCTGAGAATTTATTTCAGCTTGCGAGGTGGTTATATTTGGAGATTTTATGAAGGACGTTCTTCAGGCAGATTATGGAACCTGCCTGTCACCTTGTACGTTCAAGGGTTCGACGTAGACTCCCCATAGGCCTTTAATCAGACAGATTTACGCAAATCCTGTTTGGAAGAAGCTGAGATGCGAACCCAGGTCATGGAGTCCAAACTTCTAAATACTGAGTCACGGGCCGGCTGTACTGCCAATTGCAACCGGGTATAAACATTAGTGGAAAATGAACATTGACAAGAAAGACCAGGGAGACCAGAATGACCATTTCCGGCTGATGACAGCTACATATGCAGAAATGGCCACTGAGGTCTCCCATGTCTTTGTTGGCAAAGCTCATCAGCCTATAGTACTGCGCGGTTTTTGAAGGGGCCCAAATGTGGGACCGAAGGTACAAAGGAACCAGCGAGTACCGTAATCAATCGGTGAGCGTTCATCTCCCTAATATAAAAAATCAAAGGTTTAGGGTCATGGGAACCTCTCGTCCCGTTGTGCCCCAGGACTCTATGCGGGCCCCACATAGATAGTGGCACAGCAAGCAAGACTGTATACGGAAGTTAGTTCCGACAAAGATGATGATGATAACTGTTACTTGCCACTTTGTTTCCTTTGTTTTTGTCGGCAATCACCTCTGGGTATACATACTAGTCTGAATAAGTCCCTTTCTCAAGTGAGCGCCTGCACTATAAACTAAAATTCTCCCACATTTTGAAGAAAAAGCTATAAGCCCGGAATGCTATAAGGGAAGAATGCATGAGTTAAATGCTGCCGCTTGTACTACGGCCGTTGGTTTGAGTGCATGTCTAGATAACAGTGAATTTTTCCCCCAATGAGAGGTCATAAATCATTTATTTGGACAGATTTTCGAAAAATTTAAATGTGAAAAGTCAGGAAATCGGGCAGGATCTATAAATTTTGGATATGTTTCCACCAGCGGAATGAAAAGCACACAAGAAAACCCGAGACTCGAAGTTGGCCAAGAGCCTACAAGTGCCTGCAGTCCCATGGCCAAAACTGTCTTTCCAGTCATCGTTAATCGTTTTCTACAGAGATCATCTCTTCCTCAAGGGGGTCATCTGTAGGGTAACCGAATTAGAGGAGTGGTTCCGGCCGATATTTGGCTTATTAATCTGACGTCCTATACTCGAACTACGGAGTATAACCAAAGAAAAACAGTTTCTTGGGCGTTCCTTATTGCAGGGTTCATATCAGCCTGCCTGATGGATTGAACTAGTTTGAGGAAGCAATCTATTTAACGACTGTGCCATCTGAGCGTGTAAATACTCCTTCGTTGTCACAAAGGAAGCTTGCAATTACCAGTAACCTACCTCAGTTCTACCTTTGTCACGGCCAGAGTGTTCTACGCAGTCTTTTATGTGCGGGAACGATGCCTTGCGCGTGATAGTCGACTTGCGCCGCATCTACCACACTCTTACCTCTCCCACCCATCTGAGTCTAGGGTCAAGAAAGAGTCAAAAATAATAGAGGCGGACGCTGGCGCAAATGGATGGCGTAACC